>PVJO010000683.1:0-216601 GCA_004026905.1 Hystrix cristata
AAATGTTACATAAATGGAATAATAAACTAAGGAAATATTATGACTTTTTTCCTTTCCTTGATAATAGAGTTAAATAATACTGTTGCTATTAAAATTTTATTTTAGCAAACATCTGAAAAGCTCTATGCTATTCCATTAAGAAAAGCTATCTTAATAAAGATATGATATGAATTTTATGTCTTTAAGTATTACACCCAAATTAGCAAAATACAGCAGTGCAAGGGATTTGAGAAATGACTAATTTTCCTGCTTAAAGGGATTAATTGATCAAGGAGTTTACTTAGAATTTTTAGGTCTTTAATTGTGTCTCTTTTGATATATGTAATTCCATGTGTGTAAGGAAATTATTTTTTATTTTGAAAATAATTTTCATTCTACATTGATTTGAAATATTAATTTGAAGCTTGTTCAAGGCCATGGCTTATCACAAATTAAATCTTTCTAAACCTAAAAATTTAAAGTATTTTGGAATTGACAATAAACTTCTCAAATTTTTCAATTCTAATCATTCCCTGAAGACTAATATCATAATTACAAGAAATTTATTAACATATCTATGTGTAGAAACCTTTATATTTATGTTTTTGTGGAGATAGCATTCTTTCAAAACACACATCCCATATAAATGGCATTAGCTTATCAGATCTTTGTCCACACAAGTGACATACATTTATGTTAACCACTAAAAGTACACAGTAATTGCACACAGTCAGACGACATTTATTCCCAATAGACCTCTAAATCCCCCTCTGCTCCTCTTCTGATTGTCTCTTAGTAAGATGGAATGGCCAGCATCTTTATCTGCACATTCTTTTCTTTTTTTTTTTTTTTTTTTGGTGCCGGGGATTGAACTCGGGACCTTGTGCTTGCAAGGCAAGCACTGAGAAAGTTTGGTAACTCTTTTTTTTTTTTTTTTTCCCGGTGCTGGGGATCGAACTCGGGAACGCCTTTTGTCAACTTGATGGATGAAAAAGTTTGCATATTTGTGGTTTAAATGTGTTTAAGCAAGTTGAGAATTTTAAAATTTTTTATTGGCCCTTTGGTCCTTTGTGAAAATTGTATATTTTTTCATGTGTTTGCTGTGATAGTTACATGAAAATTACACTTAAAAATGAAATACTGACCTATTGAGGTCAGTATTTGTTAAACATATAAAAACAAGCTGACTTATTAGATTGGCATATTTTTATTCCAGTTATTAAGATCTCTTTTATTAGAATTATTTCTTCATCATATTGCTCTTATATGTCTTGAGTAATTTATTTCATTGCAATTGAAGTTCAAGAATTTTTACTTATATGTAACAGTATACTCCTGCACTTAAAAGATGATCAAGAAGGACATGGATAATTTTAAGTTACATTTAGGAAAATAATACTTATTTGTTTTGGTGGAGACTAAATGAGGTAAAAATGTGAAAAGTTCAGTATACCTCCAGAACATAGAAAACTCAGAACAAATGGGTCTACAATTATCTACACTCAGTTCAATGTAGAAAAGCAATTATCATGTAATCTTGTTTTGGACAAAATCTACAGCTGACCTTTAAACTTACTTGATTACATTTATTTAAGGCTTGTCCCCGTTTCATTTGGACAATAGTCCTTTGTGTTGCTTCTTCGTAAAAACAGAAGGTATAAGCATACACACACACACACACACACACACACACACACAGAGCTGTGCATGGACATGTGTGCCCCTCCCCCAGTGGTAGAGGTAATTCCGTTTTTGTTAAGACAGACTAAGCTTTTTAATTTTTTACTCATAAGAGAATCTTTTTTTTTAATGAGTGTGTCAAATAAATAAGACATGCATGACTTACTTTAGTTAAACATTAAGCTGAGTGTGAGGGACCAGACCCTGATAAGAGAAGAATGTGGGTCTGTTTCAGAGAAAGGTCAAGGAGATGTAGCCTGCTTTGTAAACAGCAACCTTGAGGAGACACAGAAAATCAGAGATGTGCTAAAACACAAAGCCAGACACCGTTTGTGTCTGACAGTCTTCTGTTTAGGTTTATTTATATTCAAACTTCTAGAAGAACAGCTGTAAAAATAAAATGGACAGATATTTGAAATTAAATGCACAAATATAATCATCCTTTTAAATTGTGTTAGATAAGATTTTAAACACTCTCATGAAAATATTTTTTAGGTGCATGTATTTAAAGTCGAATTACAGATGCGTTGCTTTCCTCTTTCTTCTCCCCAGCAGAAATACGAGGCATAATGGACGTGATCTACTGGCCTCCTGCCTCCTGGCCCTGGGCATGAACAGCGATCCCTTTTATTGGTCATTCACAGCTGGCTTGAGGACAGGTTTTAAAATCTAAGATCGGGTGTCTCTAAAAGCTGAGGAAATCCCGGAATGCTTGGAAAGTCCCAGCCTTGTCCGAGAAATCTCTTCAAGCTTATGGGCCTGTTTGAGGCTGTTTGTTTCCGTCTCTGCAGAAACCAGCCAACAGAAGGCTGGGAGGGGGGCAGGGGTCTGGCTGAGCCCTCCTCCTGTGAACCTTTGCTTTAGGGAGAGGATGTGCTGATGCCCTTTGTCAACAGTTGAGGTTTCTGGGTTCCCCAAATATCCTCAAAACAAACCTCAGTGCTGAAGTATACACTGGAAGGAATATTTGAAGATTATTTTGGTCTAGAAACTGTCCTAGAAGTTGGGGGACACAGTTTAGAGGGATCTATAAACTTACTTGGATGGATAAACTACTAGACAAGATTTAATCTAGGTTTCCCTATCAATGGTCCATTAAAAATATCCCAAAATTAGTATGCTTCCAAGGATCATATAACATGATAAAGTGTATCAGAAAAATTTACAGTATATCATGCCCAAACTCTACCCATTCATGATCCCCATACCCCAGAGGCAACTTGGTTTTTCAAATCTGTTTTTCTGGGATTTCTTCCATAAATGTCTTATGCTAGCTTCTCCTCAATTTAAAATCTGTTATACAGTCTACTAAATTGTTCTTATGGAAGATAAGAATATCATTTGGCTCTCTTTAAAGTAAAAAAGTAGGAAAAACCGTGTTTTGCACAGACATTTCTCTCAACTCATCCTCCCTATTCAGCAATCCCATCATTTTTTGGTGAGACAAAAATTCAGTGCTACATAAATATTGTTCATGTCTGAACTATATAGCAACTCTGATCAAATATAATTTCTGTATTTTCCATTTCTTTTGGAGTTAACGGTTGTCCTGTTGCTTAGATTTCTGTGTATCTCTCATTAAGTCATTCATGTAAAAGCTGTCACAGAACTCTAAAAGTGTAGGGGATAGCTGCTCAGGATTTTACTTTGTTTGATAGTTTGTTTGATTTTATTTTTAGCTTCCCTCTGGAGTATTCTTGTCTCTCAGCAACAGTGGGGTCTGGGTGTTGTCTTTTGTCTCAAGACAACATCCTCATCCTTCGGGTTTTCTGCTGTTCTCTCCCGTGTTCCATCTCCTGCCCCGCAGGTCCCGTGATTTCTGCATTCTTGATTTAGTTCCTTATTTTGAGAGAGTAGCTTTTGAGAAAAGGTGCATTGGAAATAACAGTTTCGAGACTTGCATATGTGAAAATGTTTTGCTCTATTCCCACTTGGTTGTAATAGTAGATATAAAATTCAAAATTAGAAATTAACTTCTCTCCGAGTAATTTAATATTGCTCTATTATTTTTGAACTTTCAAGGTGGCTGTTGACTATCCTGCCATTTAGCAGGATTTTTGTCAACAATCATACACATTTGTGTTTGATCTCCCATATTTAGTCCTCTATTATACCACATTGATTTCTTGTTCCTTCAGTGTTTTCTGCTTGCTATTACATGTGTGAGGGTTTTTTAGGGCCAAGTGATAACACACTGATTTGTGCTGTCAGTGAGCTATAACATGAACATTAATTTTCAATGAAAAATTTTTGAGAGAGAATAATGATAGATAGTACATTTTAGAAAGGAAATAAATGAGTCAAGAAAATTTCAGAAGACATACAGAGAGCTCTGGAGCTACAAACGTACTTTATAGTTGTTCGATGTAGGTAGATATTTCTGTATGTCTCCAAATTTTTAAGATGGTGGTCTAAACTCCATACGAAGTGTTCTTTAGTTTTGTACATATGTTTTTAGAACTTCTGAAACTTGAATTCTCTATAAACTAGTGATAAACTAACATGGTATAGAAAGAATTCCACTGCAAAAATCTCCTACTACATTTAACCTATGAAACATAATTTTCAACAATCTATCTCCAGCATTTAAATCATATCCTTTAATTTTATTCTTGTACCTTAAAATTATTCAGCTATTCAACTGGCTTAAATCCCATATGCATTTAATTGATCTAAAGAGACAGCTTCCAGTAGGCCTACTAATTTCTGCCAGTATCTAGAAGGCATGGTTTGTGAAATTTAGGTTTTGTTCACTTAATTTTGAACAATGATGAAGTTGTAGAATTGTAGAAGATTCTATTTATAAGAAATTCTTTGCCAAAAGGAATTTGACGGTGGGGGAAAGTCATTTGAGATGCTGAAGATTAAATACACCTACAATCAAATCTAAATGATGGCAATGAGATTAAAAAAAACTTTTAATGTCCAAAGGTGGAAGAGACAAAGTAGACAATTGGAAGGATGTTTTGGAAGGTAGAAATCAGATAGATAAGTGTAATTTTAACCAGGAGGCTATTAAGAGCTGAAACTAGAAGTAGAGGGATTTATGCCCCAAAATGTACATAAAAGGCTTCAAGCACTGGAGCCCGATGCAGAAGGAAGGAGGGCTGAGAGTCACTATTTGGATTAGGTACTTGGCTACCCTGTCGTCCACCACACACAGTCAATGATTGTCTCTCCTTTACTCTAGAAGATGAGGCTGCTATCTGAAGAGGCTCAACTAGAGACACTCTGGGGTGGCAGTTGCCTCCCCCAGGCCAAAAACAGGGTTTAAAAAAATGTTGGTGTTCGGAATGGTATGACCTTGGTCCATTTCTTCCATTAGCTCAACTGTGTTGGGTGCTGGGATTATTTCTCAAAGGTAGGGAAATAAGAGTCTCCTCTGTAAAGGAATTTACCAGCTCCCTCTCCCTGCAAAAGACACACAGATCCTGAGAAATGGGGTTAGTCAAATTTAATTTCCTAGCTCGATTACTCAACAACAAGCTTTTAAAATAAATGATCCTTGTCCATGCGTACTGAACTTCTATTCAGGTTTTCACTGTCTCATTCTCAAGTGTGAATGACATCAAACTTCTCACTAGAAAACAGAAAAGAAATGCCTTTTAAAACTCAGTAATTACCAAACTGGAGTCTTGTTTTTAGCCAAACTGTCAGTGTAGTAGAAGTACAGAATATAGACCTCTGCAGATAGTCAAGGCATTGAATATCAAAACGAGAACTAATCTAGGAAAGAGGACGGTGTTGGACCTTAGTCAGGAGATTCAAGACAGGAGAGAAGAAAATGGTCTGGATGCTGGTTAAAGGAAGACCCATGGTGACAACTGATCAGAGTCAGTCAATCAGAGTGGGCAGAGAACTACCGGAAATTTGCCTCCAAGAAAAATTATAGAATACTAATATGTTTGAATGATTTGCATTTCTCTTGGAGTGTCTAGGGATGATAGTTACATGTAAATCTAAGTAAACAAACAGAGACAACTATGAGGTGTCAGCTGTAAAAACTTCAAACTCAGTGTACAAAGCCCGTGCTTGGGTTGACTGTGCATAATGTACTCAATGGCTTAAATTGGGGTATTACAAGCTGGAGATGTAGCTTAGCTATAGGACACTTCCCCAAGCATGCATGAGGCCCTTGATTTGATGCCCAGCACAGTAATATATGTTAGGAACTGTTCTTTTGAGCTTAAAAGTGCTGTCAAGTTTTAAAGGAAGCAAGTCATACTCCTTCCTTCAAGATCTTATATTTAGAATTCTTTGTACCTGAGATGTTTTTCCTAAATATATTTTATTCATTCATTGTTAAATCATTCAAGTTTTCGCTCAAGCATCACTTCTTTGTTTCATCTGTGAAAAATGTTTCCTGCCATCCCTTTGTGTTTAATTTCTCTGCTTTTTTTTTTATGGGACATAAAATTTCCTGAAATGACTCTACTTGTTTTTTTATCACATTTTAGCTGGTTCTCTCCTGTACTATTCTCAGCCCTTAAAAATTGTCTAACAGTATTTCTTTTCTCCTCCACCAGGGTGCTCAGAATCTCAGCTGCAAGCTCTCTACATCTGAGGGAGCAAATCCAGGTGAGGACGATTCCATAGTTAAAAGGGATCAAGTTTACCTCAGGGTCAAAGTCAATTCGAAGTCCCTTTGGTGTTCGATCCATAGTAGCTACCCTGCTTTGGCTCCCTAGTTTGTAAAAATTTAGAAAAAGGAGGCAAATAGTTTTGTACATTATATGTGAATAGCATAGCCACGAGTCTACTAATTTTTCTTAAAGCAGTGTGAAAAGAAGTGCAAATGAGCCATGTTTTGAAAGTGTCATTGGCAAGCACAGGCAAGCTCCGGAAATACAGTTGGTTGTATAACAGCTAATATGGGGTGGCAGTGGTGTTAGTGTGGGCATTCTGACTTCTCTCTCAGTTTCATAGTCAATTTTACATTTCTCCTGGGTAAACACTTTCTCTGGGCTTCTTCATAAAAGCATTTATATAACGTATTCTTTAGAAATCACAAAGAGGAAAAAGAATCCAAAATCAAGGCCAAGGACACCCCCGCTGAAATCATCCTCCGTTGCTCATTGTAACCCTTTTAAGAGGCAAGGGTGTGTTCCGGGAGCTCTGCTTTTGATCAGCAGTACTGGCAAGCCAAGGGGCAGGTTGTTCTTAAGCCGAAGACAAGATCTAACCTGATGCCTCTGGGAACCTGACCTACAAAGTCCCAATCTTGGGTTCAGTTAAACTGGCAATCAGTGGAAATGCGCTCTGAAATGGAAAGGAGTCCCAGTGTGGATGACAGATAACAAGCAGAGTGATTTATACTTTTTGAATAATGTTTCTATCTTGTTAGCTTGATGCCGATCCTGGGATCCAGTTTTAGCCAGGATTCAGGGAAAGGCTATCTCTTGTTTCTTGATGAGATAGTTAGGGCAACTGAGCTAAAACAGCTCAAACATGGTCTGCTGGAGGGTGCCCGTGTGTCCCCTGTGGACCAACACACGGGGACCATGTGCGAGCTGGGTTGGAGTACACGGAAGAAGGAAGGGATCTACCACTGTGTGCCTGAGAAGTGGACCGCCAGTGGGTGCCCCGAGCGCGTAGTGAAAGGGGCCTGCAGGGGGCCCTGGTGTGGCCCTAGAAGCCTTTGGTGAAGCTCTGCCAGAACAAGAGGGTGAAGCCATGGAACCAGGCACCAGTCCTCAACTCTCCTCCCTTCCCCTGCCTTATCCCCAGCGAGAATGTGAACGTCCTATAAAGATGAAGGCTGTCAGAGCAGAAACCAAGCTCATCCACACATGGTCAGCTATGTTTTGACAAGCGCACTATGATGTAAACAGGGAAAGTATAGTCTCTTTAATGAATGGTGTTGGCACAACTGGATATCCTCATGCAAAATAGTAAAATTGGACCCTACACAAAAGTCCACTGAAATAGGTTAAAGGCAAACAGAAGACCTGAAACCATAAAACTAGAAGAAAACAGAGAAAATAAACCTGTGACAGTGGTCCTGCCAGGTGGGCCTATGCTGTGGCCCCCAGATGGACACTCCTGACTGGCTCGCGCTGCACGCGTGAGGAGGATTGTCTTGGGTCACATACAAAATATGTGTATGTGTGTGTTAATGTATATAACAAAACTTTCATTGTTTTTAATCTTTTTTATTATAACACAGGTGTGTCCAACTGGTGGGACACAGGTTGACAGCAATTTTTTTTGAGATGACACCAAAAGCCCAGGCAACAAAAGCAAAAATCAAGTAGTGAGACCACCTCATCCACTGAAAAGCTCCTACACAGTGAGGGAAAGAACAAAATAAAAAGGCAACCTAAGAATTGCGAGAAAATATTTGCAGCCATAGATCTAATAATGAGTAGATATCTAAAATATATACAGCATTTCCACAGCTCAATAGCAATAAAGCAAATAACACAGTTTAAAAATCAGCCAATGATCTAAAGAGGCATTTCTAAATAGAAGACATATAAATAGCTATCAGGTGGATCCAAAAGTATTCAGTGTCGTTAGTCATCAAGGAAATGACAATCCAAATCACTGTGAAGTGTCACCGCATGCCTGTTAGAATGGCTGCCATCAAAAAGAAGTGTTGGTGAGCGCGAGGGGCAAGGGCGCACCCGTACACTGTTGGTGGGATAAGAGTTGACACAGACTCTGTGGAAAACAGGATGGAATTTCCTTGAGAAATTAAAAGCCAAACTGCCATATGATCTAGCCATCGTACTACTCAGTATATAGCCAGAGAAAATAAAGTAAAATTGGTACATCAGAGACTTGTCTGTACTCCCATGTTTACTGCTGCATTATTCACAACAGCAAATATATGAAAACAAACTACATGTCAACAAAACTAAATCTCAACAGACGAATGATTAAAAAAAAGGGTGTGATGTGTGTGGAAAGAGAGAGAGAGATGGTGGGTAGAGGAGGAGGGAGAGGGAGAATGCCTTTTAGCCTTTAAAAAGAAGGAATTTCTGCCATTTGCCATAACATGGATGAACCTGGGGATATGATGCTAAAGGAAATAAGCCAGGCACAGAAAGACAAATACTATATTATCGTGATTATTTGTGAGTCTAAAACAGTTGACCTCACAGAAATAAGGAGAAGAATGGTGGTCACCATTTATTTGGTCTCTATTTTTGGTGATGTTTCTGTTTTCATTTTAATTTATTATTATTTTAATTGTGCATATTCTTGGGTAGGGTGAGAAAATTCCATGCACATGTGTAATGGATACTGATGAAGATAATGAACATTCTCACCTCCTTATCATTACTTTGTATTTTGGAGCTTTTGAGCTCTGCTCTTACAGTTACTCATAAAATATATAATAGATGTTCTGAACTACAGTAACACTACTGTGCAGTAGGACGCTATAATTTATTATTTCTGTGTAGCTCTGTTTTGGTACCATCACCCAACCTTCCTCTATCCACCTTTCTTTACATTTTGATTCCTAAATTGAAATTGCATTTTATAACTTCGTATTTTATTTTAGAAATTCATTAATATGAGTAAATGAAAGGTTCAGGGGAGAGGGAGCTACACAAGGATGGCATGATTATAACCACTGAGTGCATTTTTAAAAGAATGGTGGGATGCCGAAAGTTAAAATTGTATTGTCATTAAACCACAAGACAACCAAATCCTGATTCTTAACTTTCCTATACATGGTCACTTGAGTCTTTCTGAAGGAATGGATGAAAATAACTAGTTTGACAAGAAACCATCGTTTAAGAAAAGTTATTTAATATCCCTTACTGAGTAGTGATGTTTCAAATGTTGACTTTATACATTTCCTAAATTATAAGCATAATCTGTAAGAAAGCATCTCTAGACATAATTGAGGGTGCCTGTGATTTTGTTTGAGAGGTGCCTAATGGGCTGGACATGGGCTAGTGGAATGTGAGGCTGCTTCTTCATAAAGCAGCACCCCAAAAAACTGGAGGAGAGTGCTGTGTATTGCTATTATTAACACAAGAGAGTGATTATCCAGACAGAAGCTGAAATGTATTTGTTCAGAAAAGCAGGATTGCTCAAGATAGTCTCTAAGTTTGTAAAAGAAAAGAACAAGTTTTCCTCGGACTGCTCTACTCCTCATATACGACGTTTAATAGATCAGTCAGTCATGTTGATGCTAACTGCTTCTCCACCTCCGCCGTCGTCGGCCTAGACTGAGATCTCACTGCTCAACCCTAGCGCTACTCTGTGGTGGTCGTCTCGGGGGTCTTCTGCTTTCCGCTGTTAAACTTCTGTGATCTAACTTCACTACAGCAGTTGGAGTGACCTTTCAAAAAATCAACCGAATCACACATTCACACTATTTTAAAGCGCCTAATAAAAGCATGTTGCAGAGATATGCACGTTTGTAAATCCTTATGTGCCCAGCCCCTGCCTAACAGTGTGACTCCGTGTCAATCTCCCTGTCGTCTACCACTCTCCAGCCACCCTCCCTGTCAGCCCAATAGGGCAGCCGGCCTCCTCTTGTCATTGAGATCTTGGTTCAGACGCTGCCTCTTCCAAGAGGCCCCCCTGACCGGTCAACCCAGATCCACCAAGGCACACTCAACATGGCTTCAGTTCCCTGCGGAGTACTCATTTCCATCTGATATTACGCCTGTGTACTTGTCGGAAGATATGGGAAATAGACTGTGCAGTAGCCCCGCTTTTCTCCGTCTGCTGATATGCACACCAGTGCACGGTCTCCTCCCCTTGGGTGCGGGCAGGACCTGTGACTGCTTCTAACCGACAGAGCAGGGCAGAAGTGGTAGGCTATTGCTCCCACACTTAGGGGACACTATATGGCACAGGCGATGGGACGTCACCCCTAGTGTACCTTTTAGAGGGTACACTATAAAAGCCTCCATCCTGCCAGCCAGCTTGCTCTAGACTCTCTCGATTGTCCTGAAAGAGGCCACCTGAGAAGGCCCTGTGGATGGGGGAGGATCACGAGCAGCTGTGGATGACTCCTGTCACTTGATCGAAAACCCGAAATACCACATCTGCCGGAAATGAAATCCTGCCATAACCTCAGGGCCGTCTCAGACAGGAGCGCAAGCCTCACCTGCACCTCGACCACAGCCATGTGAGACCCCGAGCAGAGGATGCCATTGAGCCTTCTGACAGAATCTGTGGAACGATGAATGTGTGATGTTTTGAGCTGCTAAATTTGTGGTATTTTGTTCCACAACAGAAAAAATATCATCCAAATTGATTGTCTCTATCGCACCTGTCAGACTCTACACTGGAGTGCTAAGAACACCCGCTACAGGACGCTTAATAAATATTTACGCAAAGAATGAAAAATAATACATGACAAAACATTTAATCGGCAATTAAATTCTCGGCATAATTCAGTGTATGAAAACTGGAAGCATATTAATGGGTCGATGGAGTGGGCAGACCGTGTGTACCATGATGGCAAAGGATGACCCCTGGAGTTGAGTAAACTTAGATTTCAACACCAAGTTTGTTTAGAATGTGACTGTGGGCAAGTCATCTTACCTCTGGACTTTTGCCCTCTCATCTCTTAAATTACAAAAATGATATGAAATAGGTCACGGGAAGGGGTTAAATAAGGCAGTATCTAGTGTCTCAAGCAAGTATGTCATAGCACTCTTGAGAAACTGGTATTATGACAAAGTTCCACCTTCTTTGTTTCCTATTTTTTTTAAATCCAAGTAGAAACTGTAAATATCATTTACTCATGAAACTTTCAACACTAGTTTGATGAGGACATTGAACTTGAAGAAAAGGACATCAGATGAGCTATAAAGAGGAAGGATAGAGAATACTTTTGGAATAAATACCAAGCCATCTTTTAGAAAGGCAAGAAACAAACATCTGTTCTAAAAATAGCTTTGTTTAGACCTTGTGATACGGCAGGCACCCTGCCTGGTGCCTTCAAAGCATCGTTTAATGTTCATAATAACACTGGGTTACAGTGCTCATTTTATAGGTGAGAAAGTTGAAAGATGTTCTGTAGTTAGCTCCTTTCTTGCCCTTTCCTTGCCCTCACATCCTAGAAAACTGCATTTCTTGGCTCTCCGGCTTGTTGGGCGATAAGTCAGGCGATTTCTCCTCTTGTCTTTTGCACACCGGGGCATCTCTAGGGGAAGCCATTTCCCCCAGTTCCGGTTCCCACCGGCGTGTGTCTCTCCATGAGTTTAGCTCCACGGGGCGTCCCCTGCCACAGCTCTGCCTCTGCTAAGCTTCCGGATGTCGGAAGCTCCCTCCTTTCCTGGTGTCCCTCCTGCTTTGCGGGACAGAGTTGCTTCATATCATGACCAATCTCTTCAGCCTTGTGAGACTTTGATGGATGCTTTAGCAATTCTGTCTTATTTGAGAGAATGAGAGTGGTTTCTACTACCTGACATTATAGTGCACTAGAATTTCCAATATAAAATTCAAACCTAAAATTCAAGTAGTCTTCAAAATTTATGCTCCTGGGGTTGGGGTGTAGTTCAGGGGTACAGCCCTTGTCTAGCATATGAAAGGCCCTGGGTTCAATCCTCAGCAACACACACACACACGCGTGAGCGTGCACACATGCAAACACACACACGCACACACACACTGTCTCAACACTTTTGCTCTTAACAACTTGATGTTATGAAAAAATGATTCAATTCAAAGGCAGAAAGAATGAATACAATTTATTCAACTATATGATGGTTAATTTATTTATCAACTTGACTGAGCCAGAGGGTGCTCAGATTTCTGGTAAAATCTCATTCTGGGTGTGTCTGTGAGGCGCTTCTGGGTGAAATGAATGTTTGAACTGGTAAACTGGGGAAAGCAGGGTGCCCTCCCCAGCGCAGGTGAGCCTCATCTAATCAGGCGAGGTGCTGGATAAAACCAAAACACTGACTCTCCCTGGGGAAGAGGGAACTCTTTTTGCTTGGCTGATTTTCAATCAGGACATCAGATTTTGTCCTGCCTTGCACTTGAACTGAAACACTAGCTCTTTCTAGGTCTCAAGCCTTCTGGCATTTTGCCAGAAATTATACCATCACCTCCTCAGCACTCTAGTTGCTGACTCAACCTGCAGATTTTGGGACTTGCCCACCTCCAAACTGACCAAGCAGATTCCTTATAATTAATTTCTTTGCTGTTGCTGTCCCTTCGACAGGTGGCTTAGTTTCTGATACACATTTTTGGAAAACAATTTTCATTTCTAACGCTATAGTATTCCCCTACACAGAAAATAAATGCTTACTTACACCCTCTAAATATGTGTATAAATTGAAACTTGGGGTCAAGAATGAACATCCGTATGGTCCATTAACTGGGATTTAAGAAATTGCATATTTATGAGTTAGAACTTCCTATTCTAGTATCTGAGAGGAAGCTGAAATGGGATCCTGTGCAAAAGATGCATTGGCATTTTTGATGAGGATAAAGACGATAATAATCAGTATCAGCTAGTGATTATATATTAGGTAGCATAATTTAAAGAGAAATAAAACCATTACAAACATTTGCAGGACTTTGTACATTTTTGGAGGTTTTGACCAATATTTATAAGGAGTAGGTGTTCATTTGTAATGCACTGGTCGCATTGCAAGAGATTAGTTAGGGTATGTCAAAGTGCTAGCCAAGTTATTTGACACCAATTATGCATGTTTTCTCTAGTAGGTTAAAAACAAGGAAAACAAGAAAAGTAATCCACAATTATACACTTCCTCTTCTCTCAAACCATTATGAAAATGAATAAATGTCTGACTAGGGTAAAGCAGAAGTAGAAATAGTTTAGAAATGTGCATCACCACAGTTACACAGTAGCCATAAATGCTCACAGAAATAGGTGCACTTCTCACTGCGGAAAGTCTGAGGGCATTGTTTGCTGTACCTGCTATGTATCAGGCAGGAAATAGTGAGAGAAGAGTTTCAAATGTTTGGCTTTTGGAGCTCACCGCGAAGAGACCGTCTCTAGCACATGAGGTCATTTCGTACCTACAGGGTTGGTGCGTCTCCACACCCGTGGAATCCTATTTTCTCTGCTGACATTGCCAATTTAAATTCATTTCGTATGTGATGTAGACAGATGTCTGTTAAAAGCTGGACCAAGGCCATTCATGCTTCACAAGAGAGGTGGCTCTAATACCTAAGTGGTAGTTAGCAGCTCTGACTTGCATTCCTAGTTTTACCATTACCTGGACTCTTCAAAACGGGATTCGAATTTGGTAAACGAACTCACTTCTTCGAAAGAAAAGCTAAAATGTGTTCCGTAACTGAGTCATCTTTGAGGTGGCCCAATTAATCATTAGTTTAGGATAGAGCACCATTCTCCCAAGAGAGGGATGAGGTGTACGTTGTCAGTGTGGTTGTAGAGGCTCTCTCTCCTCCACAGTTCATGGCTTTTTTGGGGGAATTAGTTTTACACAATATTTCCAAATAACTTAATTTTCATTCTTCACTACTCCTTCAGTAGTTCTACTACAAGATGTTTCCAATCTTTTTTTTTTTTTGATATTTCCAGTCTTAATGAACTGTACATTTTATGTGTGGTGAATGACAACAAAGATTTATAACTTCTGTGGAATTTAGTCTTAGATGCCTATTTCTTTTACACAAGATTTTTTCCTTTTCTAAAATTAGTGTGTGTTTGTCATACATAATAGCTTCCTTCATTGTGGGGATTTGGTACATGCACATATCACATTTTGATCCTTTATTTTTTTCTGGGGGACAGAAAGCTCATTCCTAGGAGCTGTCTTAGAGTTTCTCTCCTGCCTGTGTGAGCCTTGGAAAGGAACATTCTCAGCTAAGCTCCCAGCACCTTTCCTAACTCTTCTTGCTGGTTTTGCCTCTGGCTACTGTGGTTAGGGCCCCTCTACTTCCTGTTCTCTGGAAGGGTAGACTAACATGCAGCAGCCAATGAACACAACCTTAGCTGGGTCTGCTTGCCATATCTGAGCCATCTTTTCTCTGCAATGGTTATCTCGTTTCTACTTTCTGTTTTCTTGGCCATAGCTAGACTTATTTCTAACAGAACTTTCGGCTTCCTCTCTGCTCACTCAATTCTCTGAACTCCTCTTCTTAGCACTAAGCTTGGCGCTCCCGTAGTCTAATGTAAGGCCTCTGTGGCTCACAAGTCAGTGGCACTCATCTGCTTTGGGGCAATCTGTGAATAAAACCAGAGGCCTGAAATATTCTGCAATGTTCCACGATGCAGAAAGAAGGCACAGAGTTTGGTAGCGAGATGGTCTCTGTATCAGCAGCTGTGTCAGGTCTCATTTTGGAATAGAAGTTTTGAATTCTAAGCATGGTAGGAAATAGAATATTTTCTGGGTAGGATTTACCTCCTTCAGTGAAAACCCTAGGCACAAAAGCCATTCAGGGGCGACTTCTTTGAGACTGTTTCTTACTGTCTCCGCAATATGACTGAAGGCTCCCAATCTCACCTTTTGGTGTCCTATGTCTGTTTCTACCATTTTAATAGTTTTCCAAAATAATGCACTGCTTTTTCAATTTTGTAAGTCATGTATAAAACCAGAGCTGTTAGCTTGCTCAGGAAAGCTCACGTATTTGATTCAAACTTTTTAAGCCATAATTCCTATAATGCTAGGTTGGTTAATTTTTTTTTGAACAATGATTTAAAAAATCCTTTTGCACTATGTAAATATACATTTGCCAGATTGATAAGGAAAAGACAGTTTTCATCAGGCACAGAAAGCTTTTCTATCTCAGGACGATAAAAGGTAAACTGCCCCTCATGTTTGAATGTGGGGCAGTTAAATTCACCGGCCTTTAGAAAATTTCTATCTTAACATACATCTATTTTTCTATTAAAAGTGAAATAAAATAACATTTCTTTTTCAAGTGGTTTCTATTAACATTTTAGGAACTTTTATCAATAAAGATAAAACATTGAAGCCATTTTTTTACTCTATTGACACAGATTTCGCTTTTAAAATCTGTCACAGGTGAGAGCTCTTATTCTGATATGCGTTCAGGTCTTTCCCGATTAGCTCACAGTTCATTTCACTCCAAGTATTTCTTTTGTGTCTTCAGTTGAAACCTGTTTTGCACAGTTCGGAAGGCTGAAGAAAATGCTGTGCCTGATCAAACAAAATGGATCAGAAAGGGAGTATGCTCACCGTGGGCCGCAGACTGTCATCGTTTGACCAACTACAGAGCAATTTGAGATTCAGTAGTTTCCTCTTCAGTTAAAAAAAAAAAAGCCATATCTTAAAGGAGAAACTAAATCATTAAGAAATGAGAAATTTGTGTGGGGAATTCAGTGCGCGTGAGAAATGCTAAGAAACTCTATCAGTTCTTGAGGAATCTCCTGAGATGGATCATTGCTCAAAATGCCCCGTTCTCCAATTGTTTTCCTCTGGTCACAGTGGCGTCCTGGCCTTTCCAGACTCTAGCACTGTCGGGCACATTGCCTGGGTGCTGGCCTCGGGAATGCAGTCTGTATAAGCGCCAGTTCTTAATGCCTTCGATTTCTTCCAGCCCTGGTAGAAGTCTTCAGCCACAGACTAGCCAAGAGCGAGTGCAAGACCACAAGACTCAGGGTATTCCTGCCTCTCTTTACTGGGATGGCCTTTTGGGGGAGCGTAGTCTGGTCACCCCCATTTCCAGTTCTTTTCTAGAGAACATATCTCAGAAACAGGTTGCTGACTTCAAATTTAGCTATTAATAGGCTGACCTGTGCTCAGATTGTGACATGCCCCAAGTCCAACATGCAAAGAAAGGCCAGGAGCTGCTCATTGGTCTTCTAACTGTGCAGGTCTTTGACTCTAACTGTGCAGGAGCATTTTCATATCCAAATTACTTCTCGTTGGATCCTCACGAAGCTCCTATGTGTTGGTTATGATTCTCATGTCTCGAAGACGTAGCTGAGTTAAAGCCTGGTTAGTGACAAATCTCAAACCTGTATTTGCAGGCTGCATTTTTGTGCACATGCAAATGGGGTTTCTTTATTGGGTATCTTTATTTTCCAGGGTATTTTAAGTATGTCTCATTTCTCAAAGGCTAAGAAAAAATGAAAGTAATAGAGGGAAGAGGGCTTTTGTTATAACTAGCAAATTTCAAGCGCTGATTGTATAAAGACGCACTGAATTCGCAGGGCATTCACAACCCGGTTTAGGAGCATTTTCCACTGTAGGGTTTTCCTGTTGACAGAAAACACTCACCTTGCACTTCCGGTCTCCTCAGCGCGGGAGGGAGGATAAGCCCAAGGCGCACGCCAAGGACGTTGCTGTAGCTCATCAAAGAGGGGCCAGTGTTATCGCAGCTGCTTCCGCCCTTGGCTGGGAGATCTGACTGCGCACTGCTCCCAGTGTGAAGGCTGCCTCTGTTCTGTGGACTTTGCCCCTCCCTGCCCTGCTGGGGCTGGCACACAGTGAGAAAGATAACAAATGACCCCATCTGCTGTTCATTCACGACCGCACAGCGAGTGTCAAGCTTACACAGGAAGTCCTACCTTGCGTCTTGTCTGGGCAACCGTAGTGACCTGTCAGTGGTATCCACACACCTCCGAGGTCACAGACTGAGACTAATTTCCAACTCACCAAATTCCTGGGGAAGTTTACTTATCTAAATCAGTGAATGTGAGCACCTCGAGCTTATCTAGTGAATTCAAATTAGTGTAATCAGGTATTTTCTAGAAACCAAGTCAGTACGTGGGATTATTGGCTAAGCACGGTGATAAAATCTGGAAAACTTGAAATGGTTTTCAGAGTGAGTTGTCTACAGAATTTCACACTTAGAGACAACTGAAATATAAATGACACATATGTAAACAGTGTCCGTGGTCCCGAGCAAGCACCAGCATGTGCACAGGAACGTTTGTGGAGACACGGGAGCTTTTGGGGCTCCGGTTGTGTATCCCTGGTGTTTGCTCAACTCTGCTGCGGACATTGAAGATCTGTATTTGTAAAACACTCCACAGTGGATTCTGATAGCCAAGGTCTCCTTTCAAGAAAGCCTGTTGATTTCTATTTGGAGACAAAAAAGCAGACATTTTAGAGGAGTTAACTCTTTACCCTTTTCCCTGTTGCATTGTCTACATAGCAGTTATTACTATCTGAACTTATATTTTTTACTTTATTTTCGATCTGTACCCATCATATTCATCCCATGAGAGCAGAAATATTCTCTTTCAATTTGCACTAAAATTTTTTTAATGAATAAGAACAACTTCAAATACTGCATTTGTCCAAATGACTTTTAATATATAAAGGCATAAAAACCCAGTGTACTAAGTGATTTAAGAATTTCCAAACCCACAAGGAATGAATCAGTGTAGGAACCCAGGTCTCCTCATTACCCCAGTGCTGGTGACTGTGCGTTGATTACTCTCAAATTGTCACCTACTCAAATACGTTCATCCAGGAAATATTAATTAACTGCCAATAGGCCAGGCACTTCATTAGGAGTAGTGGTGAATAAAAATGCAATAATGTTCTTTTTGCTTCAAGGAATTTATTACCTCATAAGAATAATAAAACATGTCAACTAAAACTATTCCCTCAACTGATTACTTCTTTAATATGAAAAACAATACAAAACAAAACAAAAAAAAACCCCGGCCCTTTGATGTATTCACCAGTAACAGAAATTTGGCACGCTTATTTTAGTAAAGAGTCAGGCATACTGTACAGTATATAAATATCCATTACCAAACCCATCCACCTGTGTGTTTGTTACCTGAGATCTAGTTACAGTCACTGTGGGTGCACTTGGCTCTCTTGGTGTGATTACTGGATGAGTCTTCTAGGTTTCTTTACCATCTTTGGTCACATAATTCACTGATCCCTTAATGGCCACAGTGAGGAAGAGCAGAAGGGGGTTGGGGCAAGTAATGAGTTCCATTTTTCTTTCTGGGCCCTTAATCAAGGCTTGGCTTCATCTAATGACATGAGCAGTACACTTGTTAGTACAAGACAGGCAGAAATTCCATGTTGTCAGCAAAATGTTGATGGTATCAAAATAAATATTAGTCATGTAATTTCAGCTTTTGAAGGTGGGGTTTGAGAAACTAGAAAAGCAGCTTTCCTCCCCAGCTAGTGAGACAGGCGCAGCAGCCTCGCGGGCAGGGAGGATCAGGCACCCTCCCGCCACACAGCTGCAGCGTCCACCAGTGGCCTGCCCAAGTCTGGTGCCTTGAAGCCAGGGGACGATTTCCTTTTCCCCGTCAATGTTCTGATGCAGCATGAGACAAACACCTTTTTTTTGAATCCTGCAGTCTCAGACAGATCAAAGATTTCAAGAGGTGGAGTTTCTGGATGGTTTCATTGCTCTGGGCTAATTATTCATCTGAGAACCCACCCAGGAAAGTAGCTAAGCTGGTTTGCTGGCTGCTTGGTGGAGACTTTTAAAGAAACATTGCCACATTGGAAAAGAGATTTTTATTTTACACAAGAATGGTACCCGGAAAGGCAGGGAGAAGGAAAGTATTAGGACAAAGTAAATGAGACTTCTTTTAATTTTCAGCCTTAAAGACTATGTTTAAAAATGAGCTGATGAGCAAGATGTAACTGTGCATAAAACATTGATTCAAAAGGCAAATTAAAAGTTTCTTTCCAGGCAGTGTTTTGAAACTATGAATGAATGGAGATAAATTGGAAATATGCCAGAGATTACTGTGGGAAAATCATGATAAAATAATACTCAGTAGATGTAGTTTACAGCTGTACACACACATGTGCACACATACAATCAAAACAACCTTTCTTAATTAAAAAACTGAAAGATAACTTGATTCCTTACTTATTATTCTTTCTTAAATGAAGTCTGCTTAGACAAGTAAAAGAGATGAGAAATAAATCATTTTATAAACATCCTTTTCAGTTAGTTTTCTGGTAACTTCGTTTAGGTGGGGATTCTGTGCTTGCATGTGTCTTTCCCACATCTTAAGAGGAGAGATGTAATTTTAAAAATTGCAACTAGCCAGGTGTAGTGGCACAGGCCTGTCATCTTAGCATTCTGTGAGCCCGCATCAGGAGGATCACAAGTTCGGGCCCAGGGAGGGCAATTTAGCAACTTAGCTAGACCTTGTCCCAAAGTAAAAAATAAAAAAGGGCTCTGATGGATCCCAAGATGAAAGCCCTGAGTTCAAGCCCCAGTACTAAACACACACACACACACACACACACACACACACACACACCCCTAAATTATGACAGGTGGAATGGTACACACCTGTAGTCCTAACACTCTGGAGGCTGAAACAGAAGGATCATGGTATCCTGAGCCCAGGAGTTCAAGACCAGCATGGGTAATATAGGAAGACCTCATTTCAGATAGTAATAATAATAAAGATTTACAAATAAATTAATAATCTGACAAGATATAAAGACTCTTGGCTTAGCCTCATTCTGATAGGGTTGAATTAGATACTTCCTTTGTGTTTGCCCAGTTCATGTTTTTTCATTATCTGTGTCCAGTAAATGGTTCATTGAATGAATTGCTAACTACATCTATGACTATTTTCTTTTTTTAATGACACAGGTCTTGAGTTGGATTTAGTATGTGAATGTTTTGTGCGTTTCTATTGATAACATATACTTGATGAAAATCTATTCCACCAAATTCGGTTATAAAGCTTACAATAAGATATAGGGTGAGAAGTAGGAGGATCTGGGTGACACAATAAGGACTTCAGCACTTTTCATTAGAACACTACTGACCCAGTAAACAAGCATATTTGTGTTCATTTTGGGGTTAAGAAGGGCGTCTAGCAGAAAAGAAAGGAAACATTGAAGAGAATAAAGAATGGTGGAGGCATTTTCTAGAAGTCAGACATAGTTATAATAATGTGAAACTGTGTAGCACATCTTTAAACAGCAAAGTGATTCTGACTGCATCCTTATTGTCCTTCCTCAGGGCCAAGGACAAGCAAGCATAGTCCCACCTCTTTCCCACCAGTAACCCAGGAGTTGGAAATAACCCGGATTAGCCCACTCATTTATGGGACGCCATATAAAGCCCAGGTCTCTTCTGTGGACCCTGTTGATGAAGAAACAGTTCTAAACGGCTGTCATTACCTAGTAATGAGAGGCAGCGCTGCAGCTTTGTTTCTGCAGAACATATCACAATATACTGACTAACAATACATATCCTCTGACTCTTAGTCTCTATCTTTTACTGTGACTCTAAAGTTATTTATGTGACCCAAGAATGGATGCACTTCAAGGTAGTTGCCAATGGTTAAGGACACCAGCCTGGAGGTGGTGTACCTCTGTAATTCCAGGACTCTGGGAGGCTGAGGCAGGAGGATTGCAAGTTTGAGCACAGCCTGGTCAATTTAGCAACTTAGCAAGACCCTGTCTCACATAAAAAATTTAAAAACAAAAATAGAAAGGGCCGGGGATGTAGCTCTGTGTGAATGCCCTGGTTCAATCTCTAGTACTGCAAAAATAAGAACAAAATCCCCAAAACAACAAAAAGTAAACAAAAAACGCATCATCCTAGAAAAAAAGCCTGCCCTAGTGCAGGTGAAACTTCCAGGCCTGACTTCAGGTAAGTTATTTACACTAGGTAGCCAAGCCTCAGGTACCTCCTCTGTAGTATGGGGTAATAATTTTATCAAATTCCTAAGATCGCTGTGAAGATTAAAGAAGACAATCCCTGCGACGTGCTTAGTGTACTTCTTACTGTGTAGCAGACTCTCAGTAAATGCTCAGATTTTCCTTCCTCCCAGAATTGGTTTTAGGGGTTCCACCTGATCTTTAGTTTATACTGTATTTAATGTTCTCTCTAATGAGGGTCTTTCTGTATTCCTATTTCTCTTACAATTCGGAATTTACCCCAAAATGCATACAAACTCCATTCACAAATTCAAGGGTAAAATGAAGAAGTAAGTTCAGAAGTACTTAGGAAATTGGCCGAATTGGAATCAGTCTCCAGCCTTCTATCCCTCTTGCACACACAGCGGCTGGTAATTTACTTGCTTGCTCATGACTCTTCAGGAGCCAAAAGGCATCGGGACAATTTTGTCCAGAGAGTCATCATTTAATGTGCCTCATTCTGGGTGGTGAACGATTGGGAAATACTAATGGAGAGAAAATCGTGCTTCAGAGGATTAGTACCTAGGGAGAGTGCAATACACCTCGATCTAAAGTACTACTAGAAAAACAAATGTGATTTTTGAATAAATAGGAAACACAAAAATCTGTCTCATGTATTTATTCTTCTTCTAAAATATGTCAGAAAGGGTCCTGGGCTGAGCCCTCGTTCAATCTGTTCCTCATGTGAGAAGACTAACAGGAAGAGGGAGCCCTGGGAACATCCCCACAGTCTGCTGAAGATTTTGCAATCTCCCATCAAACCCGCAGGCTCAATTCCTGCGAACACGAAACGGGCCTGGTGTTCCACCCACCTGTCCCACTTAAATGTAGCATTTATAGGTCCTGAGCAGTTGTTAAAAAGCATTTTCACAAAATAATTTTGTCATTCAATGCCAGGTATGTTGTCTTAAGTGCATTGCTGCTTTGGAATTTAATGTTTTATTTATTTTTGTGGTCCCTCCTTAATTGCCATGTATATTATTCATACATATTTCATGGCTTAGGCACTCAAGCAGCAATGATCTTACTGCCATTTATGCCAACACACTATTTACACCACCTGAAGATTGCAAATCTAAGTCATTAGTAGGTGACACTGTATCACAGCATTATGGTAGAGTTTACTTCCCAAATAAAGCAGTTTTTGTGTGCCCACATTAAATTGGCTTATGTTCCCTCATCACACATTGTGAAAATAATGGAAGAAGGCAGATTAAGAATTTCAAGACAGTGGAAGTGAGGAGTATGTATATATGTGTCTGAATACCAGAAATAATCCTCAAAGATGGCATGTTGTTGAAATAATATCAATGTAGGTATTTTATACTCATTAAAAATAACACAACTATTCTGAGTTATACCATTATCAAATATTACTGCTTTCTATTTTTCTTATGAAGTAAGGTAAATTAAATGGTATTCATTTTTATTATTCATCAACCATGGAACAGTCTAAAAAAATTACCTACATACTTTCATCTCTTTATTAACTCTCTTGGTCCAAGTTTCCTTGCCAAAAATAGCTGAAGCATTAGAACTACAAAATTTTTGAGGATATAAAAGAATATGAAAGGAAGGGAAGACTGCCCATTTGAAATGATTACACGAAAACTAGGAACCAAAGAACCAAGAATGAACTGCACCAGACATGAGGGAGACACGGTTACTTACGATGAGATTCTCTGATGTAATTACTACAGGTGAAACAGACTACTGGGTCATCAAACTTATTTCAGAGAAGGGCTATTTTTCTTACTGTAATAACACTGACAATAGTACATATGTTTGAGATAGTTTCAGAATTTTAATGGACATTAGAACCTGAATGTAGTTTTCAAATAATTCAATATTAACACTGCGTGATGTCGGAATTAACGAACGACACGGGTGCTTATTTTTTCTACAGCACATCAATTAGCAGAGGAAATTTTTTTTTAAAGGAATAAATATTCCTGCTTTTTTCTGTAATCTAAATTTTTCATAATGTGGTCAATCCAGACTAAGTTTACCTAACAAGTCCTCTTGCTATCAACTGTCACTCCAACCAAAAATGTAGGCTCCGTGAAGCAGCGTGTGTATTTGAGCAAAAAAATTATTACCCTGAAAGACACATTTCCATTATTTCCCTTCAAAACACTCCCTCTTGCCTGGAACACGCTTTTCCCTTGGCTCTCGAAGCAGTTCCGGAAGTCTTTTCTCATGAATGTCTTTTATTGCGCTGTCATGGCTCCCTCAATGTCCCGAACTGATTTAAAACATTTACTTTTTATGGTCCCTTTGACCTCGGGGAAGAGCAGGAAATTATGTGGTGCTGGATCTGGTGAAGAAGGTGGTTAGGGACACACGGTCATGTTTTTACGAGCCTGCCTTTCTGTTGGCACTTGACAGCTTTGTTCAATGTAGTTTTGATCACAGCTTGTAAAGGTGCTCGCGAAAGAGGACTTGCCGAGCTGCTGAGAGAGCGGCGAGAGCTGTGCGGTAAATGTGTTTGAAGTAAGTGGGCGTGTTCTGAGGGGAATTAAAGCAACGTGTCTTTTATTGTAATAATTTTTAAAATTTAGACGCATACTGTATTTTTTGATCAGTCCTCGTATGTTTCACTTTCATTTTATTATTATGATTCATTTCACTAGAAAATGTTTGCAGATCAAGCAGAGATTTTAGTACCTGTTCATATTCTTCCTGTATTTCTACTGATAGTGTTTCTGTTCTCCTTAAGAATCATTCCTGTTTCTTTAAAGTCATATCATTCTATTTCGTTTGGCATAATCCTTAACATCACTAGACAATCATTCCTATTTTTAAAATATCTTTTTTGAAGAATATTTGGGCAGAAAAATCTCATTTTGGACATTTTAAATCAGCAGTTACTTCATAAAGACAGAGGAGGTGACAAAAAATCCTTTCTACAAACCAGATGGGACTCATTATTTAAGGTAAAGTTGGGCATCCTCACCCACAGCTTCTGCCTCTGGGTCCTGGACCCAATCTCACCTGACACCTCAAGATGATATGTCCTACCATTACATTTGTGTAGTTAAAACCCTGGAGTTACTTTGAAAATATGAATTCAAAATTTTCCCCACATCAAAATGACATCTTCATGTATTCCTTTGATGAAGTTTTGTGGTTTTTCATCAGAAACTACATGCTTGTAGTTTGGGAAATACGCCTTCTTTTTCTTAAATGTCTGATTTTGTTAGCTGATTTTTAGTAGTCCTTGAAATAGACACAAATATTTGCTGTTCTAAAATCTTATATTCATGGAATAGTTAGAATCAATTATATAAAGAATAATCTTTCCAATTTCATTGATCAAAATTGGAGCAGTACAGTTGCCATATTCAATCCAGAGAAATTGTTTTTACAATTTCAGAAAATAGCCCACTAAAGCTTTGCTAGGCAAGCGCTCTATCACCCTTAAAATGTTTTTAACGATAGCTGAGTAATACTTGGTTTTGCATGCTAAGATGAAAAGACTGAAAAACAAAGAAAACATTAGTTCTAATCCAAGTTATCTTTCTATCTGTCTTTAGCCCAAATTTACACATTACACAATATCACTTTGGTCAGAAGCAATTCACCTTCCCTTAAATCCCAAATGGAGTTGGAGAGCAGTTGGAGACCAAGCCCGCTGAGCGTCGTCCTGCTGCCAGTCCGTCACATTAGGCCAGTGCCTGGCTCTGGCTCACTTTTCCCTTCACTTCCGGAACTGTCACTCCAGTTTGTGGTCTCAGCTCTCCCTTCCGTGCCAAAGCTTCACAAAGACACTCCTCATCATTTTATCTTGCTACGGTATCATTCTTGCGTTTTCGTCTTTCCACAGACATGACCCCCCAAATACTCTGTCCCAGTGCAAGCTCAGCCACACTCAGAAGAAAAAACTATACTCAGATTTTCCATCTCCTCTGGCCCCAGGATACCACCATGCACATTCGGGTAGCATCACGCCAGACTGCCATCTTGGTCTCAAAGACGCAGCCACCCCATGGCATCTGTGCCTAGATAGAACTTCAGTTCACTTTGATCTCTCTCTCTCTCTCTCTCTTTCTCTCTCTCTCTCTCTCTCTCTCTCTCTCCTCTCTCTCTCTTTGCTAAGACTTACTGAGTGCCCTCGTGTGAATCTTTTTTGTTCCAGGTACTGGAACCCAGTTCCTGGTCTTCCTGCTTTCCTGCTATATTACCCAATACTTGTTACTGCGGTCCTGCTTAATCCCATCCATCCCAGGATTCCCAGGATGCTCAGTGTGCCACAGCCCTGGTGTATCCAGACTAAGCCATATCTGGGGCAGTGTCAGGCACGCAAAAGTGTGGCAGTTCTTTCTAGTAATTGCAGTCCCAAGTCCATACCCATCTGAGAGCAGAAAAAAATTCTAACCCCACAGTTTCTCGGTCATTTCAGGTTCAAACGTTATCACATCAGGGCAGATCCCCTTCTCCTGATGGTCATTTGTTCTCCCAGGTGAAGGAAGAAGCTTGCGGGGCTCTGGTGGCCCTGGGCTGGGCTGCCCATCTTCAGCGGGGCTGTGCGCATTGATCTCCTTGGAGATAACTATTCCTGTTGGCTCCCTGCCGTGACTTCTCTCTGCAAGCACACTAATGAACATCTTTACAAGGAAGGGCTGTGGAGGAGCCGTTTGGTTGAGAGGACTCAAAGGACTTGAATTAAAGCAAAAATGTTTTTCTCACGTAAAAGCATATACTTATTTGAGGTGGCTTCAAGTCACTTTAAAAGAGATTTTGACTTATGTTGAAATTTTATTAACCCCTCTGCTATAAATTCTACCTGACCCTGGCAAAAGAATCCGCAAGACTGCAATCCTCCTTCTAATAGTTAATTTTTATTATTTCTAGAATGTGGCAAGTTTCAAGGGCTTTCTCTTTGAACTATACAAGTATTTGGCAACCCCGGTGGCCTGGGCACTGTTGCTGTCCTCATGTGTCCCCTGCATATCACGTTCTGTGACTTGGGAGCACTGTGCCCAGGCCCAGGAGGCCGCTGCTACTCAGCTCCCTGGTGCCCTGCCGAGCGCGGGCTTCTCTGTCAGCGTACACCGTTCTCAGGCACTGAAATCAGACAGGACGTGTTACTAAACTCTCCACATGAGTCTGATGCTTGCTGAAGTATGATCACCACAGACCTAAACGGGGTGGGTTGTTCTTATGACTCCTTCCCTTGCTCTTATAATTTGATTTAAGGGTGTATGACTCCAGGAACAAGCAGTTTACAGAGGACCTTTGTTCTCTCTTTCAATCTCCCATGTTTTCATCTGGTGGGAATGGGGAGAACATTGGCCAAGAGCACTGTGTGGAAAACAATGAACTAGAATGACTATGATTGGTGTCGGTGATAGATCCTAACACCCATTGTTAGACATTTTACTAATTGCATATTTCTATTCCACATGATAATAGTTTAATTATACAATCTTGGGTCCACAGAGTGACATTCTAGGTTTCCACTTTTTTTTTTTTTTAACTTACAGCATGAGTATAGTGGGAAATTTTTTTTTCCTTTGGTTTATATACTTCTGACAGTTTGATTACTTGCAACAGATAATTATTTAACCCGCAAGGATGAGGTATATGAAGGGTACAGGTTTTAGTTGGGCTCCATTTTCAGATAGAAATCAGAAGTTATAATTTAAAATATTATCTGAAAAATCTCAAAAAATGGTACATTGATCTCTTTCTTCTTAATGTTATTTCTCCTTTTGTTAAGAACTCAAGATCAATATTATGAATAATCATTGTACTATTTGTATGCAGTGTACTCAAGTCCCTTTGTCATTTGGCTATTTCTAATCATCACTGGATTAAAAAGTGATGGATTACAAAACTGGGCTACATCATGTACAGGTACAAAATAACCATGTTGATTATGATCATTATGTATGCAATGTACCAATACATGTTCTTGGTAAAAAATAATAAAAAAATTAAAAAAAAAAACTGGGCTACAAAGCTTATTATGAGTGCAAAGTAAAAGTAAACAGTTTCTGTAGGAGAATACAAAAGGAAGCTTCAAAACATAAATTGCCCGAGCTTTAAGGTCATCAACTTTATGACTGCTGTTTAACACCTCACATCTCTTTTGTGTCCTTATTAATCTTTTTGTCAATTGTTTTAAAGGTTCCGATAGGAAAAATATTAAGTAAAAATATAAATAAAACTGTTTAAATTGAATCTCTATAAAAATTAACAGCCTCAGGAACTGTGGTGGCACAATCAGTTAGGGTGAGGTACTTACACAGACATTAGCAGGCTCAATTCTTTTCAAAATTCCCTTAATTTTTAACACAACTCTTCTTGTAACCTTGACATGTCAGAAATACTGTAAGTCTGCATATCTCTCCAGATTTAACATTCTATCAAATAGGACTTACCAGAATAAGACCATATATGTAACTAGAAAATAGAATATTAAATGTAATTTAAAGAAATTTGTATTCATTTGGCAATTAAATGCCTCACCCAGTCAAAAATTTAGTTAATTAACCAACATAGATTGTCTTTTCTAGTCTCAAATAAATAAGACAAAGCCTGTATTATCCACACACATTTACTGCATCATTCTGGCAGGGGTGACTCATTGAACAGAAAAGACAATCTTTCACCACCGAAAAGGAGACTTGTTTAAACAAAGCATTGTTAATCCCTTTTAGTGGAAGCAGGAGGCTACCTGGATGATAATTCTGCTATTTTGTTCTATGCATTTATGCCTATGAGTCATATTTCAAAGTTACAGCATGGGGTAATTGTGCAACCAAAATGTAAAACAAAACAAAAAAAAGTATAAAATATTTCAACCAGTGCATTATAATTCATTATGGGCTACACTGCAAGAGTATTTTAATTCTCAGTACAATAGAGTGTTTCACAACATTAGGCAAATGAATTGACATTTGGAGGTGGTTTTTTCTTATAAGCAAATTGTAGACTTCGGTTAGCAGACTTGGGTTAGATTTTTTTTCATATCTCTTCATTGTTGTTATTGTCATTATCTGGTGTTGAGGATTGAATCCAGGGCCTCAGGCATGCTAAACACTCTTTTTATTTTTTATATGTTGCCAAGTTTTGCTTTTCTCTTTGGCCCATGGAAACAGCATGCTATTTTTTAAAATTTTATTTTAATGGTACATTTTAGATGTACATAGTGATAACATTCATCATAGGGGATTTGTACCTGCACATGACATATCTTGTTGCTTCTTTTTTTCCCATTCCACTCCCCTCACCCCCTTCTCCCTCCCTATCTACAAAAGCATTATTTCCATTTTTTCCTTCCATTTCTTATTTCTCTTGTTCTCTGTTCCGTTCCCCTTTCCTTGTTCCCTTTCCCATTTGGACATCTTCTTCCCCTTCCCAATATATTACAATTTAGTCTTTATTTACACTTTCAGTTTCTCACACCAGAGAAACAATGCGGTATTTAAACATGTGTGTCTGATTTATTTCACTTAAGAGTATGGTCTCAAGATGCATCCATTTACCTAGGAATATCTCAAGCTTATCTTTCTTTATGGCAGAGTAGTACTCCATTGTATTAAAAAAAACACATTTTCTTTATCCATTCTGCTGTTGATGGGCATTTGGGCTGATCTGAAGATTGAGCTATTACAAACTGTGCTGCTATAAACATGGGTGTGAATATATCGCTGTGGTATGATGCTTTTAATTCTTTTGGGAAGATACCAAGAAGTGGAATAGCTGGGTCAAATGGAATCTCTAGTCCTAGGTCCCTGAGGAATCTCCACACTGATTTCCATAGCGGTCGCACCAGTCTGCATTCCCACTAACAGTGGAGAAGTGTTTCTTTTTCTCCACAGCCCCTCCAGCATTTGTTATTGGCTGATTTGTTGATAATAGCCATTCTTTCTGGAGTGAGATGGAATCTCAGGGTTGTTTTGATTTGCATCTCTCGAATGACCAGTGATGTTGAACATTTTTTCATATGTCTATCTGCTGTTTCTACTTCTTCATCTGAGAAGTGTCTATTCATTTCTGCTGCCCATTTTTGGATTGGGAATGCTATTGGTTTGTTTTATTCCAGGAAATTCTTAAAAGGAAAAGTGGTCATAAATTCTCACCAGTGGTGACTGGCAAAACAGACCAATAGATGGCCTTCACTGTGAACGAAGCAAAGAAAATGATGAGACACAGCTGTGCTAACAGGACACTGCCTCTTACCGTGGACCTCTAGGAGATATTTGACACGTGATATTTCGCTTTCTCAAAAGCAATGTGACCTGCCTTGCAGTATTGCTGCCATCACTCACAGTAAATAAAATGTCACTGTAGCCTCCCTATACGCTGAGATCAGGGCTTACAATATACATGTTTCTCAAGATAACCATCCTTATTTACTGATGAGAAAACTGCAGTCTCCAAGAAATAAGAAGCTGGATGAAATTTACATAATAGTAACAAATTGTAATCTGAGTCTAAGTGTGGAAGCAGTACCGTTAAACCATTTGTTTAAGAAAAATAATTATGAAAGATATTGACTCATTTACCTTTAAAAATACTTTTTCTCCTCAGCTTTTGAAAGCCAATAGTATACAAAAATAAAGAGAAAAATGTCTGTGGAAACAAAATAGGTCATGAGGACACTGCTGGGGTAAGTAGTTATGAAGAAGCCACTGTGTGAGACAAGAACTGGGTGTTAATGTGAGAGATAGAAATGGAAGTGAAAGCAGTGGGGTAGGTATTGAAAAATATTAATTTAGAGACATCGAAACAGATCCTAGAAATTGCTAGATAAGAGAAAGACAAAGTGATGAGAAATCAATGTGGAATATATCACATAAATTAAGAAGATACAATTTATCATTGAAGATGCTGAAGGAAAGAAAGAAGAGAATAGAAAAGAAAAAAGAAAAGCAAAGAAAAAACACCACGAAGGAAAGAAGAACAGATAGGTGTGACATGGTGCCTCATGGTGCTTTTAATTTGCATATCTAATGATTAGTGATGTTGGGCAGTATGTCACAGGTGGAAAAAAAACATGAGATTGTGTCCAACTAAAAATCTTCTGCATGGAAAAGAAAACAATCCACAATGATAAGACAACCTATAGAATGGTAGAAAATATTTATAAACCATATATCTCATTAAGGGGTAATATTCAGAATTGTTAGGAACGCCTACAACTCAATAGTAAGATAAAAATAATTTGATTGAAATATGGACAAAAGACAAATTAAAATTTCATCAAAGACTTACAAATGGCTAATGGGCATATCAAAATTGCAATATTAGGATTTTTAGTGCTAATTGGAATAGTAATGAGGAGAGTGGGTGTCTTTGTCATCCTCCCAATCTTAGAGGAACATCTTACAGTTTTTCATAGTTAAGGATGCTGTTAGCTTCTCTCTGTACATAATTGTTGGAAGTTTTTATCATGAAAGGGTGCTTTTCCACATTTTGTCAAATGCCTTTTCTGCATCTCATGAGATTTCTTATGACTTTTATCCTTCATTCTGTTAGTGTGTGTTATAATTTTTTTAATATGTTGAATCACCCTTAGGATGAGTCTCACTTATTTATGTGGTGTGATCATGTTAATGCGCTATTGAATTCTATGTGTTAGTATTTTGTTGAGAATTTTTGTATCTGTGCTCATCAAGTATACTGACCTGTAATTTTCTTTTCTTGTCATATCTTTGCCCGGCTTAGGTATCAGAAAATTCGAACTGTTGAACATGTGGTTTCAGTCTCACCCTCTTCGGTGAAAACTTTTATTTTTTGTTTATTGTTTATCTAATTTTTACCTGTTTCCTTTGTGCTGAACTGGCTAGAAGGGTCAAATTATTGCCTCTGTTCTGAGAAGCCCCCAGATATCTGCTGCCGTCTGGTCCCACGAACATTCTGTGATGGGCTAGACCAAGCCAGGCTTTAGGGAGGTCCTCCACCCCTCGATCAGAGCTTATCCCTGCATCCGGTCCTTTTCCATCCTCCCAGGGAAAAGCGGGGAATGGGGGTTTTTGTTCTTATTATGCGGCACTGTGCCTGGAGACAATTATGGCAAGAAAGTGTCTTAAATTTTCCTAATGGTTTCAGTGTGGCTATTTTTGCACTTGCCTGCCATTCAAGAGGCTCTCAGCTGGTCTGTGGAGTCCTCACAAAGGGGCTGTTGAACTGGGTGTTCCTTGAGAGAGGGAGGATTCAGGCTTCCTAGTTCACCATCTTGCTTTGTTATTCCTTAACACAGGGAATTAGTGTAGGACCACTCTCGATTGCCATTTTCCTTTTCTACGCCTCTGTTTTTAAAAATGCTGTTTAATTGTGATGTGTATAGTAGAGTGATCGGTAGGGAACTGATAGCTCAAGAAAATGTTCTGAACAAATCTCTGTTAGCCGTAATGGGCTGACTGGGGCAGTCCGGAGAGAGAACTAGCTGCTAGTGTGTGGCAGTCCCTAGAGAAAAAAACACAGTTTTAGGTAATGAAAGAAAGTCTAGTCTATCAGCAGAACATATCCACGAAGCAAGGTTTCCTAATTTGTATAAATGAGGAGTTACAGCTCAGCTAGTAAGGGACAGTTTAGCACCCAGGGCCTCTAGATCAGGTATGAAAAAGCTAATGTTGCTTGGCTTATTACAGCTCTTCATCCGCAATTTCTTCCTCTCTTCTTGCTCAAAAGTGATCACTTTATATGTATGCCATGATGTGAAAAAAGATTGAAAAATACAGACCTAAAGGATAAAAATAATTATATTTTAATCAGGTAGTTTTGAGAAAAGAAGAACAGAGTTATGGCAAAGTAGATGGAAGTATTGATTAAGGAAGAATAATGTGTCATTTTGTGCTTTCTACTAGAGAATGTGTTACTAGTGATTAAATGTCTGCTACCATACTTAGCATTTCAATTAATGTATAATCATATTTAGTGTTTGTTACTTATCTGCAATTTATTCATATTAACATTTTAAAGAGGATGAACCTAGAGCTCATGGAGTTAAAATAATGTGGCTAGAGTCATGAAATTGCAAATGTGGAGGCAGGGTAGTGAATGAAGTCGCTGGACTGGTTAGCTCAGTTATGGGATCCAAGAGTAAATGAAAATATGGAGAGAAAGTGGGCAAGTTGGTTGCCAATATCAATAAAATTTCCTTCAGGAAGTAAGATACAGCCACTGTGCTTGGGTTTAGTATGAGGTTTTGAGTCCCTAAGTGGGGAATGGAGGAAGTGAGATGAAAAAAACAGAGCCACAAGTTCCAGGCAGACTAGGACATTAAGCTGGGCTTGGCCACAGGGAAAAGGAAGAGGCTTTTATCATTACATCAGTTTAAGATCAAAATCAGAATTGCAGTTTGGGGAAGAGTGGTTAATGTTGCAGAGTTAGGTTAAAAGGTGGCTGGAGAAGAACACAGAAAGAATCCCAGGAATTAGGAGACATGTAAGTCCTCAACTGGGGGAGAGGACAGAAGATCCTAAGAATCATCCAACACCTAACAAGGAACCTGAGGCTACATTAAAACTAATTTTATAGCTCTGTCTGCATTTCACTGTCCTGACCTTTGCAAGAGTCTTTACTGGCTTCTGTGAACTCCTTAAACATATTAGGCCCAACTCTGCAATGGCCAGTTATGCCATTTTTAAGACTATGGCTCAGTTAGCCTCCAAGCATGGAGAGCTAACTGAGCTGGAAATTGAGCTGAAACATGTATTTTAACACCTGGAAAGCTTGAGGCTCAATACTTCTTGAGCCTCAATGATCAAACAAGTGCCTCCTAGGATGGAACAGTGTAGCCAAAACATGGTAACAACTGCTCCAATGTTACTAAAAGTTATAAATTGTTATTTTATAATTTAATTCATTCTATAATTATATTATTTTGTTATCCAACCATGTGCTTTCTACTTTTTGAATTGGCTAAAATTTACCGATGTCACTTTTTTCTTTCCTCAATTCTTTCTATTACTCTCTTTACAATCACAATGCAGCACGTTCTATCAAGCAGAAAGGAGCAGTTTATGCAGAAAAGATTTGGGAAAAATGAGACGCAAAAGGGAGGAAAAATAAGACATGAAAAGAAATGAGGAGAATTTGAGATCACGGCCAGTTATCTTTAGCCTGGCAACTTTAAATGACCGATTCAAGAATTCAAGGGCCAGCACTTATTTTCTTGTTTGGGACAGCGGTTTTCTGAGACTAGTATGATAGTATGGTATTGTTTTCGTTTGTTCACCTCTTTTTTATATTGAGGTAATTCTTAAAAAGTCTCCGATGGTCAGCAAGTATCAGTTAGCCTTCCTCCACTGACATCTTCAACCAGACAGCTGCCTGTACTGGTCGTAGTTTGATTTTCAGTCTCTGTTCTAGAGAATTTTGAGTAATGCCAGCTGAGATCCTGTGGACTCTATGCTAGATGACTTACATCTTTGTTTTTAAAAAACACCATTTTTACATTATATCATTTCTACTTTACATATAATAAAATCAAGGTTTAGAAAAGTAATTTGTCCAGAGTATAGAGTGTCCAAGTGATGGAGAGTTTGAAACTAGGCAGTTTTCCTCCTGAGCTTGCTGGTATAGCCATCCTGCTGTAGACTCACTACTCCGGGGAAACTCTGGGATAATAACTAAACATAATTGAGTTTTTAACATAAATGATAAAAATAACAAACTGTCTCAAAAGTCACTACACTATGAAGGATCGTAAAATGGTCTGTCTTTACTTCCTAACTTAAAGATGAGAAAGGTAAGATCAAAAGACATTAAGATAAAGGTCAAAGTCATATTGTTAGTAGGAAACTGGATAAACCAGCTCTGGTTTCCGATTTAGTGTGCTATTGTTTTAACCAAACAACTTGGAGATTTACAGGGTTAATCAGGACTCCGTATGGATAAAGTAGATGCGACTGGTGAAGGACTCTTTGCCATATAAATGAAATTTGATTTACAGTTTAAGAAACAAAGCAGGTATTAAGGCCAGTGTGTTGTTCACTAACGTATTAAAGAGCAAAGATTGTAATCTGAGTGCATGTGGGGTTCAGAAAAGATGTGAAGACTTTCCATTTCCTCCTTAGATGGTGACACCTGGAAAGAATATCACTCTCACCCTTAAAACTTTGACACATAGGGGCTGGGGAATTAGCTCAGCGGTTAGAGAGCTTGCCTAGCAAGCACAAGGCCCTGAATTCGATCCCTGGCATCAAACCGCTCCCAAAACAAAAAAAAAAAAACAAAAAACTTTGACACATATAGACAAATGAAGGACAAATTCATCACTGTATGTGAACTCACCAGAAAGTTGAGGTTCGATAGTAACCAAGCTGAAATGTAAGAAAGCCATCTGCGGGGGGAGAGGGATATGAATACTCCTTTCCCTGGAGCAGATGGAATCAGACACCAGTGATGATTAGTTAAAGAATTCAATTAAGAAATGGGCAGAAGCCAAGTTTCAGAACCTTGAGCTGTAGGCAGACAGGTTACAAGCACTGCTGCACTTTCGCCACTGGGGAGAAATTGAAGCTGTGTAGAGGGAGCAGCAAAGGTCTTGGCCTCAGAGGAGGGCCTGGGATATGTGAAGAGCCCTGAACTACAGCTGCTGGGTGTGCAAAAGCGCAAATCACAACCTCAAGATCCAGGGACAAGAGCCTGCATAAGACGGAGGCTTCAGGACAGTAATGGAGACGTTCCCTCCTGTCCCCCTCTCCCAGGCTGACAGCCATCAGGTGAGAGGTAGTGAGGGGTGTGGAAAGAGAAAGTAACCACATCTGAAGCGCAGTGGAAAGGGAATGTGAAGCAGTTACGGAGAAACTCCCCCGCGAATCAGTCCCCACCTTACAATAAGACATCTCTAAAAGAATTTGAACCTGCTGTCACCCTGATTATAATGATAGCATCAGGAAACCTCAAATCCAACTCAATTTCTTTCCTAGATTGACTCAATTCTTGTGACTGACGGTCTAGCATAAGGAAAGATATGTGTGCTTAGAGACATAGAAACTGTCTCAATTTCTCTTCCTACACAAATGCCAACTTCTAACAAAAAATTATAAGATACACACACCCCCCCAAAAAACAAACAAACAAACAAACAAAAAACCCCAAAACCCTAAACAAAACCAGAAAAGAAACAAACTAGGAAGAGGAAAGTAGTCAATAGAGCCCAACCCAAATATGATAGCAAATTGTCAGAAAAGAAATTTAAAGTAACTATGGTCAATACATTGAAGGCCATGAAGAAAGAGAAGGACAATAAAGAAGAACAGGTAGGGTATTTCTGCAGAGATGGAAACGACGATACGGAGCAAGATGGAAATGTTAGCAATGAAAAGCAAAGTAACAGAGATGTATAATATTCAAGGGCTTATTAGAAGACTTGACACAGCCAAGGAAAGAGTTACTCAGCTTGAAGATAAGTCAGTAAGCATTACCCAAACTGAAGCATAAGAAAGATCCACACTGTATTTCTTTTTCACTGTTAGCGAGGGCTGGGGACAGAGCACTTGCCTAGCGTGTGGAAGGCCCGGGACTCATTTCCTGGTTGTACTCTGAGTTTGGAACTGGAACAGTTCCCAGAGCTAAGGGTGTTGCAAATGTGATAAATATGATTAAAATTTGTTCTTACTCTTTTAAATGTCTGAATGAGTTCAGCGTGGAATCACAAGAAGGCACTTTTTGAAACAGTCTTCAATTCTAAAATGGAATTTAAGAGCTTCTGTCTTGTTCTGCTTTGGATCCATTCAGAATGAATTATAATATTCACTTATTTAAAAGATAATGTTTGTTTCTTAACTACATAACATTTTGATTACCTCAATCCTTTCCTTCTTCACAAATAGCCTTTGTTACTCTTTTCCCGCAATCTTATGAAGTATCAGATTGTTCATTCACTGAAGAGTGCTTGTGGGTGTGCCAAAGAACTCAGCTCTGTGCAGTAGACATGCCGTCCTGGGTAAGATCCGAATGACTATCCCCGGCTAAGTAAGTTTTATAATTACCTGCTTAGCTATTTAATTTATCTTGCCCTGCTCTCCAAAGGAATAGTGACGGCAATTCATAATTCTAATTAGATGTATTCACATTTCTAAAAATCTTTTGACATACTGCCGCAGTTATGTGAATAATGTACATACACAAAAGGAATGAATAAAACTATGGAAATTTTAAGCACTGTTGGAACCATTTTTCAACAAATATTCATTTTAGGATTCATTACTCATGAATTCAGTTACCCTGCTGTCATTCTTTAATAGTCTTTAAATATTTTTAGTTACTAGTTAAATTCACCAATTTAGAGTATCAATTTCAATTTAAAGAGTGCAGAGGCTTAATGGCAGGAAACTCAGCTGAAAGTCTCTCTTTTTCCCCCACTTCACAATATACTAAGGCTGCCAATAAGCTTGAGGTAAATGTAGGGAGCTTTGTTTAAAGACAAAATCATAGAAGTAAACTACAAAAAGGAACTCGAAATATACCAATGAACTTTTTTTTTAACTGCTGAAAGGACAATGCAGTTCTTTTTTTATACAGGATTTTGAATTTAATCTTTCAAATCAACATGCCATTTTTTAAAAATTGGAAATTCTTGGACAAATGAGCTAAAAATTTTATATTTGCTTCATTCATCTTGACAGTGTGCTAGATCAGGTCCTTCCAAACATTTTAGTTTTGGTTCTATATTTGTTTTTGTGACTGTTGTATTCCCCAAATCTCCCTTATTATATTTTATGACCACTTAAGGTAAATATAGCAACTTATAAACCAGATTTCATTTTATTAAGGATGTATTTATTGCTAGACTGAAGTTTCCCTTGCTCAATCCCCAGGAGAATGATTTTAATTTTTTTTAAGTAGGAAAAGCCAAACTCAATAATATTAATCAACATGAATGCTGCATTTGGAAAGAACATTGCTTTCACCCTTGCAGCTTGAACACACCTAACTGGAAAAATATGAATTCATTGCTTTTCTTGAACATATTGGAAAATTGAGAGGATCAGGATTGTTTTTTTTGGGGGGGTACTGGGGATCAAACTCAGGGCTTTGTGGTTGCTAGGCAAGTGTTTTAACCACCGAGCTAAAACCCCAGCCTCAGGGGGGCAGGATTGGGAATAGACAAATAGAGACAAGAGAGACAATATAACCTGTCAAAAGTTATGGTGATGGTTTAGAAGGCAGGTAATGAAGACCTCAACTAGGGTAGCTGCAGTGGGAAAAGTTAAAAAAAAGAGAGACAAAGTAAAAAGCATTATGTAAATAGAATCTGTAGAATTCTAGCAAAGGATTGTTTAAGGAGAATGATACATCAGAACGAACCACCAATGGCTACGAGGTTTCCAGCCTTCCAGGCAGAGGAAGGTGGAGGCAGGAGATGTTGGGAGCATCAGGAAGCAGGGGCCAGTTACATTTGGATACACACAGTTACATACAGATATTTGGTTTAAAATCTGTCTCTGGTATTTAATTTCATCTGATAAATAATTTCTTAATTTCCTTCTGAATTAGTTCACCCACCTACAGACTGTGGTAAAAGATTTGAAGGCACAGAGGGTTGTTATGAAGTTGGGGAGCTGCTGTCTGAAAGGCACCTGACTCACAGTGGGTTTCAGGCTGATAAACTGAAGTTATTACTGCATTGTCGTTGCTGTCGTGATTACTGCAAAGAAGCAAGCGGCATCATAATTATTCATTGGGAATTGGCAATTGTCTCCATTAGAAAGGTCATCGCGGAGTTTTACAAGAGTCGGTGCGTCACACCCTGGGGCTGGCCTGACTCCAGGAGAGGCTGGCCGTCCATCGGAAGGCGTTCAGCCCCCAAGGTGACCTATCTGCGGGAACAGTCTTTGGAGGCTTGCTCGCTTCAGCTACTTTGTGAGTGAAGTAACTTGGGAAAGATTCACAGCACGAAGAGGGAAACGGGAGACAGGCCGAGGAGTGGAGGCGGGAGCTGCCTGGAGAGGAGTGAGGGGAGGCGCATTAATGAGAGGCTCCAGTAAGATCCGAGGCAGGGGACTGAGCCCAGGATTTGGAGCAGGTACAGTAGACAGGGCGTGGTGCGTGAGCTGTCCGCTGCAAAGGTGCAGTCACCATAAAAAGAGGGAGGCTCCTGGGAAGGGCAGGCGGCAGGAGGGTGGAGACGTGGGAGGGGCAGGATCGGGAAGGGACAAATGGGAAATTGCTGGGCCTAGCGGGGTGGGGCTCGCCTGGCTCGCTTGGCTTGAGTGTCTCCCTTTATACTGCTGCTCCATTCAAAGGCGCAGCTCCCTTCTGAGCTGGCTGTAGTCACCCCATTAATCACCCGAGGCAGCCGGACTGCTTCAGGCTACTTGAGGAGTGAGCGGTACCCAGCAGTCTACTCTTTCGCTTGAGCAAGCACGAGCAGGATTGCACATCTCTGAAACACGAAGATGGTATCGGGAACGGACAAACGTAACACCGGGGTGGGGCGGACTTATCACTTGAATTAATTATATTGCAAAAATGTAGTGCTCATAGAATCATGTGCATGATACATACGAAAGCGTGTATTTAGGTTTTTCTAATAAATGTCTGGGTTTATTTAGTGTATTGAATTATCACCTATAGAATTCTGGGGTTGGTATGTAAAAAACAGAAAGGAAGAAGGAGAAGACCTGTGAAACAAATTGCAAGAATAGCCTTGGTTTGAGCCAGAACTGGATTCAAATCCCAGCTATGACGCTAAGCAGCGGACTTCGGGCACGTTGCTTAACTTCTTTCATCCTTAGTTTTGTCACCCGTCAAAGAGGTGTTAGAAGGATTAGGTAAAACATGTAACACAGCTACCATATAGTAGACGCCCAATAAGAGACAGCTGTTAATACTTTTTAAGTTTACACTTTTTTTTAAATTTTTTTTTTTTTTTTTTGGTGGTGCTGGGGATCGAACTCACGGCCTTGTGCTTGCAAGGCAAGCACTCTAATCACTGAACTAAATCCCCAGCCCTACACTTTTTTTCTTATATAGTTATCTCCTATATTTTTCAAACCCACTGAGGCAGGGCTGTGATTCTAATTTTGCAGAGAAGAGGAATGAGGACACTGTGGTGGAGGTACTTGCCCGGATGACAGAAATTATAGGTAGCAGAGCTAACCCCGTAGTCCAAGTCTTCTGGCTTCCACACTGGTGTCCTTTCTGTACGTGCCGTAGAAGATGTAGAGACATAAAGAAGTAGGAACCAAGGCTGCCATCCTGCATGTATTTCACAATGCAAAGAGAAAGTCACTGCATGGTCCACTTCTGTGAAATGGTGTGACTTTTTAGAGCAAATATTTTTAGCCCATATTATTTATATATATATTAATGGGGTAGAGTGTGATAATTCAATACCTACATACACTATGGAAATATCAAATTGGGTAGTTAGCATGAAATTATGCGATTAAAACTAGATTGGGGTAGTCTTTTTGATTTGAAAAGCATTTTGTGAGTGCTCTCAACCCTGTAGCATTACATTTCCAGGACGTCCCCTTGTTTCACTTGCAAAGAGGGGAGCGTCTCACTGGACAGATGTACAATCGACATAGCCAAAAGGCGTAAAATACACATCACCGAAGATGAGCCAAAGTGTGTGTGGTGAGGGGAGTACAAGAGGGTTGAAAGTGGTCAACGCTGTCTTCGTGCATTCAATGATTATTCTGAAAAAACAGTTGTTTCCAAAGATGCTGCTCGTTTCCACACGCGAGATGGCTTCAGGGCCCATATTCCTTGTATTCTAACAAATAGAACCAAATAGGATCCCAAGCAGTTTTGTGAAAATTTTGCTTATGTGAAAGCATCATCTGGTCTAGCAAACTTGATATCCACACGCACATCTCTGGCTTCTAAGTGTCTTCTCCATCCCTACAATATTGCCGCACTGGTTAGAACTCATTGCTTTTTACAGGAAGTCCCGCTTTGTAAGTATTCCTCCCAAAACTTTGCACAAACTGGATCTTCTTTAGCTCTTTGTCCTTTCTCTTTTGGTCTCCACTTCTAACTCAAGACAGCTGAAACTTCCCTCACTCTCTTACGTGCACTGTTGTCCCTCTCCTGTAACCTTCAAGCATGCTATTTCCTCCTTTGGAAACACTTTCCGTTTACTTTGGCCATTCTAACCTCTCTCTTTATTAGGTAAACATTATTCTTTAAAGAGTAGCTTGAAGGTCACTCCCACCAGGTAGCCTTTGCTACTTGCCACCCTGAAGCATGGGTCCAGCGTCCCTGGTGTGTTCTCCCAATGTGCAGCCGTCGTTCCTTGCCAGGGACTCCTCACACGCTGCAGTATGTTTGCTTATGTGTCCACCCTGCAAGACAGCCCCCTTCACCCCCTCTTTCTGAAGGCAGGAATCACTGTCCTCCCATTCACTACCGTCAGCCTCAGGGACTAGCACAATGTCTGGCATATGGCAGAACAGGCTTTTCGTATAAGTACTTGTTTAATGAGTACACATGCATGAAGTTATATACTTTTACAGTTTGTGACATCAACTTCTCAAGGAAATAGAGTTTATGAGCAAAACTTCCCAGCAAATTGTATTTCATCATAATGCTGACAACATGTATAACACTATCTCTTCATTTCTTGTTTTAGAATGATAATTATTTTTGTAAGTTCTGAGTGTGTGCACCAAGTTATGAAATACACAAGCGAAATACTAGAAGTGACAGCAGATGTGTATCTTGTTTATAGGTTATGTCAGTAACATTCTAGAAATACATGGCTTGATTGGGATTTTCTCTTTCAAAACAGTGTAAGGTGGGACATGAAGAGAAAGATTTTACTTTAAGAAAGAGAATGAGAATACGAACATCTTTTAAGTATAATTAAATGAACATTGTAATTGGTCTCTCTATATTAAATCTTTGCCATGTCCAAGACCTGTGTAAATTAAGCTGGTGCCCAACCTCATTTCTATTTTACAAATCAACAAACTGAGGCTTTTGGGATGCCAGGAAGGAGAGATACACATGTGTGTTGAGAGAATGAGTGTCTCAAAGGTGCTTACATACTCATTTCTTTTGACAACTCTGCAAATGGTGCTATGCTTATTTTACAGAAAAGAGCCCTGAAATGCAGAACAGTCAAGAAGGTTGCTCCAGACTGTAAAACGAATTTGTGGCATCAGATGGGCCTAAGCATTTCTTGCTTTTTGTAACACACCAAGGATACAACAATTGCATTTTGTTAGCTGAGCCCAGGTTCCTGAGTGCCAGGTTACTATTCCATACTTATTCAAATAAATACGGGTGTGTTTCTAAGCAAAACCATAGTAAGTGATATAAGTGATGTTATCAGAATGGAGTATTGAAAAGACTATCTGGATTTAAATTCTGAGCAAGCTGCTTAACCTTTCTCAGCATTTCAGTTTTTTCATACAAAATAAGAACTAACCAATTTATTGGATTCTTCCAAGGAATAAATGTATACATCTATAGATATCTATAGTTACAGATGTATTGTTTAACTCAGTATTGATCATTTAGCAAATAAGCTCTAAAGTGGATAATATAAAACTTAATCATTTATTTATCCATTATTAACAGTTTAATATCATTGCATTCAAACAATACTTTACTAAAGAAGTAAATTATACATGCAATCAACCTATTAAATTGTACAGAACACACAATTTGGGGCCTTGCTTCAAAACCACTAGTCACTCACACATTAGAATTTGTAAAATACGTGGGGCAGGTCGGGTGAAGCGTCAGTTTGATCGGCTCTGGGATCTGACTGGGAAGTCGGCAAGGTGCACTTCTGGGTATGTCTGGGTAGCTGATGGAGGCGTGATCTTGGGGTCTGTGGTCTTTTGCTAAGTCCTTTCTGGTGCTGTTTCCCTACTCTGCTTTCCAACAGTCATGAACTGAATATCTTTGCTCTGCCATACCCTTTTGCCGTGATGGTTATTCCTTGGAACCAGCCGACCATAGACAATCCCCTAAAACTATGAACCAAATTAAACCTCTTTTAAATGGTGGGTGTCAGGAATTATGTAATAAGAAAGCTGACTAACACAGAAAACTGGTACCAGAAAAGTCAGATTATTGTCATGACTTTACCTGATCATGTTGTTCAGAAGACTTTAGAACTTGATTGCATGAAGAATTTGGTGAAGTTTGGAGAATCTGGAGGGAGAAAGTGCACGGGATTGTAAGCAGAGATAGGCAATTCTGGTTAGAAGGCCAGAATAGGAATGCGGACAATAAAAACCTGAAACGCTCAGGAGGTTTCAGCTGCGCTCCACTGGCAATCAGACTGGAGGCCATGTGTGTTAAAGACTTTGCCCATGTCCTGAGACTTCTCAGGAGACTGGAATTCAAGGTGGTGGATTGATTGATGTGGCAGAGGAAATCTCAAGGCTGCCCAACATTCAGGCTGTGACAGTCACACTGCTAGCTACTTTTAGCCAGATTTATAATGAGAATCAGGAGCAAAAAGTAGAATACAAGGATTTGAAAAGCCTACATTTTGACCCAAAAGGAACCATGTGTAGGGTTGGGGCCAAAGGAGACAGGGCTGCTGAACAGATTAGATCCATTAAAAAGAAGCCAAGTACTTTGTATGGGAGCCAGAAAAAAGGACAGCTTGAGGGCCTCTCAGGAAACAGCAAGACCCCTGTCATCACAGGCCCAAGAGTACAAAATGCAAACTTTTCATTTGAGAACAGGGTGTCTACAGCCCCTGTTCGAGAAGGGCTGACTAGGAAATTTGGTCCCTGGGATTCATTTCCCCATGCTCAGCCATCTACACACTCAGAGGCTGCTGCCAAGATCCAAGGAGGCCTGCCTACTGCTCTTGCTGGCAGCAGGCCTTGACATCATCCATGCGATGCTGGTTTTACCCACATGCAGAATGTAAGAATTGTGGGGTTAGGGAGGCTTCCAACCAGATTTTGAAGGTAGGCCTGAGAGGCCACCGAAGGAGCCCCTGGGAAGGTGATGTGGAAAACCAGGATGATGAAGCCAAAGGTACAGTGAAGAACCCAGGGATAAAAGTTGCAAGTAATGAGCAGAGCAAGCCAAAGACAGAGGTCATGCGGATGTCCAGCAAGGCCATAGAAGTGAGGCTGTCCAAGTCCTCTGCAACTCACATCTCACCACCATGTGCTCTGAATGCCACTTGTGGGACAATAGGAGTTAATGTTTGCCCTGCTGGTTTTAGTCTTGCTTTGGTCCAGTTCTTTTCTATCCCTTATTCCTCCTTTTGGAATGGAAATGTTTACCCCATGCCGTTGTACCTTGGGATTATGTAATTGTAAAAATTTATATTGGTCTGGGCAAAGAGTTTTTGGATATGACTCCAAAAGCATAGGTACAAAACCAAAAGTAAATGGATAGGATTGTATCAACCCAAATAGCTTTTGTACATCAAAGAAAACATCCAACAGCGTGAAGAGATAATCTCCAGAATGGAAGAAGGTACTTGCACACCATACATTTAATAAGTGGGTTAAAATCTAAAATATATAAGGAATTCAACTGAATAGTAAGAAAATACGGAACTAGATTAAAAAATTGGAAAGAACGCAAATAGATATTTCACAAGAAAAAACATGAATGGTTAAAGGTACATGAAAGAATATTCAGCCTTATCCATTAATCATCATGGTAATAAAAATCAAAACTAAAATGAAATAACTACCATCTCATACCTGTTAGAATAGCTATGTTCAAAAAGATGGAAGATGGTGAGTGTTGAAAGGATGTGGAGAAAAACAGAGCTGTACATGACTGGTGAGAATCTGAATTAGTGTAGCCATTATGGAAAATTATGAACATGCCTCAGAAAATTAAACGTAGGACTGATGTGTGGTTTAAAAAATCACTTTACTATATACCCAAAGGATGCAAAATCAGTATGTTGAAGAGATGTCTGCATTTCCAAGTTCATTGCAACGTTATGCACAATAGACAAAATATGGGATCAAACCAAATCGACATTAATTAATGAATGGACAAATAATGTGATCTAATAATAGATCTGTCTGTCTGTCTGTCTATTCAGCCTCAGAAAAGAAATGTAGTCATCTGTGAAACATGTGGGAACCTAGTAAACATTAAGTGAAATAAATCAAGAATAGAAAGAAAAATACTGTATGAATTCACTTCTATGTACAGTGTAAAATAAAGCCAATTCGCAGAAACAGGGAGTAATACGATGGTTCCTAGAGGTTGGGGTGTTGCGGGGTTGGGAAACATTAACAAAGAACACAAAATTAGAAATAATTTTAGAAATAATTTCTAAATAATTTAGAAAATTTTTAAGAGGATAGATTTTAAGAGTGCCTCCAAAACAATATGTAAGGTAATGTGTTAAATAGGTTAATTTATCCATTCTACAATTAAACATATTTCAAAATATCATGTTGTACATGATAAATATATACAATTTTTACCTGTTCATTAAAAATAAATACAAATACACATTTCCCTAATTGCCCATCTATATGCACTGCCCCCAATAGCACTGATCCCCGATCCCTCTGCCTTGCCCTTCTACTGGAGGAAGCCTGGCTGTTGCTCTCTAATTCCTGCTCTTCCCCTGGTTACATTTTCATAATCTTTAATATTAACTATCTGTATGAGGATAACTCAGGTAGACTAAAATTAATTAGCAAGATACTTATAAGCTAGAGGAACTCCACAAATTTCTAATGAGAACAACAACAAAGTAACCCACTTATGCACAAATGATCAAAGGGTCTTATTTTCTATTTTAGATTTCCATTTTAGTTAAAAAAGGAGTTTATATGTGTGTACTCCTTGAACAGAACTCTTCTAACATACAAAGTACCCACAGCATAAAGACTCAGAAATTTCTTCATTTGGTGAAAGAGTCACGAATGAAAACAACTTTAACATTAACTTCGTTTGTAATGTGCTTTGCCTTTTTATCACGTCTGCTGTAAGATTTGTTTCCTGGAGGAGTCAAGAAAGAAGCTTTTCTCTGCTGAGCCACAGGTCAGGGATAACGTCAACAGAACTCTCAACTCTCAACTTCCTAAAGTTGGCAGGGTTCACATGTCCAAGACAAAGCTGAGTGTCAAGGTAATCACAAAGGTTTTTGATATGGATACCAATCTCTATGAAGGGCAGTAGGAGATCTCTCAATTATCACGGTGAAGCCACCATCACCACTCAGCTGAGCGGCAAGTAACAATCAAGTTATTCCTGATTATCTGAGGCAGCAATCAAGACTTTCCCCTGGGACTGGCCTGACCTCGGAGGGCAACGAGACAAGGTCCCAACAAGGAGGAGCTGCGGGCTTGGATGCCGGGGTGGAGAATTTGACATAGATGGATGCACAAAAACCATTTGAGCAGGACACTTGGAAGAGTCCTCGAGGTGACTTCACCAGCCTAGTTGCTGCTTCTTTCTTGAGAAAGTGAGCATTGGCCTGAAGCCAGAAATACAAAGTGCACCCTCAATATAGATACTCATCACACACCTAAATCTTACATTTTTCCAGTTGTCAGACATTTTAGCCTTCACATAGTCTGAGAGCTTTGATTTTGAAAGATTTTTCACAGTTTGAGGTACATTTAGGAAATGTATTTTCTAATTTTAACCAAACTATTCGCTCCATACCTGCAGATGGCTTTGTATATGCCAACAGTGTGGCATTGCTGTGAGTCTTTCCGAGTGCAAGAGAGATATTACAGACAAAGAAAATTCTAAAAGTTTAAGAAATGATTTTTAATTTTGCCACCTGAAATTCTAGCAATCACTGCTAAGTACTTAATTTAAAATTATTTTTCAATTGAACCAAAAGGGATTATGCATAATGTACAGCTTAAGAATAATAAGTCAAAAGAGTAATGTAAAATTTTAGAGCTGCCTTTTATCACAAATAATACTTTTAGCTTGAAGACAGTCTGAGCAGTGTGAGGTTCTGGGAAGTTAAAAAGTGCTTCTGGAATGTGATGTTCCCGAGACATAGTATTTTAATTTACGGTTTGTGAAGTTTATCTTTTCCCAGGATGATAAGTGAGGAGAGACCAATTGGAGAAAAGCAAAGATACGTTTCAGTTGAGACTATGCCGAGCGCACAGTGACTCACAGCGTCCTAATCAGGCAGGCGTGACATCTCACCGAGAAAGGTCACCCCACCCGCCCTGGAAACTGTTCTTTGTCCAAGCTCAGCACACTGCAAACTACTTTCTACACATGTCACCGTGCTTACTGTGGATTGTCAAGGGAACTATGAAACTGCTGACCAGGGTGGGGGTCAAGTTATTACATGACTAAGGCTGGCTTTTCAGAGAGGCTCAGCCATGAGTGTCTGTATTTGTGTACATGTGCCTGTGTAATAAAAGAAGTAAATCTTTTTATTTGCAGCTTTTTGATTTGGGTTACATTTCCCCAGCAATTAATATTTATGCTTATTTATGTGACCCATCCATCTTTTGATAAGAAGTGCAGCAACCATTTCTGTTTATGTTTCTTTTCACATACGAGTTGTAGGATTATATGGGTTAAATAAATTTATGGCTTCAAGGAGCTTTTTAAAACTATATCATTTAAACTGCTCATCTTGTAGACGGGAAAACAGAGGCCTTAACTACCACCACATAGGACTGGTCTTTAGTCAGTCTCATGTAACAGTCATGACGAAAATCCAGTCTCCTCTACTTCGGACTTGAAGAACAGAATTATTTTAAGAGTTATACAAGCTTAAATATGCTTTACAAATTATTGTTAATGAAATCTGTAGAAACTTCTGGCATTTGCGTTTAAATTCACGGTTTTCCAGCATGACTGTGCATTGAATCATTTAGTTTATTAAAAAAGAAACCAACAAAATAAAACAAAAGAGTTAAAAGGAACCAATAGTGACTCAAGATCTTATAAGACTAGACCAAAGCGTTAAAATACGTAGAAAATTCTCCTATTTCCTATGTAGTGCGTATGGATCAGTGTTGAGAAATACTGGGTGTTAAGCAGGCACATGCCTACTTTTCAAGACGGCTGGATAGAAAGGAGACTAAAGTATCCAGACAAAGTAGCTGAAGTAACCACCTATCGAAGAAACGCGATCATAAGAGTATACCTTAGGAAAACGCCACTGGTTTTAATTTCAAGTTATTTCCTTCTGGACTCTCTATTACCACTATTTCATTATGGCACGTGTAAGAGAATCTCTGAAGTTCCACTATTACTAAAAGGCACATCCACTGACTCTTTATGGACCGATTTACAACTGACTCTATGACCAAAAGGACAGCTAGAATATTTTAAGACGGGGACATAGTGTTTTGATTAAATGTGGGATAAATACTCAATAGAAATTAATGAAATCTACTTTGCCATTTGTTTAGTAGTAGCAGGATCTCTGTAAGGATCTCTATGTCCATTGATGTGACGAATAACATAAAGGGAGACAACCACATCTTGTGCCACGTTATCGATTAAATGGCAACTCTGGCTTCATGAAAGTCAGGCAAAATCACAGGCCATACCTGACGCGTACAGGTTACATTTAACGTAGGACTTTATCAACCCCAATAGCCCCAAACCTTTCCTTGATCCTCCTAATTGTGCCCCCGATTGTGACTTCAGTGAGCTACCTAATTGAAAGACCAAGAAAAATGTTTCTGTGTCATCCTTGGCATCCCGATTAGGTCAGAATGCCACAGTTTGGACCTCAGGGATATCATTTATTACAGGACAGCTAGCAAACTCTCTCCTCAATCCTCTTCCGTTCTCCTGGGGGTGGCATTTTCTCCCTCTGTAGATCCGTTCTCCCTTCCTTTCGACCCCGTATTTATAAAGGAAGATGTAATCACGACATTTCTCTCATCTGGCCACAGGACTGGACACTCAAGACTAGGAGCACAAAGTTTTCTTAGAATTATTTCAAATGACAAATAGCAAACAAAAACAGAAACACTTCAATTCTTTGTTGGTGAAGGCAGACAAAATTTATTGTAGAAGTGAGTTCAGGGAAATGGAGGATACGAAAAGGGCATAAAAGCTTCCCTGCGATCTTGGAGTCTCTTTCCTGTCATCTTCTCCTCCAGGTCTTTGGTTCTGTGAAACAGTAAGTGTTTCTTTCTCCTCTCAGTAGTATGGACTGTGTTTCTATAACTTGTAACCAAAAGGGTTTTAATTCGAGGAAAATTCAAAATGCCCTAGATTTCACCTGCCATTTAAGGAAACACTGTACTGTTCGCCTTTTCGCACAATGCACGTGGGGAGACGGGATGGCTGAGGAAACTTTACTGCCGGTTGTTCTCTCAGACATTTTTATTGCTGGATAGTCACTGGAAAAATAGGCAGAGAGATAACAATGACAACAACAGCAAGGAAGACCTCTTAGAAAATGTCTGATTAAGCCAAGAAGGGACTGTGATGAGGGAAGATCACAATATTATTGCATTTCGTATTTATAGTTTTGTGCAAATATATAAAATCGCACACCTCAGTTCTTCCAAAGAATAAGTTTTACATTGTGTTTTCAGTTCAAAATACCAGTAATTTTGGAAAAAGCTTCCTAAGTAAGATAAATTTATTCTTTGTATGTTTTTTAAGACCTGATAGTACCTTAGTTATAGTTTTCTTCAATTTACAAGAATTTTTGTCTTTTGACTAATTATGTTATTTTACCAAGAACTTCTAACTGATTTGAAGTGACCGATTGCTCTTGTCAGAATCTATCACCTTCATCCTGCGTTATTGGTAGTAGTAGTTTGGGTTCATATTTGACCAAATCGTATTAGACGTTTTCTAACTTTCAAGCAGCAAGACTTTCCAAGTATGTCTTATATTCTCAACAATTATAATTATCTCTAATGTATTTGTATTCTTTAGTACTTCCAGTTGTGATACTCGTTGCAGTGTTTAGGTATATTACATTTTTATTCATATCAGCTTAGTTGACAGAGCCTTTTGCAGTCTTTGTACTCAAATGTTTGAGTCATAATCAAAGAACTAACACACTTTTAGAGTTTGCTGACTGTTGTGTTTCTTGTATCCGATGAAGACATGCGTAATATGTTGTGTGGCTGACTACATGCGACGCTGACTATAGGCTCATTTGTATTTGTGACCTGCATGAGAAAATCTATAGGAATGTGTTTGCATTTCTAGTCACTAAGTGCTTATTGAGAATATAGGATGCTGTGCTCAGCGTTTAAGACACAGACTGTGGGAGAGTCAAAGTGAGTGTAGGCCATCAATTAACAAATAGCATCATCAGAAAACACAAGGCCTAAATTACACTTCTCATTCATTTTCATTAGAAATTCAGAAATGGAAAAATATAGGCCAGATCTATTTTTCTACAAAATACAAGCAATGTGAAGTATCAAAATTAATGACATGTATTACAGAGAAAAGCAGAAGAGGATTCCTGGTTCTAACCAGTCATCAGAAGCAGGATCCTCGTATATAATTCCTTGATCAAATGATTGTTTTGCCTATATCTGACCTGACCGGTGGCAAGGAACTCAGTACCTTGTGGGCCCCTCGTCCCTTCTTAGTTTAATGATAATGTTGTTTCTCATGTTTAATTGAGATTAATCTGAACAGAAACTCTTGAGCCCCTTTGGCTGTCGGGCCTCTACTGTCTGCAGATTCGAGGGTGTCCACTCAGTTTGACACGCCTCCCACCTTCTCATCCTGTGTCCTCCACAAAAGGAGTGTTCGTGTATGTGGAACTTTCCAGAATGCATAAAATCCTGTATGTCACCAAGGAAAAAGGTGATTCAACTCTCTTATCTTTATTTGGAACAATCTATGCCAGGGTTTTTTTGTTTTGTTTTGTTTTGTTTTTTGAATGTTATAAAAGAAAATAAAAAACAAAGGATGGAGACTTTGAACCTGATACTGTCCTGGGTTCCAGGCCTGCTGTGGGAAGTAGGCATTGAAGAGTCTACATGCAACTCTGCACTCAGTCCTCCTCACAACACTGTGAAATCCGTACCCTTCCTTGTATTCCTTCTGGGAAATTTGAGACTTAGAGAGACTAAACAGAGCTGAGCGTTTTCTCCTCACTCACTGTAGCTATTTCCTTTCTTGCAAAGAAATAAGTCTTTGAGGTTGGGGATTTAGCTCAGTGGCAGAGCATGTGCCTAGCAAATGCAAGGCCCTGAGTTTGATCCCCAACACCCCTCAAAACAAAAAACAAAATAAAGTTCTTTATGAAGCGATGCACTTAAAGTGATCTTATACATTTTCATCCAATCTAGTACATTTTTGAGCGTGACAGGAGCCAATGTTATAATTATTTCCTCACAAAAGTTCTAAACTGAGACAGTCTGAATAGAACTAAACCTCTATTTAGTGACAATAATTTAAGGCCACTCATAAACCACGAGGAGCTCCTGGCTGCGAGTGTCATAGTGAGAGACATGGCCGTTGTCACTGCAGCTTTGGTTTCCCCCTCACATGGCTTCTGTCTCTATGTTCAGTAGGAGAAAATATCTTACATCAACTTCCACTCAAGATGTTTTCTTATTTGTATAGGGATGCATGTAGGGTTAGATGCAACTTTAAAAAAAACCTACATTCACATGTTGTTTGTTTTTTTGTTTTTGACAAAATCCTCCCCCAAAACGACTTCTGTAGCTCCTCCAGGACAGTGGTTGAGAAGACACTCAGTCCTAGACGGCACTGTGCCTGCTACTCAAAGGGCGGGCTCCCTTTAGCCATCAACTGACTCAGTTTCTCAAGAGTGCAACAGGTTGGGACTGTTTTCTAACATTTGCCCACTCTCTGGAATTGCTGTGCCTACATATCTCAGGAAAACATAAAATTAGTGTTTGTAGAAGCCCTTTGAGATCCTTGATGAAAGATGGTTTGATACTATAAAGTATTATTATAGTAAACAGACCCTGGGACTGTGCAGATCGTGTCCTGGGGGTTACACACTATAGTTTCAACACTAACACCATGTGAGATGAGTGTCAAACATCCACTTGCCAATATCTTCTAATAATTTTCATTATATTGTATTAACAAATGTTTTATCAGTCCACAGTAAGAAATTCTTTGTGTGATGATTACTTAACAAGAAACTAAAACTTGTTCTACTTGCAAAGATAGAATGAATCATATTCTGAGTTGGGATAAGCACTAATAACACAGGTAGAAACATGTTCAATTATATGCCTGGGAACAGTCAACTATCAAAGAGAAGAAGACTAAATTTGTTAGCATTTCCAAAATTGTTCCAGATTTGATAATGTTAAATGAATAGAAACTTGCCTACTTTCTCTTTGTTACCTTAAAACTTCCAGGTCTTAAAAGGAATTCTAATTGTCTTTTTATGCCAAACTACAGAACAAGGACATTGAAATTGCTTTTATTTTACAAAGTATATATTTTTGTTGTTATTGTTGTTGTTGTTTTTTGGTGCTGGGCATTGAACTCAGGGCCTTGTGCTTGCTAGGCAAGTGCTCTACCACCTGAGCTAAATCCCCAGCTCTTTACAAAGTAAGTTAATTTTATGAAATTAAAAGATATAAAATACACTTGGAAAAATGAATTGACTACAGTAACTTGTGTTTTATTAATTTTAATTAACATAAATTTGAGGCATCATATTTTTGATGATCAGAAGGGTCTTTTTGCTATGATAAATAGTAGAATTATAACATCTCTCAGCAACAGATATTGCTATGAACATTTCTTATATCTTATATTGAAAAATATTTTGAACCACAAAGCCAACTTTTGAGAGGGATTACTTGGTTATAAGGGTGTATAGTGAGATGCTTTCACAAATATTTTTAAAAAGATACTTGAGCACCCATAAATATTAGCAGAAGGTAGTATAAAGGTGGACAAATGGATTATTTATTTTGTAATGCTCTCTCCTTTTTGAGAGCTATATGGTTAGTTTAGCTGCAGCAATCATATGGAAGTATGACTTTCATATGCATTTGTAGGAAAAGAGACCAAGTTTTCCAACCTGCTTGTTTGCCACGTCAAAAGGAAAATATGAGCTCTAAGGTAAAAAGATCGCTGTTTATGATTGTGTCCTGGTATCCAGGCTTGGAGAATCCAGGTAAGGAGAATCACTTTGCAATTATTTCACTCTCGCAAGCCACAACAGAAAATTCATGTGCAGAAGGGTTATAAATCAGTGGTTTGCAAAGTTAATGTTTGGGTAAATGCTACCTACGGTGCTTGCTAAACCGCACAGTTTCCTCAGTTCTTCCCTCTCCCTGTCCTAGGACAGATTCTTCTGGTCTGGAATGAAATCAGGAGTTTCAGGACTACCAAGCACCTGGGTGTTGCCCAGTACTTGTTCTCCAGATGCCACTCATAAAAATACTGCAGATTATCATGGACTAGAGCAAGGGCTGGGAACGTGAGACATGTGCAGTAAAAGTAGAAACACCTGGTGTTTTTCTGGGCCTTGTCTAGAGTGGTAAAAAAAAATATGAGTGGAACCAAAACTATAAATTTGCTTATTTTGCTATTTGACTACCTTGTTTGTCAGCTCCGTCCCCAAATCCACTCTCCACCCCTTCACGGTAGACCCTAGTCATCTTCATCTTTCTAGGAGGATACCCAGGGTGTGTTTACAATGACTCCCTTTGGAGGGGTGTTTCATCTTTATCAGGGCACTCATGAAATACACTCCCCAGAGAAAATTTGGTTAAAGACAGACTTCCCGGATTCTGTCTCAAGTAGCTGTGCGTCTTTGGACTATCACTTTATGCCGTAGGTGTATTATCTTTAAAAGGGGATAATAATAGATCTATGTACATTCATTTATTCACTCTTCACAGGGTAGGTATTGTAAAGAGTGAATAATTAATAGATGTAAAGACATTTGGAACAGTGTGAAGAGCATATCAAAGATGTATAAATGTTACTTATTACTTGTGTTTAAACTGGCAGAGCAGTTACCAGATCCTAAAACCTTTCTGGGAAAATTGAGTAAGGTTTAGAGTCTCAAATTCAGGGAAAAAAAGAATGTTTTCTTCACTAATCTTTGGGAAGGTACATAAATTGAATTCTCTACATAAACGCAGACACATGAATATGCATAGTAAAAAGTACACACAGTAATAAATTTATAGAAGACCTCCCAGACCTGTGATCATAAGAGGCTGGATATTTGTAAATGAAGCCGTGGCTCTCTTATCAATATCAATATGTAAAACAGTAATAAAAATCATCTCAAGTAATATGGTTATGATTTGTCAAGTAAAGTACTATTAATCTATGAAAACATTATCTCAGAAGATGCTCATTTGGCAGCTGTTTCTAATAACATTACTATTATTTTTTAAATCTAGGAAGTGCGCTGTCTCACCCTTAACAAAGCTCTGCTGGCTTAATGGGCAACCTCCCAGTTACCTGACCACCCCCCCCCCCCCCGTCAGGGCCTGTGTGTGGGAGCGACAGGTGTGGTGAGGTTTGCTTTGCATTCAGCCCAGAGCTTTGCTTTAGGCGGGAACACCTCTGTTTAAGGGAATACCTTGATAAGCTTGTTGGTGACATAAGGTGCAAACTTGATGGGAGCAGGGACTGGAAGGAGAGAGGAACCAAAGAAATGGGCATCCTACAGTAGAAATAACCATATATTTAAAGGAAGATGGGGAAGAGGGTGGAACCTAAGTAGAAAAGCAAAGACCAAGAAAAAAGAAGAACTTCAAGCACTATGGCCTGCGCCAGACAGAAGCTACTAAGAAATATTTGTTATATGGTTGGGAAAAGTACAAATATTTTAATCTATATTTCTAGTATTGGAAAAATTGTGTTTTGCTGCTGTTTTACTGTACCAGTCTCATTTTGTCCACCACCCAGAAAGCCGATCTCTGAAGCAAAGAGTTTTGTAAGAGAGAAAGTTTCTTCCCAAGGTAGAGTGGCCAAACACGAAGAGGGGGAGGTCCAGGACTCAGCTGTACCTTGGCAAGGAAAGGCCTTCGGGATATTTATGGAATGAAGAAACAGGGTGGTCTGAAGCACCAGGGAAGGTGATGAGAAGTTGGGCGAGGTAAAGTAACCTGTCTGTACATGTGTTAGTCAAACTTCATGGCTCTTCGTGGGACACCTGGTCAGAAAGTAGTGACATTAAGTGTGACCCGAGAGTGAACTTGAAAAGGTCACCACCAGACACCTGTGTAGGGACAAATGAAGGATTGGTGGTTTCAATCAGTTTGAGATAAGTGTAAGAGGTCTCCAAGTTCTTGAGAAACCAAACAGTTTAGTGTGCAAATGTCAGTGTGAAGCTAATGGGAGTCCTTAACCACATGACTGTTCAAATTGGTTATAGCAGTAGGTAACTAAAAGCAGGCGAAGCTACAGCTTTTCTCTTGGTTTCACTGCTTCTGCTTCCTAGTTCTTAACTATCCACTCTCGGTTCTCTTTGCCTCCAGTGAGGACTCATGTGTCCACATATTCCTGTGGGTGGTTAGGGCCATAAAGGACTGCACACTGTGACTGTACACCAGCACATGGAGGAAGACTGGCCAGGGAATTCCAGGTGGTAGGTTTCTAGAAAGCACCCAGCAGGCAAGACTGGAGCATCATGGGAAGCCGCAGAGGGCTGTCCTGACTCCAGAGTGGGCAGACTGCCTTCTCCTTCCCAGTTAAGTAAATAATAAGCACTGAGCACATCTGTATGTCATACAGTCATTATGCTCTTTACACACATTATCACTATGCTTCACAGGAAACCGCCAGGTAGAGACTACTATTATGCCTTTAAGTAGACATGAAAACAGAGGCAGAGTCACGTTAATTCACTTATCCAAGATCACACAGCTCAGTAGAACCAGGATGGCAGAATGAGAGTGTGAGGAAAGGCCAGCAGCTGTTGAGCCCAGTGTCGTTTTTAGCAGGACACCACAAGCCTTGACCGACCGTGGAGATGGGAGCGTGGTGGTTTGCTCTGGGTATGAGAGCAGAGTGTTCGGGGGGACGGCCTGAGAGTGAGAACCCCTGATTGACGGGCGTACCCAGGAGCCCGAGCGGTAGCCAAGGCCGCTGCCTTCCGGAAGGCCAGAGAGCTGGTGCTCACTTCCCGGATGTTGCCACTCGCTGCGGCACGATGTCTTTGAAGACCAGCTCCGTTTAAAGCACTCAGAGGGAGAGCAGAAAATACGTACAGGTGAAACACGAGTGCTCCATTTAAGATCAGAAACCAAAGAGAACTGCATCATCTCACTGTTACTTACATTAATCTCACAAGCAGACGATACCTAAAACAGAAAATATCACAGAAAGTTAGAAAGGATTCAAAAAGAAGAAGAGAAAAATGGTCGCTGTTTGTACATAGTATTTTAGTCATCACATGATTGGCCATGAAATTAGTGAACAATTAATAGAAGGTTATTTATGCTGTTTCACAGGGAATTTTGCAAAACTCGGATTTATAATTTCTTCTATATAAATATTTATAGGTGAGTGATGATAGTTGTGATTACTGTACATAGTTTTAGTCGTTCTTGATAAATCAAGGTATTGTTAGCATAAGCACTTATGCTCTCAAGGTATTGTTAGCATAAGTACATGGTCTTAGTGGGTCAAAATAGTGGTACCTAGAAACTAAGCCATGCCAGGTAGTATTTCTATCTTTCAGGGGAACTTTGTCCCAAGCCAATATACTAGGTTTTAACGGAGAAAGGTTTGCTGTTAATTTAAAATACTGCATGTTAAAATAGATGAAAAGGAAGAGAAATAACAATCAACACATTTTAAAATATAAATATTCCCAAATGAATCCCCCTCCTCTCTCCTCTCCCTCCCCGTCTCTCTCTCTCCTGTTTCAACCTGAATGTAAATGGTTCTGACCCGTATATTTCTATTTAAGCCTCCAGTCCTAAATTCTATATTTGAGTTTTGACTCCTTAAGGATTATATGGCCTGATGTGACTGTGTCTTCTTCATTTGATTCAGTTCACAGTGTTGTCCTCTCCAAGGAAGTAATACAGAGCTGAAATTATGCAAGAAGCACCCTTCTCCCCATCTTCCAAGTCTTCTCCTGCGTCACTTCTGCTTTGATTGTGAGCTCTTTTTCGGATTGGATATCTGCAAGACTTTCTCAACCTCTGCTTGCAAAGGTGAAACTCCAGTAACTCCCCACTCAGAGCAGTTTTGGATCACTCTATATATTTTCATGTTATACAAAGTAATTATATGAAATGATTTCATTTCTAAATAATCAATTTAAGGACATTTTTGGTGGCCTTACTACGAGCCATCTGGTGCTGGAAATACAAAGATGTGTAGAATGACTCCTGCTCTTAGTGAGCTCAAAGTCTCCTGGGAGAGAAACTCACAGTGCAGTGGGCAGAGCTGAGTCCCTCTTCTGTCCCCTCAGCCTTGCCCAGTTCTTTTCTCTCAGCTCTGTAGGGTCCTGGCAGACTTAACAAGGTGTGCTGTCCCTTCTACCTCAGTCACAATGCTAGATTGCATGATATTAAATCCTCAATGAATTACTGTTCAGAAAGAGTAATATTAATAACATAAGAATGTAGCAGCATCAGTTATAAGCAGAACCTAAATTAGAGCAACCCCATGTTATGCACTGGAGAATAATCAGGAATTTATACTTTATATTATTTAGATCATCCATAATGGACTTCCAGGAGATGTCTATTTTAAGATAATTCTAACAAGCCCAGAGGCTACTTTATTGGATTGAGTACATAAGCAAATAAGCATCCTAAGACTATTTAAAAACTCTATTTACCAAGTCATTAAGTTAAAGCTAAAGTTTAACATTAATAACCTCAACAAACTAAAAAGAAATCAAATGACTTTTAATTAAATATTCTCTCACTCCAAATGAAAAGTTAAATTCAAAATAAAACCTTTTGACTCTATGTCAGGAGAGTATTTCCTGTGAAATATACTTACTTTTTAAAAAAATTTTATTTTAATGGTACATTTTAGATGTACATATTGATAACGTTCTAAACTTACTTTTTAAAGGACCATCTATGAATATTCGTAGAAGAACAAAAAATTTCTTGAATGTTTGACTTGGGTTCTAACAAGTCAAAAATGAAAGATATTTTGTTTCTTTGTTGGTTTTCCTTTGACTTTTGACATTTTTATTGCGGGATAAATTTAGACTTACAGAAAAGTTGTGCGAAAAGCACAGGGAGTTTTCATATTACATCCAGCTTTCCTTAAAATTGGTATCTTACCTGACTCAAGGACTGTTTGTTACAGAAACTAAGAAAAAACGGGTATTGGCAAAATATTAGATGGATATTGGTAAAATAATAACAATGAAGCCACAGAATTTTGAGGGGATTTACCAACTTTTCTGCTAATTTTTCTGTTACAGGATCTAATCCAAGATATTATGTAACTTGAAAAAAAATCTTAATGTTGGGCATGGAACCCAAGACCAGATGCTTGCTAGGCAAGTGCTCTACCACTGACTGAGCCACATCCCCTCCCAGTATTGTGCTATGTTTAATTGCTCTGTCTCCTGTCTCCTTCCAACTTCCAGTGTTCCTTAGTTTTCTTTTCTTTCACTATTTTAACATCATGAAGAGTACTGGTCAATTATTTTGTAGACTGCACCTCAATTTAGGTTTGTCTAATTTTTAAATGATTAGATTGAGGTTCTGCATTTTTAAGAAAGATATCCCAGAACTGATACTCCCTTTCTGGCATATCACATTGAAGGGTGCCTCATGTGAATGTATAATATTAACAACGTGACCTCTATTGGCCACCTTGACTATATAATTAAGATGGCCCTTGGCACAGCTCTCCATTATAAATTTCTGTTTTTCCTTTCATAATTAATACTTCAGAGGATACACTTTGATACTACACAAATACGCTGTTTATGCTTAAACTTTAGTCAGTACATTCCATCAGTGGATCTTGCCCCTAAGAATAACTTTTATGGTATTCTAAAGTTGATTTTACACTTTCCTCTTTCTCCCTACGTTTATTAATTGGAGTTCATCTGTAAAGAGAATTTTTTATTTACTCCTACTTACTTATTTGTCTAGTTATTTATATTTATGTTAGTGTGCACCTGTAATGCTTTTTTTTCTGCTTTAGCTTTTAGTCTAATAATGTGTACATACTTGGTGGCTTAATTTGTTCTAATTTAAACTGTTCTAACTGTAGCCACAGGGAGCTCTTTTAGGTTAGCTCTTGTGTTTTTTGGCATGTCGTCATGTCTTTTTTTTTTTTTTTTTTTTTACCATTTCTGTATGAAGTGATTTAGGTTCATCTGCATTTTTTCCCCCTGAGATTTACAATCAGTCCTTTACCAAGAATTTCTGGATTTTTTTTGTTGTTGTTGTTAGAAAATAGTGTTTAGAAACCAATATCTGAGCACTGAGTGTGCTTATTGCACTATTTTTCTGGATTTCAGAAAAAATATGTTTATACAAAAGACACGAAAGCGACTGGGCAATTCACAGGATGATGGGTGTTGAAGAGAAGTCTGAGAATGTCAGCTGGGCTGAAGCTCTGACGCTCCACAAGTCCAGCTTGGGGAGCAGGAGGAGACCCTCGGGAGATGCCTGCAAGATGTCAGTGGTACTCATGATGTACGATTTAATTAATAGTCATAATAATATAGAAACTTAAAATTGATTTTACTGAAATTTGTGAAGGACGTTAGGAAATGAAGAATTATGGATTATGGAAGAAGGTTGCAAGAGGGATAAACACCAGTTATCTACAGTGCAAAATCAAGAAAATAATGTGTGTAAGCATTACTTATTAATATGGTGGCAAGTAGAAGAAAAAATATAAATGCTCCTTAATATTGGATGGGATTATGTCCTGATGAACGGACAGTAAATTGAAAATATCATTGAGTAGATAATAAGTTTAATCTATCTAATCTACTGAGCAAGTAGTTTAAGGACCCAGTAGGTACAGCTGCTTCCCTGTGATCACAGAGCTGACCCGGGCTTGTGTCTTGCTGACACTGTCCAGCATGGAGTGAGAGTGTTTTCCACAGATAGCTTCAGTAGTCAGGAGAAGATCGAAATTCAACATTTGACGGATGGTTTCTATTGAGTGTGTATTGGAGTCTCATGATTATAAATAGAAAAAATTGGAAGTTGAACTACCCTAAGTTCAGGATCATCTGTAGTTAATATAGGTACTGTTATGACCCAAGAATAGTTTCCCTTAAAAATTTGTCAACCTTGTGCAATGTAAATAGAAATTCAACTTGAAACATTTTCAAATTTACAAAATATTATCCATATATCTACTCTAAAAAATGTATTTTCTTATTGAATAGAGTTGACAGCAAATTTCACAGATTAAGACATTGATTTGTGGAGAAGGTTTTAAATGTACTCAGAGTGTGTAAGGGGAAGGGACAGATCCAACATTTAAACTCAGGTCTGTATGACATTAGTCATCAAACTAGTTGGGAACATTTTTCCAGGAGAGTGGCAATATTCTCTCCTTTTCCACCTCTCCTTCCTATTTTTCTCTCTATTTTTTTCTGAAAAAATAAAAATTCTGTAACACTTTCTTGAGTAAGAATCTTCACACTTGGAATACAAAATTTTATTATGTTTTCCCAAAAAGAGAAGAGACGTGATCTATTAATTATTTCTTCCGGGGGGGGGGGACCATAGCAGCAGTAACAAAAGTGACAAACTCTGTGTGCCCAGTAATGTGCTAGATTCTGGAGCAAAAATGACGAGCAAGATAGGCAGGGCCCTTCCCTAATGGAGGGCACATTCCAGTGGGGAAGATGGACTAGGAGACAAAAGAAACATTAGGTTGTAATAACTTTTAAGAAGGAAGTAAAGAAGGAGCTGGCAGAGAAATGATGAAAACCAAGAACTACTTTAAATTGGGTGACCAGGACCCAATCTTATCTGTGAGGAGCTAAGATTTAAACTGATAGATGATAGAAGAGAATAAACTGACTGCATCCAAGCTTGGGAGGGGGAACTCCAGATAGAGGCACCAGAAGTGGTCCTGCGAAGACAAGAACTACTACCCAAGTATCTAGTCTGGTGTAGCCACATATTTCTCCGTACCAAATCCTACTGTTTTTCATTTTCAAGTATATATTTGTTTCCTTGTGCACAAGAGGTATAATTCTAGGCACCAAACACAAAAGTTTATGGTCCAGGAAGGAAAATTTGCAAGTCAGCTGGAAGCAGCCAATCAGAGTGGAGAGACCATGTATGAGAAGAACATCTAAGTGCAATGTGAGTAGAGTAACAGGACCGGAGAAGGGTCACTTAAACGGGGGATGTCTAAGTAGATGTAATTAACACAGCAAATAAATATGGGGCTTCTAATTGTCTCTGCATTGGATAGAAAGACTTAGATGAAGGACTTCAATTTTTTTCAATTTTATTTTAGTGGTACATTTTAGATATACATAATGATACATTTTATAGATTGAATTTTGTCTCCCATGAAATTAATATGTTGGTACTTCAGAGTGGAGTCTCATTCCTAGACTGCTCCTTCAAACTCTAACTCAGTAAGTCTGTGGTGGGCCCAGGGAGTCTGTGCTTCGAATGAACAAGCACCTGAGTGCTTCAGGATAATGAGCCAAATTTGGGAAATGCTGACCTAAGGCATCCAATATAAGAATGAAACAAGCTAGACTGGTCTGTCTTTTGCTGAATAACAAACTTCTTTGAACTCAACTTAATGCTACCTGCTATTGAAAAAAGATTTTCTTTTAAAATTTTGCACTTTTTTCCTATGTTTGTATTTGAGTGTATATTTGGTTTATCTACTGATCCCTTTTGGAGCATTCTGGGACCGATTTGCAGTGTGTATGTATGCAACGCACACATGTATACATATATACTATATAAACACAGTCAGACATAAACACAGCATATAAAAACAATAAACTAGAAATAAAAAAATCTGTGCATATTTAGCTACTCTAAATACTGAAAAGATCTTTGCAAATGATATTCTTTGGAAAAAGTACTGTATCTCTCTCTCTTTTTTTAAATAATCAGAAGCTATTTTCTCACCAACTCTGAATCAGAAATGAATTTATTGAAATGAATTTAAATATTTTAATTGACATTCTTAAAGTCTGACTGCACTGTACACAGAATGCCACTTGACACGGCATATTCCCTACGGATTCCTTCAAGTCTCTCCTGCCAAAACACCTCATCCTCATCCTCATTCGGGAGTAAATTGGGGTGGGCAGGGAGTTTCCTTTTGTTGGTTGGCTTTTTCAAGTGGCTCCACCCAATAGAACTCCTTACAAAGCTGCTTCTTTTTAGACAAGTGTCTTTCAGCGAGGTATCAAATTACAACTACCAGGTGGGGTGGGGAAGGGAGGAAAGAACGTCTTTACCAAGAGGTAAATATCCAGCGGCGGCTGCAGACACAGAAGGCTTTCCAGATTCAGCAAACAAACAAAACACAAAATGTGTAAAACAACGTCATCATTAAGAACAATAACAAAATTGCATATCTGGGGACAATTACCCATGGGAATCTAATTCTTTATTTTCTTTTTCACTATATTCTGCTCTTTTCATTAATGGATAATTTTTACATAGCTCTCCAAACATTCTGTGGATAGATATTTTACTTGAACTCAACATGTTTATTGTGTTTCAATTCTTTTACAAAGAAAGAAAACTTGTGTACCTACATGCAGATCTAGAATCGGATTAGTCAAGTTTAAAAACAAATTAAGCCAAAGAGATCAGGCCATCAGTGTTACACCGGTCAAATTTTTTTTTAAATAACCAACTTTCTAGAAAATAGATAAAAATTAGAGAAAACCCCTGATTTACAACATTTGATGATTTCTGTGGTGTAAATACTTTCAGTGTTTTTTGACAGCATCCTTCAGAGCAAGTAGAAATTTATTGTTGCGTTCACTGTCAGTAAGAATGTACATTGACACTCTTTTTGTAATGCAAGTTAGCTTTATATAACAAAACAAAAATGTGTAAGATGTCATTTTGATGGTACGTACCTTTGAAACTATGCAATGAAGATAACACTGTTCCCCGGTCTGACCATGAGAAAAAACGTCAGACAAATCCCAGTAGGATGGGTGACCTTAAAATGACCAACGGACAACATGAGAAACTGTTACAATCAAGAGGAGTGTCAGGAGATATGGCAACTCTATGCTATGTGGTAGCCCAGATGGGACCTGGGACTAGAGAGGGATATTGAGTAAAACCTAAGGAAATCTTGGGAAAAACCCCACCTGTATTAGTCAGTAATACTGTGTTGATATTAATTTATTCTAACAAGTATCTGATACCAACTGGAGATAAAAATTGGGGGTGTGTATGATGTACACGGAAATTGTATCATCTTTAAAAATTTTTCCTGCAAAATGTAAAACTATTAAATAACATAAGAAGAAAAATTTGTAATCTTTATCTATTAATAAACATTTAAAACAGGAATTATATTATGTCACATTCCATTTTCTTTTCTGTAGGAAAAAATTCCCTGTCTTTTCTTTTTATCCATTCTTTAAATAAGTTCTGCCTCTATCCTACAAGTTTCTAATCATCTCTTGAGTAAGCATTACTCTTTCACATTTATTGGTGTTGATTATACTTTTTGCTGGATATTGTTCTTTCTTTGGCCCCTCTTTCTGGTGAACTTCCATCCATCTCTCAAAGGTCACTGAAACATCACCTCTTCCCTAGTGACAAAGTGAATCTAGTGGTATTGCTTTCCTTGTCCACCATGCTGAGTTACCTCTGCTCTTTGCACTCTCGTGTTAGTAGTGCACATTGTTATTTCATCATGAGGTGCTGTCATTTTTTTCTCATCTGTTTTTTATCACATTGTGAAATGAAGTTGTGTTTCCATTCTGAAAACCTGCAAAGGCATCACACACGTAGATATCAGCTGAATAAAGCTGGTCCTACGTGGCCCTCCTTCTTCCTCTGGTTCAGTTTGGTCATTCTTCTGTTTGCATATCTTCCAGAGTCTCTCCTGTTTCCTGTGTAATTGTTTCTCCCTACTCATTTTGTTTTTTTTTTTCACATTTTTAAACAGTGCTCTCGACAAATACAGTAATAGGTACTTTCTAATAAATAGTACACTTGTTCTAGACCAGCACTGTCTGTGGAGCTGGCAAAAGTTGGGCCCATTCCATTCCGAATTCCATCTGTAACCCCGGAGTTCCTAACCTCAGCATTTTCCAGGATCAGGTTCCCTAAACTAACCCTCTGCAGGAGAATCGTCTGTTAGCAATTGATTGCAGAAGCACCATATAATGCAATTGTAATTTCTGCCTAGGGGCTAATTGAGGCTATTTCATAAGGGAGTATATTTTACTGGGTGTAGTTTCTTTTCTTTAATGTTAATCACTTTTAATTCTTGTACATAAAGGAAACAAAATGTCAAGTGGAGAAGCCTATTCTTAATATAGTTCAGTCTGAAAGTACTCAAAGGTCGCCATCATTCTTTTCTTTCTCCTGCCTGTCTATTTTACATATTACACACTATGTCTGCAAGTTAAAAGTTCTTACTTACTTTACTAATGAAAATAGAAATGGAGATGTGTAAAAACATTTCTTTCCAATATAAGTTTTGTTTATTTGTTATTTGATATGACTAACAATATCAAAGACTTTCCTGGTGTTTGCCATTTATTTGAACTGAAATTTACTAAGAGATTTGCAGAATTTAGAAATCTGAATCATACAATGAGACCATAAAGCAGCCTAAAACATCTAGATTTAAAAACTCTTATTTCATTTTATTTTATTTTTATTTTTTACCAAGAACATATATTGGTACATTGTATACATAATGATCACATTCATCATGGTTATTTTGTACCTGTACATGATATATCTTGGTTTTCCCCCCTATTCCCCACCCCACCCTTGTTCTCCCCCTTTCCCTATTTACAACCGGTTTATTTATATTTTTCCATTTTTTCCCTTTTTCCTTTCTTTCCGTTTTCCCTTCCTACTTTTCCCTCTTCTCTCTTTCTAGTTCTCCTTTCTTTGGAATATTGTCTTCCTTTTATATAATAACTATTATATCTCTTTGTCCTTATTTACACTTATGGTTTCTCATATCAGAGAAATAATTTGAAGTATACTCATGAGTGTCTGATTTATTTCACTTAAGAGTATGTTCTCAAGGTACATCCATTTACCTACAAATGTCTCTAGTTTATCATTTTTTATGGCACAGTAGTACTCCATTGTGTAGAAAAATCACATTTTCTTTAGCCATTCATCAGTTGTTGGCCATTTAGGTTGTTTCCAAGACTTAGCTATTACAAATTGTGTCGCTATGAACATGGCTGTGCATATATTGCTGTGATATAATGATTTTAATTCTTCTGGGAAGATACTCAGTAGAGGAATAGCTGGGTCAAATGGAACCTCTAGTTGTAGTTTTCTGAGGAATCTCCACAGATTTGTACAGTGGCTGGATCAAACTACATTTCCAGCAACAGTGGAGTAGGGTTCCTTTTTCCCCATAGCCCAGCCAGAATTTGTTATTGGTTGATTTTTTGATAATCACTGTTCTTTTTGGAGTGAGATGAAATCTTAATGTTGTTTTGATTTGCATCTCTCAAATGACTAGTGATGTTGAACACTTTTTCATGTATTTATTTGCCATTTTTTTCTTCATCTGAGAAATGTTTATTCATTTCATATGCCCACTTTTGGATTGGGTCTTTAAATTTAGGAGGTTCGATTTTTTTTGAGTTCTTTGTATATTCTAGATGTTAGACCTTTGTCTGAGGGACAGTTGGCAAACATTTTTTCCCAGTCTGTGGGTTTTTGCCCTGCTCTATTGGTGATTTCTTTTGCTATGCAAAAGCTTTTTAATAGGATGTGGTCCCAAGCACCAATTCTATGTATTATTTCCTGTGCATTCTGGGTTCTGTTCATAAATTTTTTTCCTACCCCTATGTCTTCGACAGTTCTTCCTATTCTATTCTCTAGTAGATTTAGTGTTTCTGTTTTAATGTTTAGATCTTTGACCCATTTTGATTTTAGTTTAGTGCATGGTGAGAGACATGTATCTAGTTTTAGTTTTGGGCATGTGGCCAGCCAATTTTTCCATCACCATTTGTTAAAGAGGCTGTCTTTCTTCCAGTGAGGGTGTTTGGCTACTTTGTCGAAGATGAGGTATTTGAGTGTGTTTAGATTTGTTTCTGCATCTTCTAAGCTGTTCCATTGATCCTTGGGTCTGTCTTTTTGCCAGTACCATGCTGTTTTTATCACAGTAGCTTTATAGTATAAAAACTCTTATTTTATAGCCTTGAATTTTTACTTTTCATTGATTTATCTCCTTAACAAGTAGCCAGATCCACCAACTTGCAGGCCGAGACCTAAATCCAGCCTTTCTCCAAGACTCATGGTAGAAATGGAGGCAAATTCCTTTTTCTCAGAGTGTTCTCACGGAAGGATTGATTGTATGTGTGTGTATGAGTGCATGTATGTATGTGTATGTGTGTGTGTGATTTTTTTTTTTTTTGGAACATAGGGAAAAATCCAAACTGTGCAAAGTATGAAAATCCCTCTTAAGTTCCAGCATGACAAATGCAATTAAAACAGATGTGAGGCATCCCTCATAGATCCTTTCTACTTGCGATTCAAGCCCAATATCTTGTTCATGGTGTGAGTGTTCATACTTTGCCCTGTTGTTAGCAAAATGGTCTCCTACTGTCCTCCAGACTGGTCTCAGTAGCCCCCCATCTTCTCTCCACTAAAGCAAAGTGTAGGACACTGTGCGACAGCAACATATTTCCTGATATGCCAATGATTCAGTTTCAAATAACACTGGGTTAGGTTCTGTGGCCAAACATACTTTAATGTTCCTTCCAGGGCAGTGACAAAGTCTCAAGAGAGTCAGCAGAGTGGGCCTGCCGAGCAGGGGTAAAGCGCATCTTTCTCGTTGTGCCTAAGCTGCCGTCTGTCTTAAGAGCACAGATAGCACACGAGTGTCGTGCACATCTCCAGATTGGAGGAAAATGTCACAGAGATGCTTGTTCAAGGTCACACAGGGAGCGAAACTTTTACCAAAAGACAGCACAGTCTGCAATCTTCTCTATCCACACAGTAGAAAGCATTTTATCTTACTGGGCATAACACTTTCATTTTCTCATTTTCATCTTTCTAATTATTTGCTATTACATAAAAATAACAGTAGTTCAGAGTGGTTATTGGAAAGATCAGCAATCTATCCTTTTACCTTCAGGCTTAGACCTGCAAAGCAACAGCAGGACCATTGAGATTACAACATGGTTGTTCCAATGAGTTGAGATAAGATCAAGTTCTTAAAGATATTTCAGGAAACACTATTCAGAAACTGGTCCACAGACATTTATTTTTGATATACTCAAAATCAGCTGTAGGGACCTTTTATTTTTAGTTTAATATAAAAGAAAACATGAATGGTTCCTTTGAATATGCATCACATCCACTATCGAAATGGCAACAGTTGCATTTTAATCCCACAAATCAATTTATAAAGCTGTGGGTGAGTTTTCCGGTTGTTACTTTAGAAAATAGAAATAGTTACTCCAGGAAGATTAGGGTTTAAATAGTCTTACAAGACAAAAATACTGTTTCACTGCCATTAGATTCAACCAAAAAGACAACGAAAGGCTTGAAATTAAACGGAGTAACAATTTTCTCATCTGAAAAAGAAGCCTCATAAAAGAGAGAGTTTTATTTATTAACTTATTTGGAGTGTTTTAAATGTGCTGGTTTCCCCATATTTCCCAGTTGTGTCAATACATGAAAAGGCCAAGTGCGTCATAAGAGGACGTGCAGTGGCTTGGCAGTTGTGGAAAAGTGCTCAATGTCATCGCTGGGCAAATAATTCAAATCATAATTTCTTGCTTGTCCAAGAGCAAGATTTTTAATGAAACTGTAATATTCAGTTTTTCCTGGAATATTAATTGTTTCATTCATTTTTAGTAAGAATATACGTTGATTCTCTGCTTTTGAGATTCAAATTGGCTTTTTCTGTTGAGTCATTATATTCCTTATCTTTTGACCTAGAACGTCTACTTATGAGACTCTATGTCAAGAAATAATCATTTATGTATAATCATCTATGTCAAAAAATATTTATGTGTAAAGTTGGTCTTTATAGTAGTGATAAATTAGGAACAATTTAAATGATTAATGTTAGGAAGTGGCCAAATCAACTGTGATGCGTTTACTCGAAGGAATTTATTACAGTCCTAATGTGGTGCCTATATAGGGTTCACCATGACATAGAACTAATGTCATGCCGTAGCAGATTTTATACTGTTAAGGGGAAAAGACATGTTATAAAATTACTTTCACAGCAAATTATAACAATATTAAAAATCCTATGCACAGAAAATAGCCTGAAAAAGTTTACCCTGAAATATTACCTTTCGATCATAGGTGAAGTTTCTCTCCTAATTTTCTATCTTTTTTATTAGTACCTGTTTGTAGCACATAATTCCTTGTGGGGAACTGGTACATGTACATTGTATTAGCTTCTAGAGTCAATGGTTTGCAAGAGAGCAGACTGAATACAGAACAAGTGCAAGTTACAACATTCACACACACAAGCCAAATGCGAGAAGAGTGTAGAACATCTGTTGGACCTGAAAGATCCAATCAAGGGCTGGGAGCCCACGGCGATGTCCCCTATACATCTGTGTCTGCACTAAAAGGTTGAAGAAATCTATGCTGGAGCCGGGATACGATGCTCACAGGACAGGTGAAGACCAGAGCTCCCCTGAAGCGATGCCCAACAACAACAAGGCCCTGAGCTCCTTCTGTGATGAGAACAGCCGAGTTCCCTTTGAGAGAACCAGCCACAGCAGAGCTTCTCCTGCGAAACAGCCATCTTCTATCTTCTGCTCCCGTTCTCTTTTATGTTGTATGGGCAACAGATCCACAGGTGAATCCTCTACACCTAGAACCACACCAACTCAGTCCAGCTGGATGGTCCTGCTCAAGTTGACCACAATATTAAGTTCACCACATACATCATACATCTTAATTCCTGTTGTGGTCCACTTTCCCTTCCATCTCTCCCCCCTCTATTTATCTCTTGTGTTCCTTCCTTATTTTTTCTGCAAATATTTGCAATACATAATATTTACATTCCTTGTGTGGAGTTGGTACATATATACCACACATTTTAATTCCTTTTTCCATCCCCTTTCCCTCTTCTCCTTTCCTCCGTCCCTCTCTTAATTCCTTTCCTCTTTGAGAAAGACATCTCACTACTCCCTACTATCTTTTCTTTTTCTTTTTCTGGTTTTTTGAGGCAGATAGAGTCTCTATGTAATTCATTCAGGCTGGCCTTGAACTTGCTATGTAGCCCAGGCTGGTCTCGAACTTATGGTGATCCTCTTGTCTCAGCCTCCAGAGTGGTGGGATTCCAGATGTGCGCCACCATGCCCAGCCCTATTGTCTATTTTTTAATTTTGCTCTTTACTTATACTTTGGGTTTCCCATATAAGAGAAACCATGTTATACTTGAGCTTGTGTGTCCGATTTATTTCACTTAACATTATGGTCTCGAGATGCACCCATTTTCTTAAAGTTTATTTTAGGTAGTGAGTATATATTCTCATGTTTAAAAGTCAACATTTAATATTGTGATTTTTAATATGGAGGATAAATAACTGGTAATAAGAATCCATCTATAAAACAGAAACATTTTTCAGCCTTTCAACTTGGAGGACAGAGAAAATCATGATTGAAGGAAACAGGTAAAAGTAAACACCAGTATAAAGTGTTCATTACGTTCATTTCGCCAGGATTTTAATACTGACCCTAGTAGCAAACTACAGTAGCTAATTTTCAAAATGAATATTATATCATAAATTCCACGAGGGCAAAGATGTCTTCAGCTGTGTGCCATCAGCACAGTGGATAGTGCTTAGATACAGATAGTGTTAACAAATAATTGATGACTAATGCAATGGTATTATTAAAGAAAGTACGACGTGGGTAGAAATCTGTTGGGTTGCCCATCTACCTGCTAGTCCTCCTTTTCTGTCTGTAATCTGCAGTTGCTTCTGGACAATGACTTCTTCGGCACTGATGTCCATGTGGCCTGCTTCACCCCTTGCCTTTAAGATGGTATTTTAGGTGCAGGCCACAGGGATTGGGTTTTGCTCAGACTCTTGGAAACCAGGCAGTCTCTCCCCACAAGAACCGCTAAACCAGTGGAGTGTAAGCTGCTGGAGCCATCTTTGCCTCAATGCTGGGAAAACTGACGATAATGGAACCAATGCAAAGACGGGGGAACTAAGAGATGGAGAGAACCTAGACCTAACGTAAGACATTCCTGGACTGCGCAGTTGTGCGACCTAACCAATCTCTTCATGCTCAACAGTTTTGTTTTCTTTCTCTTAAACCAGTTTGGGTTAAGCACGCATGCTGAATAGAAAGAGTTCTGTATTATCCAAACAGCTGCCAACATTTCTTTTCATAAGTCTGCCAGCAGTTCTGGTAATAACGGGGAGTGGTCATTTCATGGAAAATTAATCATTATGAAATAATTGCTAATAATTAGTAGGGCACATACTTTAGTTTGATTTTTTTTTAGCAACCCTTTACCTAGATAGAGTCTGAGTCCAGCAGAACTGAAGGGGCTTTCCGTTTCAGCACACTAAACAGCAGGGTCTAGGAGGTTAATTTTTGCACCTAAGACTTCTTTTATCCTTTGTTCATACAATTTTCTCCCATTAAGTGTACCACTGTTTTTAACCCTCATGGCTTCTGTTATCTTCAGCTGCGTGTGTTGAAGGCAGAGCGCCTTGATATGGCTTCATCAATATATCCGGGACTTCTACCAGCCTGGCATTTTAGAATAAATCGGGTCCCCTGATGGAGGTGCGAGTTCTATCTGTAAATAGCTGTCTTAGGACCTTATACATTCAAAACCAACCTTTTCTACAAACTGGGCATAAACAGTTCTTAAGAAATTTTCACTGTATCTCAATAAAACATATTATTTAAATTCATAGAAAAGTATACTTTCTTTAAAGATTAAAGAAGTAGTTCATGTGGGTGTTTACATTTAAATCTTTTTATGACAAATGTGTGGTAGAAAGAGATTATGCAAACTTTCCATACTTAAAAATAAACTTTTATGCTTGAGTCTCTTAACTAAGAATTTAATTATCTATTATTAATTTCTCCCTTTATTGCTAAAATATTCAGCATTTGCGAAAGTAACTCCTTTTGCTGTATCTTTTGAACTTTTTGTGTTCTCTTTCAAAAAGTAAACTTTTTAGTAATAAGTTTTTCAGTCTTCTTTTTCCTCCCTGTATGGTATTCCTCTCACAGCAGCCAGGACAGAGCCTAGAACATAGACCTTTAAGAATTTGTTCAAAGAATAAATTTGTTCTATATGTATATATATTTAGGTAGCTTCTACAAACAAATGTGCAGATAAAAATACAACTAAGAGTAACACTACGATGGTAGAGAGGCTTAGATTCAAGTATTTACTCTCTGACTTTCACCCATAGACAAAGGCATGTTCCCATTCTCCCATGGTCCCTTCATATCTTACAACGATCCTTTATTAGATTGTTGGGAAGATTTGTGAAAATAGTTGGTGTGGTTCCTGATCTGTAGCAGTAAATGTGAAATTTAGTTATCTCTCTATACCTAAATTAAACAATTGACATTCAAAATATTTATTGTCCTTCCCTCACTTCCATAGCTGCCATCGAGTGCAATTTATATCATCGAGCTTACTCAGTTGTGACAGGAAAACCAACGCTCAAGTCCTTGTTACGAGCCATGAGTGCTTACAAAACCTAGACGTGCTGGCATTATTGTACCACAAGGCTCAGCTCTCCAGAATATTACTAGCAAGGCACAAGTAATTATGGTGAGTGAAGTGAATCTGATGTGACTGGGTCTCGCACATCATAGTTGTCCCCCCAAAAAAAGATAAGAATAAAATATATGGTTTCATGTGTGACAAAAGAAAACAATAAAAATGGGATCCTAGCTACTTCTTCATTATTTTAGTTTTATTAGGTCAGTATGTTCTGAGAAAGAACTTGTCATATCTAGAGGCCTAAACCCCAGTAGACAGAAAATCACAGGGAGGCGACACTGCCGAGCTGCCAGCCTCTGTTACAGAGATCTGCATGACTGTGCCCGAACGCCCAGATGGGGAGATAACTCCTGATGGATGTGATTGTGCAGGCCGATGCCCTCTGGTTTGCCAATGGCAGCCGAGGAGGCAGCACCTCCTCGCGTGGAGTCGGTGCGCACTTTGTTTTTACCCAGGGGCAAGGCAGGTCGAGAAGGTTAAGGAGGAGGGGAGCCGTGGGAGGAGGTAATGACCAGGGAGGACTGTTTAGCATCAACCTGGGGGGAAGGGAGGAGGGCTGAGGATAGAGGGTGTTCCCTCCTGCTTCTGCCTATGTGTTAAGTGGCAGGAGAAATTTTGAAAGCTGCTCTGAGGAGGAGCCAGTGACTGGGTTTGGGGTGTTTGGGGCCTAACTCTTCCCACTTGTAGGAAAACCTCTTTACATTCAGACGTAACTGGATTGGAAGGAGGAAAACTGACCAAGGAGTAGGAGCAAGCCATCCTCCTGCTGCTCCTCCTCCTGTCGTTTATCATTTGCCTCCTGACTCTCTTCCAAAGCAAGCTCAGCTGTGCCAAGGTGGCTGCAGAACATCCAGACAAGTGCCAGCATCTGCTTAGCTGCCCTGTGCGACCCGGGCCACTCCATTACCCGGTCACCATCCCAGGCGCTGGCACCACTTCTGATGGCCGCGGTCTCTGCTGCCCCGGGGAGGATCTTCTGTAAGCAGCTGCTCCTCTCTCTCGTGGTGAGTAACGACTGGAGGATTAGAGAATAAGCTTGTCAGTACCCGCTTCCTCGCTCCAGCTGGGGCCTGAAAGAGAGAAGAGGTGGAGATGGGAAGCAGAAGATAGACTGGAAAAACAAAAGCAGACCTCAGAAAAATTGAGGGAGGAATTTGGAGACTTGTGACCCAGGAGGAGGAACTTACTCTTCAAGTGCAAATTGCCAGGATGTTAAAGATTTTCAAGGGAGTCCCTCGTTCAGTCTTGGTGTGGTGCCCTTATGAGCAGTGGAGTAAATTCAGTCCTTAGGCGTTTGGTCCAGGAGCTCTGAAGTTTGCTTTAGCTGTTAGTCATTGAATAAGTTCATACTTCCTTCTACTGATGTGGAAGGAAAAGGATCTTGTGAGAAGATATAAATTATCCCAGACTTTCTTAATTCACTCAAGTGAGCTAAAGGAAAGGCATAACTTTTACTTTATGTGAGCCGTTTAACTAAGAAAAACAACAAAGCAAAATATGACTCATTGAAAATGCCATTAACTTGACTTCCACTTGGGTTTTTGATAGCTTTGTACCTGTGTATAAGATTGCTATTTTTTCTTTGATGGGAAAAGAGGAGTTATCCTATATCTGCATGCAGCATTTATGAGCTGTGAATTTCCTTTTTTTTGCAGTTTAGCAAAATATTTAGTTTCAAAATTTTATTTTTAGAAATTGAAGATTTCATTGTATTTTGATAAACATTTTCCCCATATAAATAATATATAAGACAGAGTTCAGGGTCAGCTTCTCCTCTTGTAACTATTCTGGAAGAAGAGAATTCAGAGACCATCTCAAGATACTGTTAGATACAATGTGAAATTTTTCCAAGTGATTCCATCCAGATTTCTTTTCTTTTTGGAGCTTGCTTTGCCTAGTATCCCTCGATTCAACCTGCACCCATTCATTCTTGATCCTCACACTAACTAAAAGGATGTCTGTCTGACACCATCTCCCTCCAAATCACCTACTCACTGAATTAACCTGGAGACCAAAAGACTAAGAGCTGGCAACGCCCACTGGCTCTGTCTGTAGAGTGGCCGCACCAAGGTGGCATCCTAGGACAGGGAGGAGAGAAGATGAGGGTAGGAATGGGAATGTGGATTTTATATATATGCAAATATATTCACATATACATATATAGGTAAATGTACAGGCATATGCATATATGTGGTATATATATATATGTCTGTGCATGCATATTTCTAAATGAAATGTCTTCTTTCCACATTATATATTTAGGCCACTACTAATAGAATACTTTATCCTCAGAAATTTCTTTAAGTATAATTTAGTGCATCCCTCGGGGATAGGCATGAACACATTTAAAAAATCAAATAAATAAGAATGTCTCAGTTTGAGTAAGTGAGTAACTGAATTAAAATTGAATACGAATGTGACTTTTAAAATTCCAGCATTTCCTATTACTAACAGAGATTTGTGATATCATAATCTGTTTAAATAGGCCGCTATCATATATCTAATAGATTTGAACTGAGTTGGAAAAGAAATGCATATCCTTAATATGAATGTTAATCCTTTCTCTTTCTCCCTCACAAATAACGTGTCCTCAACTCTAGAAATACTTCCTCAGAAAGAACTAATCACAAAATTGACCCATATGTTTCTGGGAATTCTAGCTGTGATCTATTTCATATCTGAACAGTCAAAAGGTAGTGATTTTGATAAAAAAGAAGAGAAAGCAAATAAACAGAAAGAGAGTTTGTAAGAGTCTGAAAAGTGATTTGAGCATAGGGAATATTTGTGAACATTATTCTTTATGATATTAAAAAAGGCTTGAAAAATATTTTCTCAATTCATCAACCATATCCTCAAGTATTGGAAATGATGGTTTGACAATTAATACAAATACGTGATTATTGAATTTCAGAGTTCATTACTTTCTTCAGGCTAAATAATTAGACTGACATTTATGAATGGTCTTAGAGGAAACAAATGCTATATAAAGTCAAAGGGTTTAACACATTTTCTTGCAATTGTATAATATTATGTAGATTCTTAAGAACTGTCCACTTGGTGTTTTCATTGATACTAAATGACTATAATGTCCCCAAATTGACTTGCTTAGCCAGTCAGATTTAAAATAAATATTCGTAAGAGGAGGGATTAAAAGGTTAATTTGTTCATAAATTGACAATGTTCTTATCAACAAGACCAAAGTAATGTGAAAAATGTATAATTAAGTGTAATTCTTGATTTCTTTCTTTGAGGTTCTGGTATTATTTTGTGATGCTCAGGAGAAAATTCTTGTTCCTTCTCATGTTCGGACTAATCAAGTTGTCACCAAAGGTGAGGAACTGTATTGAGAATTTAATAGTTGTATTTGCTACATTTAGCTTCTGGTTGCTTTTGTAAAGTTTGGGATAAAAGCCATAGAGTAGCTACTTGGTATTAAAACTGACCATACAGTGAAATGTAGGCTGGTTAAAAATAATTAAAATACCAAAGTTAGTTTTATACTTTTCTTGCCAAAAAAATTAGCAGTTATTACAAGGTTAAATGATCTTAAGCAAGGTCCCTCGACCAGAAGCACATTTTAATTTTTATCTATCTATAAGCTGCCAAAATTCTAATGCCAAATTTCTTCAACTGATTACACATGAAACAAAAGTGTCAAAATTTAAATAAAATTTCTACTTAGGATTGATGACAACACATTCATCAAGAATTTATATGATCTCTTTCACAGCACAACTTGTGAAAGTCAAATTTTTGGTACCTCAGTCATCAATGCATATTAAGTAATGAATTTATTAAACTTCAAAAAAAGTTATAGAAAGATTGTTTGTTGTATAAGTAAGAAATATTAAGATAAACCAAATATTGAAGTAGGCCAATTTTCTTAGTTGTTGCAACACAGTTTTTTTTCTTTTTCTTTTTTTGGTGCTGGGGATCGAACTCAGGGCCTTGTGCTTGCAAGGCAAGCACTCTAATCACTGAGCTAAATCCCCAGCCCCTGCAACACAGTTTTAACTACCAAAGACATACTACAAACAAATCCAAAATCTACTGAAGTCATGTAGTTGTACTACATGTGATGTAAAACAGTAATCTACTGAAAATCAACAATCTGTCATTATAAAACAACATATTTGTGGGTCGGTATACATATGCATGCCTGTCCACCTATCTATCATGCTTCTTGACTGACAGTGGAGTTACATCCTCATAGGCCCTTTACCACTTGCAAAAATTGTAAGTAGAAACTGCTTTTAATACACCTAACATACCGAACATCACAGCTCAGTGCCACAGTCCACCGCAGAGTTTCAGGGCTTCCCTTCCTGATGACTAGGCTCTCTGGGGGCTGCAGCTTACTTCCCCTGCCATGCGTCTCTGCAGAGGACCCTACTACACATTGCTAGCCTGAGAAAAGAACACAATTAAAATTCAGAATCCAAAGTACAGCTTCTACTGAATGCATATCACTTTACACCATCATGAAGTCAAACTATCATTAAGTTAAAGCCTATATATATATATAAATTAGAAAAGACTATATGAGACTAATATATATTATATACACATATATATGTGTATCATTAAGTAATACATATGTATCATTAAGTTGACTATATTATATATTAGAAAAAGTGAAAACAGACTGAATCTAATTATACTGGGATAATAATTTGCTTTTTGATTTATGATGAAAGTGACGAGAAATACATGCCCGCTACCTTAAGGATTTGGTTTTCATGGCCCCCAAGCTTTGGGTGAGCAGGTGCTCAAGACAGCTGCTCTCTTTCTGCTTCTCACACACCAACTCACAGCTGTCATTCTAGCCAGACTTGTTTTATTCCTGTTTCGCTTGACGTGCTGCTGTGAAATGTCTTCCCTGCAGTGGATCTGAAGAAGTATGCCAAGTCGGACGCCAAAATCATCCTCTCCGATGCCAACATACTTGACTTTAGAGTTGAAGAAGATGGCACAATTTATGCAAAACGTGACCTTGATTTGCCTCCTAGGACAATTTTGAACTTTTTAATCTCAAATACGAAGACAAGGGAACAAAAGCAGGGAGGAGTTGTACTGGAGCTAATTACAGAAAAGGTATAGCAAGGATTCGAATAGTTTTGCACATTAATGTATTTATGAGGCTCTTTCATTTCATATACTTCTTTGTAGGTGCAGTTGCTATCTTTGAGTGACTGTTTTTCTTTTCCACTCATAGTTAATATAAGCAAAGACTAGATTCTTAAGGAGCAGTAGAACTATTCACAGAGTAGTATAATGATAACTGACTCTTGCAGGGAGCAGGTCAGACTATGCAAGATGCCAGAGAGTGTTTTGAGGTGGGGCAGTGAGAACAACCAAACTGAAGAGCAAGCGAGGGCAGGGATGGGTACCGATCTCAGTGGGAAGACAAGCAGGTTGGGGTGTGGTGCTCCACCCTGCAGGGCTCCCTTCCAACCCACTGTGGGTTTGAGACTCTTGAAATAAGAGATCAGCTAAAGTTCCCTCCCACTGCAATAGAAAACTGCACAAGGTCCCTCTTCTCAAAGGGTAAAGAAGTGGCCAGCCCAAGACACTGGTCTGAGTGTCTGAGCTCCAGACTCATTCATTGTCTTGCAATGATTGTTGGTGATGTTTCTGGGAGAAGGTTGCTGGAATTCACAACTCACTTTATTTTAAGAAAACTCAGCACAGTGATTTTAGTTTTATAAAATCATTTATTAGTAAGTGATTCCATTTATAAATGAATTTCTGAGCTCAATTCCTTTTGATTCCAAGAACTCATCTTCACCAAATTTAAAATATTCTTAAATCTTACAAAATAATTTTTACCCAAGTTGTGAGGAATCTCCACATTGCGTAAAATAAAACATCCTTGGGAAAATGCTGCTGTGTGTCCTATGTAGGTCTGTAAATTCTTGCACTGAAGAGAGAATTTGAGCTAATTTTGTTTATGATGTTCCTCATGGAATACAAACAGTTCTTAAATATTCATTAATGGATTATCTGTTGGGGGATCTGTAGCATCTCAACATGACATCTTCCTCAAAGCCCTATATATTTCTGATTGTCAACAGACTAAATCAGGAAACAGGAGACACTCGGGAAAATAAGACAGCCTGAGGTCAAAATTACGTGTGAGAGTGTATATATGTCTTACTGTTAAAAATAGAAATGCTTTGGAGGGTTATTCATTATTTGGGGCATTATTCATTCATTATTATTTAGTGCATATCATCCTTACTTTTCTCCATATTGATGTATGTGCAAAAATCACAATTCCAAGAAAGGAAAACAATGCTTATGTTACTTTTTTTCACCAAATCTAGGCTCCTAAGAAAAGACATGCCAAAAACACCTCCCTCAGGCGCAGTAAGAGAAGATGGGCTCCTATTCCGTGTTCACTGATGGAGAACTCATTAGGCCCATTTCCACAACATGTTCAGCAGGTGTGTTTCACCTTTTATATGATTTCATGTGTCTTAAAATTTTTTTGTTGTTAAAGCTCTCCATTTGAAAGTTGTGCAGTATATTGAATCAGATCATTGAAAGACTGATAGTAGTAGGATCATCTGTTCACCAGAATTAGGGTCACATAGACATGACCCAATTTATTTTATCATTTTCTTCCACAAAACATATATATATATATATATATATATATATATATATATGAATATATATATTAATAGAATCAAGTTTCATATTTTGAGTGTCCTGTGCCCATAGATTTACATCCAAATTCACCCAAATGCTTTGCTAGGCTTTTTAATACTTACTTACAGAATGTTTACAGGTTTTACATGATGCAACTCTTGCTTAAATTAATACTTCAACTCCAAAAGCGGATCACTTTTCTTTTTGCCACATAAGGTTGTTACACTGCCGCTTGGCTGAAATGAAAGCGTAAGAGAGTTTTGGGATTATGTGATTTTTTTAAGAATTAATTTGCAAGAAAAAATTGCATTATAATATAAAATTGCATTATGATATAAAATTTTATATTACCTTTTAATTATATAATTTTCAATTCCAAATAATTCATAACCACTGAAAATTCTACTACACTTCTTATGGGAATAATAATAATAAGCAAACGGGAATGATAAAGGCATAATACTCCACGAAATGTAACTATGCAAATGATAAAAGAATTTAGGATCAAACAAGTGACAGGATGGGTGGTGTTTCTCATTACAAAGTACAAATAAGAACTGGAAAAATACGGGAGGGGCGGATAAATAAGAAGAGGACAGAAACAATAGGTGAGTAGTGAGAAAGTAAATAATAATAAGTAAACCACACTTAGGTTGAGGATAGCATGACACATCTGTTCTGGCCCTAAATTGTCACTTACTCTTCTAGATTCAGTCAGATGCTGCACAGAATTACACTGTCTTTTACTCCATAAGTGGACCAGGAGTGGACAAAGAGCCCTTCAACCTGTTCTACATAGAGAAAGACACTGGAGATATTTATTGCACGAGAAGCATTGATCGTGAGCAGTATGACCAGTTTTTGGTATGATTGCTGAAATCTTTATTCAGAATTACATCTTCGTTATTTGTAGCTGATTTTTCAGGGTTGATTTTTTTTTTACATATTGAATAGTTAAATATTTGATTTAATCTTTGAAATATTTTTAATATTCAGTGGAAACTTCAAATTTCTCGTAGTACCATTTCTACAAAAAAGATGGCAAATATAAACAAGGAAGTAAAGTAGAGGAAGATACAGAAAATGCAGTGACAGAATTTTAAGGAACAGATTTTGATCTGCAGAGTGCTGGAGAAGTAATAAAGAATTTTATTGAGTTCATAGTTCTTTATGATATAATACCTCAATTAGCCTCAACCATGATTATGTGCTGTAAATCATATAATTATTTTTTTTTTTTAAAACAACCAACCAACCAACCAACCAAATGAGCAAAAGCTCATGCTTGGGCTCCTGCCTAGAAATGGTGACTTCATTGTTCTGGACCCTAGTCTTTAATTTGTTCTACACAGAGCAAGACACTGGGGAATTTCGTTTTGCTTTGTTTTTTGAGACAGGGTCTCACATTGTAATCCAGGCTGGCCTTCCCAGGTGACCTCAAGTTCCTGATCCTCTTGCCTCAACCTCCTGAGTGCTGAGATTCTAGGCACATACCACCATGCCTGGCCAGGGAATCTTTCATACAAGAAACATTATTTGTGAGCATTGTAATTGATTTTTGATAGAACTACTGAAATATTTATTTAGAATTCTATCTGTATTATTAATTTATTAATATTTTCAGTGTTAATTTTTCTATAGATTGACTATTTGATATAATATTGTATATATTGTTAATACTAAACTTAACTTCAAATTTCTATTGGCGTCACTGCTACAAAAGAAGACAGTAGATACAACAAAGGAAATAAAAAGTTGGGGGAGAGTTATAGAAAAGATGTGACAAAATTTTACAGAACGGATTTTCATCTGTAGAACTCTGGAGATGAAATTATTTTTACTTAGTTCAAAGTTCTCTACAATAAAATATCTCAATTATACTCAACCACGATTGTATATTGTAAATGATATGAAAATGAAAAACTTTTTAAAATTCCAGATGGAAAAAAAAAAAAGAAAAAAAAAAATTCCAGATGGATTTTCTGGGCCCACCCTCAGAAATTGTGACTCACTCATTCTGGGCTAGCCTCAGTCATCCAAGGTGATTCTAAATGTGTACACACTGTGGTTGGACCCTCCCTGTGGATGCATGCCAGGTCTTTTCTTTCCTCTCTCACTCATTGTTCTTCAGCAGGGAAATCCTTGGGTACCTTCTTATTTCCTTAGTAATCCAGAACAAATTTGCAATCTATCTTAGTCTACCCCAAAAAACAGATTCTCTTTTGAAAACTAAATCCTTTGGTTGTTGTTTCAAATTATACATATCTCTCAGTGTTCTGATGTCTAACCTGATGTATGAGATAGGTTCACAACTGTTTTAGAGGGTACTGATGAAATGCTTATTACCTTGAATTATAAGACAAGGTAATAAAGAAAGTCTTTGCAAAAGGAGCAGTCCCAGCTCTTCAACTCTCAATTCCTCTCTGTAGCTGTTTGTGTTTTTCCAAGTGGGTGGCAATTTGGTGAAACAGAGCGTGCAAGGGCAGAGAAAAATCAGGTCTTTTAGGCTCCAGAAGAATTTAAAAGTGAAAGGATATCGCAATAATATGCCTATGACCTTTAAATAACAGTCTTCTAAGCTGGGTAGAAATAATTCTAATATTTTTATTAGTCTCACTATATTAACATTAAGTATGTTCTTACTGCTTTAAATATAGACTAGTGTGCAAAACCATTACTTTTGCTCAGGTTTTTTTAAGGTCTTGGAAAGACTAAGAAAATAATAATTCATTATTCCATTATGTGGCCATGACTGGATTTTCTTAGAGAGTTGCGCTATGCTTCAGGGTTCAGCTGTACTTGCCTAGTTTAAGTCATCCTGTTTACTATGATGCTTTCAATTATAATTTATTTTGGAGATACTTGGTCCATATTTGAGACAAAATCACTGCACCTGAATCAGTGGCACATAAAACCAACTTACGTGTAGTCAAATGCAAAGAAATAGTATTTCAAAGTAAAGTAGTATTTCTTTGGCCAAAAATCTCAAAAATGGCACCATTTTATGAAAGAAACATGCCCATCATCCATATAGGAAGAAAGGGAAGAACTGTTAGGAAGGCTGAGGAAGGGGGTGTCCGGATGTTCGGGGTGTGGCGATGATGCTGGAGGGGGCAGAGGCGTGGTGGTGACAGTGGCGATGTAGTCATGCTACATCCCTGAATTCCGCTCCTGAGTTTGAAACATTTTTGAGGAATAAGGCAAAGAGATCACACTGGCTGAAATCAAAATATAAATTTTACTATAAAAAAAAGCTCACATAGTTTTTGGAGAAAATGAATAAGGAAGCAGAGAATATAGATTTCTTGTTTGTTTTTTATTGTGTTTCTGCTTGTTGGGAATAAAACCTAAGGCCTTGTGCGTTTGGGCAAGCACTCTAACCCTTGAGCCACATCCCTAGAAAGTTCTTTTAATACTTTTTGTCCCCTGCAGGGGTATAAATTCATTCCCTTCTGTGTTAACATGAACATTAAAATGCTATTAACGTAATAGTGAGGATTTGATGGTTGCCATAGCAGGGGGCTGGTAGATCATGGAAGAATCTGATTAGAGAGCATCAAGATTTAAATTGTGCTTCAAGAAAATAAGATCTGACTTCTGAGTGCTACCTAGATTGGAGAAAGGAAGGTCAGTTAGGGCAGCTACAGGGAAGCCTGGGAGCCAACTCCATGTGGTTCATGTGGAACCACATGAAGATGGTGGCCATGAGAACAGCAAAGAGAAGTTGGGAGATAGGCCCGCAAAATACCAGAGTCTCTAGAACTCAGTGACTGAATAATAAGGCTAATGAGAGCAGAAGAAGAGTTTGATATCTGAAGTATCATTCATTTTATGTTCAATTTCATCTCTAATTCATTTTAGAGATGGCTGTGGCAGGGAAATCAGGAAGATCTGTGGTAAATAACTAAGTTAATACAGAGTTTATTTTAGGCATGCTTAGGTGAAGAAAATCTATTTTACTTCTTATGCATAAACCATATAAGGTGAGCATGGAAATGATTTGGTGGAATTTCCAGAGGAAAAACAACTATTAAATATTGGTGGGTAAAATCATGATATTGCATTTTGAGATGAATTTGGGATATGTATATGCTTTTATTAATATTTTTATTAGAAAAAAATCCATGTTAATGATAGAAAATAAGAAAATACAGGTAGAGACATTGCTTAGAGGTAATTGTGATATGTATTTATATGTATATATATAAATCTGTAAATCAACAATTAATTGCATTTTTAAAATAAATTTTTAAAACTATTTGTTATTAGCCTATATGGGAGAAGTCTATACGCATTCTACCAAGTGGGACAGGGTGCAGTTAATTCAGAGAACACCTGAAATTCATGGTGCTTGGTGGGAGAAAAATGAGAAATAACCCCTGCAGGAGACTGAAGTCATATGGCCGGCATATTCGGCGCCGATGTGTTATTTCTCCATTATGTTTCTTAGTTATAGACACTTTTGTGGATGATTCTTCTAAGTGACACATTTTGCCTTGCTGCTAGTTATACGACTGTGGATGATTTGTCATTTGAGGAGAAGCCCATGGTATTTTTTTCCCTTTCAGGTATATGGGTATGTAACAACTGCAGATGGTTATGCGCCGGATTATCCACTCCCCTTGTTATTCAAAGTCGAAGATGATAATGATAATGCCCCATATTTTGAAACCAAAATGACAGTTTTTAGTGTGCCCGAAAATTGTAGATCTGGTAAGTTCACATATTAGAGTGGTATGATGGGGGTGGGGAACGGAAGAGGATGTAAAAAGAACTAAGATGTTCGTGTACGTGTACAAACTCCCTGCAATGAATGTAATCATTATATACTGTGAACATGTACTAATAAAAATAAAAATTTGAAAAAAGATTGACAATAGTACTATAATTTAAAATATTTATCATTGTAGTTCATTATTTTTTGTTATTTCTGATTGCTTGCACATTTTTCCAATTGGAGCTTGATGTGATATAATGTCCTATTTATTTATTTTTTATTTTTTAAATTTTTAACCATGAATATTTATTTATTTATTTATTTTATTTTTATAATGTCCTATTAAAAGCCAAATTGCTGTGAGCAAATTTTCTTAAATTTAAGCAGATTCATAATATATATATCATATGTGACTCAATTCTCTGTGAGGTTTGGTTTGCATGACAATGTTTTGACACTCCACAGTGGAGGGAAAGCTGTTTGGTCTTCTGTTTGGAAGAAGTCTTGTGCTCGTCACAGAAGGGGCTACCCTTCTATGGGAACTCATGACAGTGTGACGAGGGTGTCAGGAGGAGCCGAGAATGATTTTGCCTCCCAGCAAAATGAGAAGTTATTGTTTCATTTGTTTATTCATTTTTTCTTCATGATTATTTATCTAAGGATATCTGAAGCCTAAATGTGGGATAAATTCAACTTTCTCTTTTAATCCAGAAGAGTGATAAAAGAAAGTGACATTATGAAAAATACAGGAACATTTTATAGTACCAAGGAATGTTTTTTGATTGACACTTAAATTCAGCATTTGACTTTTATAGATTACGTGTGTGTAATAACAATATTTACTGAAATCTTATAATACCAATTTTACTTTTCTGAATTCTCGTTGTTAAAAGGCTGTTGGATATTAACTTTCATTTTCGCTTAAACTTATAACCAGTGTCTAGTGTGATGAAAGATTTAAGAAAACACTAGTTTTTTTGTCTCAGTTGAGTTCATCATTAATGCTTTGAACAACCTTGTAGAACATTATAAAATGCTTGATTTTCAAGGATATACAATATATAACTTTCTAGTTTTGAGAGATTAGATGGTTTTCAAAGGAAAACCTTTTTTTGTTCATTTTTCTATGCCTGCTAAAAAATACATAAAGTTTGTAACTAACTGGATTAATCACAATGAGTCTAAATGTGCAATAGACAAATGTTTGTATTCTCTATTTTTACCATGTGAATATGTGTTACGGGTATATTTATGAAACATTAAATAATTGAAATCTTTATAAAGTTCTTATACATGTTGTAGGACTCAGAAATGTATATGGCATTAGAACAACAGATATATAATGATCAGATTTATAAAAATATGTATACTGCTTTTCTTGACATATCTTCTAAACAAATTTAAAAAATATTAGCTGGCTTGATGCTTTATGAAGCCAAGAGTGTGTCCTAGGCCTACCCAAAGCATAAGATTCTGTAGTTTATTTTAAAAATTTGCAAGAAATGTCACCGGCCTCCTCTCTTTTATTGCCATGTATAGACATATATAATATTTTTCTCTCACAATCAGTAGATTGCTAAAGCAATATTCCTAATACTCTCATGTCTGTGCTATGAAACTTGTCTAAATGATAGACTGGTGGATAATGTTTATTACATACATTAATAATTATTTGCATATATTAATAATTCAGTGCATTTATTAAAATATAAACATCATAAAATCCTTGTTTTCACATATAAAGATCTGTCTCTAATAAACATCATTACATTGGACTGTAAAAGTGACAAAGTATGCACAGAAGATCCCATTCAAAAGTAGTTCAAGAACCAAGGTAGTAGGTTGGGGGAAAGAATTTGAGAACCACAGTTATCAAGCACAGGTGAGGACTGTTCTCATATCTGTGAACTACAGATCACATTATTCACAGTAGCCACCTAGTTGAAGTTCCAAGGAAGAGGAGCTTGGAGATGTTCTATAGGACATTTATACACTCCTCAGATTTTCTGTGACACTCATCTTCTTTGTGGTCTTGGGAACAATTTGCTATGCTAATGCCTCAATGTTATTTTTGGTATATGATTCAATTATATCACAATTTTAATTTTGACAATATTCGATTTGTCTAAACAGGTACATCTGTGGGACGAGTGACGGCTATAGACCTTGATGAACCTGGCACCCTACACACTCGTCTGAGATATAAAATCTTGCAACAAATCCCAGATCATCCAAAGCATTTCACTATACATCCAGACACAGGTGTAATTACTACAACTACTCCTTTACTGGATAGAGAGGTAATGGATCAGTTAATTAATTTCTCAGTTACTAACCTATATAAATACTGATAATTAATTCCCAAGATGGATTACAACACAGCCGTTGGGGCCGCCTCTCTAAGCATTCTTCTCTAGGCTTTGAGAAGTTGGCTGGTACAAAGTATTAGACAAGGTTTCACTTGCTATCACTGACCTAATTTGATGTATCGATGCTAAAATTGCTTTTATTTTTATTTTATAAAAAGTAATTTTGTTGGACTCCAAAATATTTAATAAAAAATTAATCAACTTCATCCGTTAGAGCAGTTTGGGGTTCACAGGCAAGTAGAGCAGAAAGTACAGATCGTTCCCACATATTCCTTGCCTCCCACACGCTCAGCCTCCCCCAGGACCAACATCTGCACCCCGGAGGTACATTTGTTATGATCACTGAAGTTATATTGATACATGATTATCAGCCAAGGCCATAGTTCACATTAGGTTTGTTCTTGGATCTGTATATTCTGTGGGTTTGGACAGAGGAGGAAGGACCCGCACGCGGCAGAGTGATTCACTGTGCTAAAAGTCCTTTGAGTTCCTCCAGTTCATCTCTTCCTCCCACACTTCTGGAAACCATTGATCTTTTTCCTGTCTCCATATCTTTTACTTTTCCCGAGTGCTATATTGTTGGAATCATACAGTAAGTAGCCTTTTCATATTGGTGTATTTCTCCCAGTAATTTACAGTTGGATCCCTTTCATGTGTTTTTACAATTTGATTCGTCATTTTTTCTTAGTACTGCAGTGTTGCACTGTTTGAATGTACCAGTTAATCCAATCACCTACTAAAGGACACCCTGGTTTTTCTTAAATGTGGGCAACTATGTAAAAAGAGCTTTAAATTTTGAAATGTTATATTAGACATCTCAGCTTCTCACTGTACTAATTGGCAAATCTCTTGTTTTTACTTATGTTTATGATGTTCTTTTAAAAAAAAACTTATATTCAGGGCTAGGGATGTAGATCAAGGGTGGAACATGCGCTTATCATGCCCGAGGTGCTGAATTCAACATATGTTACATATAATGTATATTTTAAAATAATATTTGTAAAAAAAATCACAGCATGAAGAGTGGCTATAATATGGCCACTTAATATAAGTACTCTAAGTCCTTGGACTTAATAATTGCAGGTTTTAGGAAAAATATAAATGTACCCTTTTGCTCCTTTTTTTTGTTTGTTTGTTTGCAGAAATGTGATACTTACCAGTTAATAATGGAAGTGCGAGACATGGGGGGCCAACCTTTTGGTTTATTTACTACCGGAACAATTACTATTTCACTCGAAGATGAAAATGACAATTCACCCTATTTCACACAAACGTCTGTGAGTACATCTAATCTCTCTGGTTCATTTATCTGGATTCACTTTTCCAAACAAATGTAGAACTTGGTGAGATCACACATTTTGATTAAATAGCTTCCACTTACAAATAACACAGAGAGGAAAATAATTTTGATAAAAATAACAGGTGCCAGTTATTTCTGGATAGCAGGGAAGCAGCGATGTTCTTGGTACCTATGAGCTGCTCTGTCTTGGTGCAGCTCATGTGGTTCATGTTTTCTGGTTTTTTTATCTCCAGCAGCAGATTCCTTGGTCTTAAATTCTTTTATAAGACGGAGAAGAGGCCCTCTGTCCGATGTCCTCCAGTTCTTAAGATGAGGAAGAACCTAGCTTTTTATTGTCTGCTGGAGTCTGAGTACTTCTGGCTCCCGCATCCCCCAGCAAACTTTCCCTTAACAAATGGTTCTTTTTTCCCTTCTATTTTTTCTCAGTTACTTCTTCTATTTTTTTCATTGATCTAATGAGCAACCTTCTATTTTTTCATTGATCTACACCAGAATATAAGTCAAAAAGTGAAAAATCTGCAAACCCCATGATGGTCGCAGTCATGTGATGTTTTTACGTTAATGCCTACAATGTATGAAGATACATATTTTCCCATACTTCATATGAAGAAATGTAAGATATGTCAATGACTCATCCAAAATCTCATAGGCCATTTACAAGGAATAACCAGGATACAAACTTAACTCTGAATGCTACCATTCTTCTATGAATTCATTGTATTGTAACAGACTTGAATTTATTACCTTTTTTATTCTTTTAATAATTTATGCTTTTTGCCATATTTCTTTTGTGGGAGAGAAGTTTATGATGTACTTTCTCAAAAAAACACTTTTCCCTCATAATATTTATCACTGAATCAAAAGAAAAATTTTAAAATATGAAAGTCATCCAGTAGTAAGAAATCAATATATGTTCTCATTACGTGAAAATATTTAGTATATTTAATATATTAATACAAAGCACATATTCAGGGCTTACTTTGTCTAAAACGGAGAATAAACTGTACATATTGTAGATGTTCTGAGAAGAGACAAATTTGAGGGGGTAAAAGGATCTGGAAAAATGTCAGAGTTTAGAAGTTAAGACAGGTAGAATTTGGGGAATGAAAAAGATTTGAAAAAGCAGTTTAAGAGTAAAGAAGTAAGTTATGCATTAAGCTTATAAATCCTTTCTCAATATATGAGTATACATTTCCATATCACTTTTTCTTTTTCTTTAAATATAATTTTTAGAGTGGAAAACAGTATTGTTAAAGCTATAGACTTATAATGTAAAATGGCATTTTTTCCAGTATCTAGCAGAAGTAGAAGAAAACAGAATAGATGTTGAGATTTTACGGATGACAGTACAAGACCAAGATTTACCAAACACTCCTCACTCCAAGGCCGTATACACAATCCTACAAGGAAATGAAAATGGTAACTTCAAAATTAGCACAGATCCAAACACAAATGAAGGAGTCTTGTGTGTTGTCAAGGTAAGTAAACAAAATGATGAAGCTATGCTTTAAAACATTCAAATTTATGCTTGTGCACTGACATTAAAAAATAACTTTCCGCACATTTACAACTATAATGTTGCGGTAATGCTGGTATACATTGGATTACATAAACCTATTTCTTGCATTAAAATAGCCCTTATTTAATTGCTTTAGAGGAGACATGACCTTCCTCATGTCAGGCAAAAAACTCATTGTTCTATATATAAGGAAAGCAAAATCCAAGAAATATTGACTATCAAATCAGATAACTGCCTCAGAAGAGATCTTAGTTACTGCTTCCTCTCTGAGTTGAGTTCTTCTAGCCATAGTCCTCACTAACCTCTTGTATATCTTCCCTTGCTACTTTCTTAGTGGCATCAGGGTTTTTAGACACCATATGGAGAAATTGTGTTTTTCTGATTAGATTTTTATAAAGTTTTCTTTAATTATTAAATTGCATATTTTTTCATTCTTTCTCTTTCCTTCATTTGTTTTCTCTTTGGCCTTCTGAATTTCTTTCTGTTGCTTTTTCTTTCACCCTTTAAATGTTGTTGTTTCCAGAAGTCTGTCTAATGATCTAGTTTAGGACTAAGGACTTGGAGCAAAAACTAAGCAGACGCAAATCTACAGTCCTGTGAAGAAATGCTACTAAGTAATGTCATATACCTTTCGATTCAAATACTCGGAGCAGCTTTTCTGTATAGCTAAATCTCTACATGATTATTTTATGTATTACCTTGGAGTGGCTTTTGTTACTACAATTATCTCTTGTGATATGAAATGAAATAATTTTAATATATAAAAATACCTTTTCTATATTTCTATTAATAAACTTGTAATGAGAAAAATAAAGTTGGGATCTTCCAAAAGAAAAGTGAGAAAAAACCTGATTAACTCTTAAAATCAATAATTTCACATTTGACAGTTTTAACATTGTAGGAAACGAATTACTAACCTATATTAGCACCAACTTTTTGTAACGTTTTAAATGTAAAAGTGATATTTCCTCTGTGTTAAAACTTAGAATCATAATTATAAGTCTCCTATATAATGGTGTCCATTGACTGATGAAAGTATGTTTATTGAACAGCCATTGAACTATGAAGTCAATCGCCAAATTGTTTTGCAAATTGGTGTTCTTAACGAAGCACAGTTCTCTAAAGCAGCGAACTTGCCACTTCCTACAATGTGTACTACAACTGTCACTGTTAAGATTAAAGACAGTGATGAGGGTCCTGAATGTCAGCCACCAGTAAAAGTTATTCAGAGTAAAGATGGCCTCCCAGTCGGCAAAGAACTCATTGGCTACAAAGCACTGGACCCGGAAACACGCAATGGCCAAGGCTTAAGGTGGTATACTTTTCAAAAAGTTCCTCAATTTTAATTGAGTGTAAACTGATTTTAAATTCAGGAAAGTTCTATGTATATTTCAAAATGACAACTTCTAATATCGTGTCTTCTCTTTGGCTTGATTACTTATCTTTGATTTGTATAAATTAGGTATAAGAAGATAAAAGATGAAGATAACTGGTTTAACATTGATGAAAACACTGGAAACTTGAAAACTGTAAAAGTACTAGATAGAGAATCAAAATTTGTAAAAAACAACCAGTACAATGTCTCAGTAGTGGCAATGGATGCAGGTGAGTGCCAGTTTCTAGAAATAAAATATAAATATCGAATATATTTCTAAGAAAACTTGGGATGAAATCTGTTTCTTTCCAAAATATAATGCAAACAATGTTTGCATTAATGTAATCACAATGCATAATGCAAAACATTATGACTGCCGATTTTATTGGCGCCACTCACTTTGGGCAACAGCATTCGAAAGGCAAAGTTACAAGAAAGGAAATGACCAAAGTCAAAGTTTGCAGGATTGGATTACTTGATTTACGGGGAGGAAATAGTGGCATATTCATGGATCTCCATTTTTTTTTTTTTTCATGAGTACAGGTTTAAATCTTTATGGTTTGAACGTGATGAAAGGGTTCAACCTACCTAAAGCACTTATGTTCCTGGTAGGTCTGTTTGGAGCTGTTCTTGATGGAGAGCAAATCATTTATTCTATTTCTTAAACAAATTAGCAAATAATGATTCTTTTTTTGCCATAGTTTGCAATATCCAAGGTTAATTCTAGAATCTATTTTGTAAAGAATATTCTTTAAATATTGTAGTGATCGTGAAACCCTTTTAAACATATATTCCTATTAGTAAATCACTTTAATATGTTTATAAAGGTTAGAAAGTGTTTGCTAGTGTGTTTATTTAATCTAGATGTGCCACTATGCTAATATATTGTATATATCATCAGACATACACAAAATAAGTATAAAAACATAAATAAAAGTTACACCCTTTTACTCCATCATATCAATTACGTACATACCCATTTGAGACAATTGGACTTTCCTGACAGGGCTGATTCTTTTGACTCTCTACTTCATCCCAGAAGTTTTTATTGTTTTATGTATATAAACTGGATGTTAAAATCAAACTAGTTGATACAGAAACCCTATTGCCTGTCTTTAAAGTATCATCGATCATCTTTATAATTAATGGGCAAGTGTAGGAATAAATACATATCAAATTCCATGGAAATTAACATAAGTTGAAAGTAAGCAGTGAAACTTCATGTTTAATAATTTTGTCTCTTGATACTTTGATAATAAAACACCCACATGATGTTTTCTCAGATGTTATAATCTTATTTTTTTCTGTAGTTTTAAAACAAAAGCCTTTAGAACTCACTATTTTATACTCCTTCCATGTAGAGTGTCACAGCCTTTCTGTTCTAAATCAGATTCTTTAAAGCGTTCAAATGAATGGCAGTAACAACTTCCTAGTCTTTGGGCAGTTCTTAAAACCTTTTAGGCACTCTTGCACTGGGGAAAATACACTAGATTGGTGGTGTGCCTTCACTCTGAAAGGGTACTTTTACTGTTCTTGTATGTATTCTGTTCTGACTACATTAATTATGAGGTCAATCTTGTGCAAGCACCCTTTTTCTTTGATTAAACCACACCTTTACCAAGCATCTAGGAGAGAACTTGGCATATACTAGTTTAATGTGGACACTGAGATCTGTCAATTCTCTATTCTTTGAGAGCCCAGATTGTGAAGTTCACTACCAAGAACTTTACAATTTCAGGAGCATCACTGGTACTTGGAAATACTGATTTCAATGTAGAAAACTGAGGTTCAAAAAGTGTAAAAAATTCTCTTATTAGCTAGTCATGGTGGTGCAAGCCTGTAATCCCAGTACTCAGAAGGCTGAAGCAGGAGGATTGCTGTGAGTTCGAGGCCAGCTTGGACTACATAGTGAGTCTGAGGACAGCCTGAACTGCGTAGTGAGACCCCGTGTCAAAAAAATTTCTTATTTTGCGCTCCTATAAAAGGAGTTTTCTTAAATAACAAATATTGTAGGGCTGTCACCTGGAAGTAGTAAACATTTGGTGTGCAGGGTCTAAAATGAACACACTGTTGGAAATTAATAGGAGGCACATTGTAGCTTATGAAGAAAGAACCTAAAATCTTTATCCATGCAGCAGGCTGATTAATAACATAGTGAGCTTCTGGTTTCTGGAAACGCTTAAATAGCAACAGTGAGCTAATATTTCTCGGAATTCTTCTTCCTTCAAGTGTAATGAGACTGTGTTTATTTAGCCTGTAAGTACTTGATAGCTCTGTGACTGTGATGCTTTCTGGTCATCGGTACTTGTCATTTGCTTGTGTACTTAATTTTAAAATAATCTTTGAAGTAGACGAGCATCTCTAGTTGCCTTTTTGTGATGTTCAACTATTATCAGTAATCTTTATTATCAGGTCTGCCTTTGACTGATAATCAGCCAGCTTAAAACAGAAACTACGATAGAAAATAATGTGATAAATATTAGTTGAATATAAGAGGAAATGAATCTTTGCTTTCCTATGGTTGCCATGTATTATTAGATGTTTATAGTGTGATTTAATACTACTTTTCCATAAAAAGAAAAAATCATCCACTTAAATTTAAAAGATAAAATTAGAGAACACATCAGAGAAACAATTTGATGTGTACTTATAAGTGTCTGATTTATTTCACTTAATAGTATGTTCTCAAGGAACATCCATTTACATACAAATGACTCTAGTTTATTCTTCTTTATGGTGGTGTAGTACTCCATTGTGTAGAAAAACCACATCTTGTTTAGCCATTCATCAGTTGTTGGGCATTTAGGTTGTTTCTAAGACTTAGCTATTACAAACTGTGCTGCTATGAACATGGTTGTGCATATATCACTGTGGTATGATAATTTTAATTCTTCTGGGAAGATACCAAGCAGAGGAATATCTGGGTCAAATGGAACCTGTAGTTGTAGTTTTCTGAGGAATCTCCACACTGATTTCCACAGTGGTTGGACCAGTCTACATTCCCAGCAACAGTGGAGGAGGGTTCCTTTTTCCCTGCAGCCCCACCAGCATTTGTTATTGGTTGATTTCTTGATAATAGCTATTCTTTCTGGAGGGAGATGGTATCTTAGTGTTGTTTTGATCTGCATCTGTCAAATGACCAATGATGTTGAACATTTTTTCATATATTTATTTGCCATTTTTATCAGTACACATCCTATTGTTTCTCTGATATGAGAAACCATAAGTGTAAATAAGGACAAAGGGGTATAATAGATATTACATATTAAAAAAAAGATAGTATTCAAAAGAGAGGAGAACTAGATAGGGAAAAGGGGGATAAAGAAGGAAGGTTAAAAGAAAAGTAAGATGAAAGGGAAAAAAATGGAAAAATGTAAATAAACTGGTTGCAAATAGAGAAGGGTGGGTGAATGGAAGGGAGGGGAGGGGAAGGGGGGAAACCAAGATGCATCATGTACAGGTACAAAATAACCATGTTGATTATGATCATTATGTATACAGTGTACCAATACATGTTCTTGGTAAAAATAAAAATTAAAAAACAAAAAATTAGAGAATACATGTCAGTTCACGTGTAGTGTTTGTAACAACATTTATTTTAAGAAAGGCTACCTGGGTTGGGGATTTAGCTCTGGGCAGACCACTTACCTTGCAGGCACAAGGCCCTGAGTTTGATTCCCAGCACCTCAAGAAAAGAAGGAAGGAAGGAAGGAAAGAAGAAAGAAAGAAAGATAGAAAGAAAGAAAGAAAGAAAGAAAGAAAGAAAGAAAGAAAGAAAGAAAGAAAGAAAGAAAGAAAGAAAGAAAGAAAGGCAGGCTTCTAACCAGGGGTGCTGGCTCCTGCCCATGAGTCCATCTACACAGGAAATGAAAGCCAGGAGGTGACAAGTTTGAGCCCAGCCTGAGCAACTTAGTGTGACCCTGTATAAGAACAAAACAAAACAACAAAGCAAAAAACAAACCAAAATGAAAGGCTTCCTTTTTATACCATTCATTTCTTTGTTGATTTGCTGATTTTGAAGTTTTTGCTTATATTCAGATTTATTTACAATTTTCTTTCCATCTGAAAATATTGTGAGTTTTTGTTGGCGTAGGTTTCTTTTAATAGCCACATGTCCCTTCAATTTAGATAGACACTTTGAAACTTGTTTCAGGTGGAGTAGATATATACAGTAATTCTATATAAATAAATAGTTTAAAAGTCACTGTTAACAAAGTAATTTTGTCATTTTGTCATTTTTGTCAAAAAAAATTCTCTGAACTATAGTAGATAGTATGATTTAGGGGTTCTTTCAAATGAAGAATAAAGGGATTATACTTGCACATCATTTGTAGTAGTTATGATAAATTCAACAGACATGTTTCAATATTTTAGGCTAGCATGAGTGTAAGGAAATGAGAAATTGGATTCATTACCATACTTTTATTTGTTTCAATTTTGAAATCACATTATTCATGGATGTTTATTATCCTTTCACAAATGATAGAACGTGAAGATGTTTCTGAACTTCATTATTTCCAAAACACAAATTATAGGCTGTATTTTAATTTAAAATAGTTCTTGAGATTTATGTGTGACGCTTAGGCAAATGACTGTGGTAATCAACAGATGAGTGAGAAACAGTTCCTGTTAACAGAACGTATTAATTGAATCAGGGTGAGGGTACAAACTCATTTTCCTGGCATATTCAATTATGTTTTTTCAAGCATAAAAAGTGTAACTGTATTATCCTCAGCGGAGTAGCTTTAAGTTACAATTGGTCAAGAAACACTAGGCTCCCGAGGTGACTATGTCTTAGCACCTTACGTGTTCAGCGTGCCTGCTCAAGTGTGAGCAAGCTATTCTCACAGAGAACACCTAGGAGGGTGTGACTGCCTTTCTGGAGAAATCACAGTTTCATGAGGATGTTAGGGTTGGTCTGGGGCGGTAGCTCAGTGGTAGAGCACATAAGCTCTGGAAATAAGAATAAAATAAAATAAATAAAATAAATTTTATCAGGCAAAGAAGAAAAGTATTCTTGGCAGTGGCAATAGAGTGTGCCAAAGCAGGCAGGAAGGAAAGTGTCTAGATGGCTTGATGAGACATGTTACAAGCTTTGAGCAAAAAATACATGAAGAAAAAGTGAAGACGCTGAGAAGATAATCAGTAACCAAATATGAAGTATTTTCTTCTAAGGATGAATATGTGGCTTTATAAAGAAAAATGTAAGAGATCCATTTTAGACAGGTTATTTGTTGTTTACATTCCTCGTAATCTTATACCTTTTATTATTAAAAAGCACCTGAAGACCACCTGATCCAGCCATCAGTCTTCCGGGAAGAGTGACATGTCACTCTTTCGTAATAACTGTGTCTGAGATCTAGAAAACTATTTGAAGGCAGGTGTTGATTGTGTACTGTATAAATAGCTGAAAATATACACATATCTGAGTGGAGAAATCATCCATTTTTTATTTATCTTAGCTGGCCGATCCTGCACAGGAACATTAGTAGTACTTTTGGAAGATTATAATGATCACCCACCACAAATCGATAGAGATGTGACCATTTGCCAGCACGATAAAGATTATGCTGTTCTGGAACCTGTAGACCCAGATGGACCGGAAAATGGTCCACCTTTTCAGTTCTTTCTGGATAATTCTGCCAGCAAACTTTGGACTGTAGAAACAAAGGATGGTAAGAAATTATGTTAAATCTTTTTTGGGGGGGTGCTGGGGATCGAACTCAGAGCCTTGTGCTTGCAAGGCAAGCACTTTAACCACTGAGCTAAATCCCCAGCCCCTCTTAAAGTATCTTTTAAGAAAACACATAAATGTATTTTAAACACTCATTTGTATAACATGTTAAGTGTAGATTAGTCTAATGTGAGCACAAAAACTATGAATTTTTTCTGGTCTTACGAGAAATCAAAGTAATTGTTAAGAAAGAAAAATGATCCAGTAATGTTTTTATCCCAAAGTAGAATCTCTCAATAATATCAAGTGGAAATGCTATTGGTACTGAAAGGTCATGTCACTGTATATCTTCTGTGCCTTTTTTCTCAAGGTAAAAGTGCCATTCTTCGTGGACGGCAACATCTCGAAAATAACTATTATTCTGTGCCTATCCAAATACAAGACAGACATGGTGTTTCTGCGAAACATATTTTATCAGTGAGAGTATGTGACTGTACAACTCCATCTGAATGTAGAATGAGTGTGAAAGATGACAGGGATGTTAAAGTACCAAGCTCAAACGTAATTCTTGGAAAGTGGGCTATTCTTGCCATGATTTTGGGCTCTGCATTGTTACTATGTAAGTATCATTATCTGGAATGTCTTAACTAAAGTTTTACCTAATCTTTATGTGTTAGGCAACTTTCTGTTACCATAACAAAATACGAGAGGTAACAATTTATAAGGGGAAAGGTTTATTTTGGCTCATAGTTTTAAAAGTTTCAGTCCATGGTTGATTTGCTCTGTTTATTTGAGTCTGTCGCTGGGACTGGGCGGTAGTGCAGAAGTAGTGCAAAGGTTTCATGGAAACTGGGAAACAAAGACCAGAAGGGAAAGGCGTCCCCATGTCCCCTTTGAGCACATCCCCAAGGGCTGGACTTCCTCCCCCAGGCTGCTCCCTTAAATGTCCTGTTGCCTCCCAACAGTGCTTGAGCTGGAGTCCAAGCCTTCAGCACATGGGCCATTGGATGAACCCTTGCCAAATGATGGCAGCTTAGGATACAATATATGGCAGTTCTTCATATCAATGACATGTATAGCCTTCAGCATATGTGTCCTTTTAAAAGTATTGTACCCACTTTATAAGTTGAAGTTCCAAGTCATGTAGGAAATATCAATAACAGCAAACTCAGTTTCAGGGGTGGTAACCTTAATTCTTTAATAATTAGCTGTGAAATATTAGGTAAATCATTTCTCCTTCCTTGAAAGTATTTTTCCATATGTCAAATGAAGAAGATGGGTAAATTTATTAAAAGTTCTTTCCATATTAAATATTATATTTTTTCAAGCAGCAAGTTTACTTAGGGACCACATGAGTACGAAAAGAATTAGTGAAAACAGAGTAATTCCAAAATGGCTTTAGATATTTGTGTGCTGTGCTGTTAATGAGGTGATTCAGCTCGCATCACAAGAAAACTCTAATGAGTGAAAATGGTCACAGGATGAGCCATTGTGGAAGAGAAATGCGTGCAAAGGAAACTAAGATTTTGTGCTTTTAAAACTGTTTTCTTGGAGAAACAGTTACTTTTACTACAAAAGTAGTAAAAACATTCCTCACACTTAAATATCTCTCAGCTACAAAGAACCATTGCATTTAAAAATTTGTCCCTTAGTCTTTACTGTGTCCTAATTCATTTTGGTTTGAAGTTCAAGTTAAAGTGAATGCTCCTGTTAGCAGTATATCACTTGATGAACGCTTTCAAAAACGGGCCCTGATTTTATGCAATTGCCTTTCTTGTTATAGTTATGCCTAAAGTTCTTTGCTTTGTTGTTCCAAGCCTTCTAGATGTGTTACATATGATTTTAAACACCAGTAATATTATCTCAGATTTCAGTCAAATGCAGTTATTATTTCAATATAGAGGAAGTAAGAGACACATAGAAGTTAATTTTGAACCTAGGGAGGGATCTATTATTGATCTGAGGCAGAAATGATTACATAACTAATGCATGTCTAAAATCTAAATTTTATGACCAGATGTTACCTCAGTTTATAAAATGAATTTTAAACAGTTGTACAGACTTTTAAAAATCTTATAATCAAATTATTCAATGTATACCAAAAGGAGAAAAATTTTACTTCAATCTTTTTTTTTAATTTTTTAGGTATGATGTTTACCTGTTTCTGTGTTGCTACTAAGACAACAGTAAAGAAATGTTTTCCAGAGGATGTTGCCCAGCAAAATTTAATTGTATCAAATACTGAAGGACCTGGAGAAGAAGTAACGGTAAATCAGATATAAATTTCCTTTGAGTTGTATGGTCACCCAATGATGACAGCTTGATTAATACATAACGATAGCAATAAAAACCTGTGATGTTTATTGAGCATATACTATGCCAAGCAGCGTTCCAAGTGCCCTGCATATCTTAATTCGTTTAAACCTCACAATCTTATTGCAGTAGTTTCTAAGGACTGCCGTAACAAACTGAATGAATTAAACAACAGAAACTTATTGTCTCACTGTTTTGGAGGATAGAAATCATGGATAAATGGTTTGGCGGGGCTGAGTCTCATTTAACAGTGCTAGAGAAGAACCTGTCCCATGCCTTTCTCCCAGCTTCTTGTAACAGCTGAGCTTATAGCAGCATACATTGAATCTTCAAGTGACATTTTTCCCTGTGTGTGTCTGTGTTCAAATCTCTCCTTTTCATAAGGAAGGATACGGTTGTACTAGATTAGGCACTCACCTTAAGTAGTATGACTTCAACTTGATTTAAGCAATTACACCTACAGATACTCTGTTTCCAAATAAGCTCATATTCTGAGGTACTGATGGTTGGGGCTTCACATACACTTTTAGGGGACACAGTTTAGCCCAGAACATCTCTGCTACGGCTACTGCATTATCCTGATTTTTACATAAGGGTAGCTGAAGCACAGCAGGTAAGTGATCTGCCTTTAGTAGGGCAGAAAGTGAATTGTTGGTTTCATTTTGATTCATTCATTTTTTTATCTTTAACTTTATTTGTAGGAAGCAAATATTAGACTCCCCATGCAGACGTCCAACATTTGCGACACAAGCATGTCTGTTGGCACTCTTGGTGGCCAGGGAATTAAAACACAGCAAAGTTTTGAGATGGCCAAAGGAGGCTACACTTTGGAGTCCAACAAAGGAGGTGGCCATCAAACCTTAGAGTGCACAAAGGGAGTGGCGGACACGGGCAGATATGCCTACACAGACTGGCAGAGCTTCACCCAACCACGACTTGGAGAAGTAAGTGCCACTGTCTCCAAGTTCATATCACTGAAAGTGAAACCTTATCAATCAGGATGTCCCCAAATTCTACGACTCATACACCTGGAACACATTGCCATTTTAATTCTGAATTAGGATAGATATGGATGTCAGCTCTGAAGTCAAAGAGTAAAATGATCTTTTTAACTACAAATTTTAAAATATGGCTTACCATACTTTATCTAGGTGTAGCATATGTGGATGTGTCTAGGAAGATTAGAAAACTGGTAGCTTCTTTCCTGAAAGTTGCCAGAGAAACCATCTCCAGTAAAATATCGGTTGCAATGGACAGATAATAAATCACAGCATTTGTCAGCGTGCCTGGGACTTTCACGAAGTTATGGACACCTGGCTATCCCAACTAATAGACAGATTGTTAAGTGTTTATTTGTGGTTTTATTTACCTTTTTTTGTTTGTTTGTTTCATTTTTGATTCAGATCAGTCAGTATAGGTTGATATTATCTAGTTTAACACATTTCACTATTACAGCTATATAATAGTATATAAACATAAGAATTATAGCTTATATTGGCTGTGATTCTGGACATATGTGAAGAACCTACAGAGTAGATTTCAACTATACACATCTTATGTGCAAATGGGATTGTAAATTAATTACATGATGTATATGTAGCCTTATTTTTCATAAATGTGTTCACTAGGGGCATTGATTTATTTGCTATATTTTAAGAATGAATATTATACGGACCAATCATGTGCATTTTTTATATGTAGGAATCCATTAGAGGACACACTCTGATTAAAAATTAAACAGTAAAAGGTAAATCCAAGACATCATTTTTATGCTAATCTGTTTAGGTGTTTTTTAAAAATAATAATAAAATGTGCTCTTCCTTAATACAGAAGGTATATCTGTGTGGACAAGACGAGGAACATAAACATTCGGAAGACTGCGTTCGTTCGTACAACTATGAAGGCAAAGGGTCTGTGGCCAGCTCAGTGGGCTGCTGCAGTGATCGACAGGAAGAAGAAGGGCTGGAGTTTCTAGATCACCTGGAACCCAAATTTAGGACATTAGCAAAGACATGTGTAAAGAAATAAATGTGCCTTTTAGTAGAGTGGCATCTGCAAATGCATGCGTAGGAGCCTAGTGAATATAAAATGATAGCAGCATCTGCTGATGATTCTGTGTGCTGGAGGTCTGTGTTTGTCATCATACCTGTGAGACTACCGCAGTTCTCCATGTCCATCAGAATTCCTGTGTTCTCTAGAGGTAAACGCTTGCTTGGCATTGTCTTTTATAGGCTTGTATATACTGCACTGCCCTTTCAGGACTGCATGGTGCACGTTCTTGTACCTTCCATGTATTTGAAAACTCGTGCTAGCTCGTGTCCTCTGAAGACTATGTGGGAGGGTTGGGTATTGTGGAGGCTATGCGGAATGGATTTTCATTTGAGATGTACAAATTAAACATTTTCTTCAAAATCTTGGGGAAAAATTATGATTTGGGGCTTATTTCCTTTAGCGCCAGAGAATTGCCATCTTTCTACCTGGAGGACCTGTATGTATTCTGAGGTACGGCCTTTGATTTGGTAAATGAGCTCGTTTCTCACTACACCTTTTGCCCCTTGGAGGAGCTGCTCCCAGCACCTTCTTAGTCCAGGTTCCTTCAGGGCTTAGTCCTTGGATTATTTCCCAGGTGATTGTGTCTCAGCTACCTACAGCTTCCAGGACTGTTGGAAATACATCGTCCAGGAGCTTGGGCGATAGAGACTTGCCAAGGATTATGTGAAAGGGTCGCAGCCCTGATGCCCATGAGCTGGCTTAGACTAAAATATATGTTTCAGCCTGGTGTGGTGCCAGAAACCTGTAATCTCAGTACTTGGGAGGCTGAGTCAGGAGGACTGCCACGAGTTCAAGGCCAGCCTGGGCTACATAGTGAGTTTGAGGTCAGCCTGAACTACATAATGAGACCCTGTTTCAGTCGCCCCCAAATGTTGCATGTGTCCAACGTGATTTACTAGTAAGTCTTTAAAAATATAAAAATAGAAATTCATTGGCAAACACACTTAGCCTTAAGTTGGATGTAGACCAGCCATCTCCGTGGTTTTTGCCCTATACCTTCAGGCATTTGTACAACCATCTCTGAAGATATTAGGCTGCAACTCAGACACACAGGGCTTTATAGGTGACAAAAATTTAGTTCACTTTTGTATTAGAATTTAATACTCAGTCTGCATTGATAATTACTCTTTTAAAATGGGAAGTCAGAAATAGCATCCAGCACGTATATGAATATATTAAAAAATTAAAACCTATTACAGCAACAGTGACCGAGCATTCATTGAATGTTGGATAAATAAACACAGGAATAAGTAAATTATTTGGAAGGGATACAATTTTAATGGGATACTACATTTTATTAATCTAGAAAGAAACTATGCATTTAAACATTCTTTTATCAGTCATTTGTGGCAAACTTTTTAAAGCTATATAGAGTAACAATATGTATCATGTGGAAATTTCTCACCTAAACTGTTTTGTTTAACCAATTAACTAGCTGTTTATTTTTTTTAAAGGTAGTTTTTCCTTATAAATATTTTGACTAGTCTTATTCTCAGTTTCTAAGGAAAGGTGTGTCTTGATATGAAATTGGATATTGGAACAAAAGAAAAATGTAGTTTTAATAAGTCAGATTTGGTTTTTTAAGATGTCCACATCTTATTTTTTACAGCCGTTGTAAGGCAGTGGGGGAGGGTAATACAATTTGTGTTGTTTGATATACATGTTACTTTGACAGTGATAGAAGTTTTGAAATTTTAACATATAACATGATAAATTTGGAAATATAGTATCCTAAGTTATATTTTTGAATGTAGGTATAGAAGTTCTATGAATAATTAAAATTATTAGCTGAACATTAACTTACATGTGTTCATCTTCCTATTTCTCTTTGACTTGCATGAATATGGAAAAGACAATTTGTATCTCAGTATAGAGTATGTTTAATGTCCCCAGATAGATTTCTTAGTCAACAACAGATGATGTTCTGAAGTATTAGAATTATTAGAATGTGGGAAATGAATTCGTATTAAGCAGTTTGGCTTTAAAATATTTTAAAGTATTATTAAACTTCATCTCACAGAGAAACTGTAACTGTTGATTAATTCCTTAGGCAATTCATTTTCTTTTGAGATTCACAATTACATGTTCATTGTATGATTGATGAAATTTATGAATCTCCATCAGACTGTTTACAAATTTAGTTTGGTAATAAAACACCATGTTTCATTTAAATTGAATTTGAGTTACTTGACAATTAGTAAGTTAAGAGTTATGAACTGGTTTTCTGTACTGAAATCTGTAGTTAAGGAAATTATCCAATTTTCCTTATCTTGATTCAGATTTCAAATATTTCATGTGAAAAAGTTCCATGAGAACACGAAGACAGAAGAAACTCTGTATAATTTTTATAAGTGAGCTTTGGGCAGCACTTCCTAACCTTGCTCAACTTTTAACCACACCTGATTTTATTTAAAGCACTTCCTAAAACTTGGCATCTCTGCATATGTTTACGTGTAGAAAATGTCATGTGCTGTGTTACTTGCAAAATGCTCAAAATAGCTGTTTTAGAGTTGGGGATTTTTGTTACCCCGTTCTACAGCACGTTAGTTATAAAAATCCTGTATTAGTTGGAAATCCTAAATTAAGTGGGAGAAATGGAGCCCACGCTGCACGTTGCTGCCTTCCCCCAGCCTCATCTGTCTGCTTTTCTAGTAAATCTGAAGGACAGTGTGTGTGGTCTTCCTAATAGGTAGGGAAAGAAAATGAAGTGTAGCAAGAATCTGAGAATGAACAGACCCTTGCCTATTTTGTAGGGCCCAATAAAATTAAGTGAGAATGTTTTTTTAAAAGCGTTGAAATATGTAATGTTTACAAAAAAGATAAAAAGAATCTGTATATTACTTCAAATCCTTACTACCAATAACATGACTATTTCAAATGTATACAGATATAGACCAATCTAAGTATTACAAAAACAAATGTGTGAAGTATATTCACAATATGCATTTTCGTGAATATGAATTATTTTACAATCTCCACTTCTTAAAGTAAGTGTTTCAACCGATGGGCATGAAATATCCTTTGATAAGCCATTCTACAGAGTTAAAAGTTATTTATTCCCTAATTTCAGCAAAAACATAACTGAAAGTGAGCTTAGCCTTCCTCTGGTCTGCATTTTTCTCTGAGAGTACTAAGATTTTAACATTTGTTTCATTTAATTCTCAGTGTGCAACAGTGAATACCTATAACTGTGGAAGTTTAATGTGTGTGTGTGGGAGTACTGGGGGTCAAGCCCAGGACCTTTGCACTGAGTGACACCCTAACATTTTTCGTTTTTCATTTTGAGGCAGTCTCACTAAATTGCTAAATTGTCTAGTTGAGGTTCCAATTTAACTCGCAATCCTCCTGCCTCGGCCTCTCAAGTGCTGGAATTACAGGCATGCACTACCACGCCCAGATCTGTTTCTCAGTGGAGATCCATACTAAAAATACTTGTTGGGCTGGGGATTTAGCTCAGTGATTAGAGTGCTTGCCTTGCAAGCACAAGGGCCTGAGTTCGATCCCCAGCACCACAAAAACAAAACAAAACAAAACAAAACAAAACAAAAAAATACTTGTTTTCTTTGGAGTTCCTGAGGATTGAACTAAAGGCCTTGAGCTCTACCACTGGGCTACGCCCTCAGCCCCTATCACGGATTCTAAATTATGGATTCTGGAAATTTGATTCCTGGCTCAACAGCACCAGCTGGGAACTTGTTAGAAATGCAAATTCGTGGGTCCTCAGCTCAGCCCGGTGGAGTAGGCAGGCCTGAGGGTGAGACCTGCTGAGCCACCGTGTCTGGGAAGGTCTGTCCTTGGGCGCCCTCCACCCTGAACCGCACTGGGGTCCTCAGCGCTCTCACAGCCCAGCAGCTCTGGCCACTTGCTAGCTTGCTCGATCCAAATCGGCCTGTTGATAGGTTCCAGGAGCTGCGCGTGCAGGCGAAGCTCTGAAAAGCACAGTGTGCGTGATCAGGAGAGGGCAGAGGTGAGCGGTCAGCTAGAATGAGCCGCACGGGCAGCCTCAGCAGAAGGTTGTGGCCAGCCCAGTGAGCAGATTCGTCCTGGCTCAGTGGGCGACCCGATCTCAAGAGCAGCTATCACCACCCACCAGGCGGCGACGCGCACACCGCCCCCCCCGCCCCCCACCGCCGCATCTTCTTTGCACCTGGTCAGGGACCAAAGTGGCCCTAACCCATCGGCGGCCTGGTCACCATGTGCGGGACACTTACTTGCTGCTGACAGACACACAGCCCTCTGTATTAATGGGGATTGAGATAGAGTGCTGGCTGTCTACCATCTTCAAACCTCATTTGTTCTTAGACATGGAGCCCCTCTTTCTGTAGGAGCTCCTACATGACCATGTCATAAATGTTGGCAAGAAGCAGTGAATACTGTGCATGAGACTTCTAGGTAGATGCCTGTAGGGGAACTGATTCACCTAGAAGACCTATTTTTGGTGTGTTTCTACCAATTACATTTCATGATATCTAAAACTTAGATGTAATGCCAGATGCTCAGGCAGCTGTTTTGTGACCTTCAGATTGGAAACCATAAATCAAAACACACAGAGGTGGACAGAAGCTGGATCCCTGGAGACTTTGTGGGGCCTCTAACCTGCTCTGGACTGTCTGCCTTTAAATTTGCTCATGTGAATGAATTAGTCCCTGTGTGTTTAAAGCATAAACTTTTATGTTTTCTCTTATATATACCTGTATCTAGTCAGACACAAGGAGAGAACAGAGATTGGTAGATATAATTATTTTACCCAAGTCATGATTCAGTGACGTTAATCTGCCATGAAATCTCATTTTCTTTTGGTTAAGAGTTCAAAAATTGAGCCAGCTGTGGTGGTGCAAACCTGTAATCCCAGCACTTGGGAGCCTGAGACAGGAGGATCGCCATGAGTTCAAGGCCAGCCTGGACTACATAGTGAGTTCAAGGACAGTCTGAACTACACACACAAAAAAAGAGTTCAAAAATTATATGCCTGAAGATATTTCAGTGTTCTTCTGAGCAGCCTCAAAGCAAAGGGGAGTATTAATTATTTCACAGAAATAAAAAAAAAATAGTATAATGGGTGGCTCGAAAGTACTCTCTTCCGTCATCTCTAAAGCCAGATGTCTCACTTTCTAAGAAGCCACAGATCTGGGAGAGAGAAGAAGATGTGATTCTGGTAACCTGCTGTGGGATACTGGACTTATCAGGTCATTGACCCTTATTTACTTCAACCCTTCAACTCTAAGAGTATTTGTTTGTTGATTTTGTTAGCCAGATTTTGCTGTTCTTTAATGTGCGGTGATGTTACATTATATTCATCGCTGTAGTCTACCTTGTAGTTGACAAGGTTATTGTTTTGTTTTTGTTACTGTGGTCCTGGAGATTGAACTCAGGGCCTTGGCACTGAACTTCATCCCTATCCTTTTTTATTTATTTTTTTATTTTGAGATGAGGTCTTGCTAAATGGCTAAATTGTCTGGACTGGGCTTGAATTTGCCACCCTGCTGCCTCAGCCTCCCAGAGTGCTGGGATTGCAGGCTTGTTTGTGATTTTGTGGTGCTGGAGATGGAATGAAAATCCTTCCATATGCTGAGCACATCTCTCACTCACAGAACCAGGACCCAAGCCCAGGGTTTTTGTGTTTTGATTGTCAATATCCAGGGAATTAATATTTAATTGTAGTATTAAATCAATTTTAAATCCATACGAAAATCGATCACTTCACACACTTCTGATGAATCACGTGATATAATCCATGTGTTTCCTTGAGTCTGAGAGATTTAATTCTTGGTTGCAGCCTAACAGTTTGATGCATGTCTTCAATTTTTAGTTATTTCTGTCATTGCTATGCTTGCTCAGATAGACTTCAGAAAGAGCAAGGGTAAGTGAAACAAACAGAAATTGTGGCGGTTTCTGCCAGTGATGTAGGAGATGGTTTTATGGTTTCGCTCTATGACAAATGATGATTACATATTCTACTTCACCGAGTTGGAATTCTGCTGCTCTAGACTATAGACTATGTAAAGAGGCCCTTTCTTTCTTTCTTTCTTTCTTTCTTTCTTTCTTTCTTTCTTTCTTTCTTTCTTTCTTTCTTTCTTTCTTTCTCTTTCTTTCTTTCTTTCTTTCTTTCTTTCTCTCTTTCTTTCTCTCTTTCTCTCTTTCTCTCTTTCTCTCTCTCTTTCTTTCTCTCTCTCTTTCTTTCTTTCTTTCTTTCTTTCTTTCTTTCTTCCTTCCTTCCTTCCTTCCTTCCTTCCTTCCTTCCTTCCTTTTTCTTTCTTTCTTTCTTTTCTTTCTTCTTTCTTTCTTCCTTTCTTTCTCTTTCTCTCTTTCTCTCTTTCTCTCTTTCTCTCTTTCTTTCTTTCTTGATCTCAACAAATTGGCCATGACTTCAATTAGATTGTGGTAACAGAAACAACAGTGATCTAAACTAGGCAAAAGTTCATTTTTCTCTAACATAAAACAAGTTGAATCTTGGGGTCCTGTTGGGGCTTCTTAACATTGTCAGTGTCCTAGGAGTCTTCGTCTTTCCACTCAACTGTCTTTTGTACAAACTGCTTCTTAATCATAAGGTGGCTACTGGAACACTAGCCATCGCTTCTGGGTCTAAAGCAGAAGTAGAGAGGAAAGGGATTCTTCCTCAGCTCTTTCAAGAGAAGCTCCACCTGACTTTTACCTGCTGCTAATCTTGGGGGGACTTAGTGACATGCTCATTCCTGTCTGCAAAGAAGAGTGAGAAATAAGGTTTCCAGCTGAGTGCCATCAGCTGGATAAAACTAGGGCACTGTAACTAAGAAAGATTTAACAATAATGTCAGATAATCTGGGGGAGGAATATAATTTTTCTTAGCCAGTGGAACACTGCCCCAGGTCAATATGATTTGTAACAAAATATATGAGTTATAACGGCCAGGAGTCTGTATTCTTAGAGTGGAGAAATATGCTGTTTAATTTGCCCTCTTGATTAAATATGACAGAGCAGAAATTCACACACAAAGATTCTCCCTTAGACAGTGATCACTCACGATGGAAAGGCTGTCAGCTGCCTCTTTATCCTGAGCTATGGATCGTGGTTTTGGGAAGGAGATTTGCGAGGGGAAAAAAGACATATTTTCTATACTGCTGCATTTTTCAAAGATGGAATAATGAAAAAGATCTGCTCTTTTCAATCAACCTGACATTTATTTTGAATACTTTCCTGACCCCTGGGTCCATTCTTGTCAGTGACTACTTGTCCTTCGTGAATTTTCCACGTGAAATGGATTGTGTTGCCATTTATCCTATAATTTGCTTCTTTATTATATTTCCTGGTTATTGTTTTTGCTCCTTTCCTGAAGTATAGTCCCACGAGAGCAGGGATCTTTGTGCCCAGAACAGTTCCTGCCAATAGAAGCAACTCGATAAATGGTTGGTAAGGACACGTACTGAGCTCTTTCTGTGTTTTCTGTACATTACAGAAAGATTTTATAAATGTTATTTCTTTTAAAATATTCAGAACAAAACTTCCAAGTGTAAGTTTTATTATTCTTGGTGACCACTAAGAGAAACGGAAGCTAAAAGACATCGACTGACTTAAGCGCAGACTGCTAAGTTTTCACAGAGCTGGATCCAGATGCAAGTCCCAGCAATGACCTGCCACCTGAACGTTTCTTCTCACTCTCATCATAGAGTGGAAGAATATGTTTATAGCTTCTACATCACAGAGAAAAGTGTGCTTCTGGGAATTTGTGTTAGATATTTTACATATTCATCCCCTTCTATTACATGAATTTTGATCTTCAGCTGATAAATTACTTGAGGAAGAAGGAAGGCCAAACACTCCCCTCTGGTCTGCCTAACCCCCGCCTTCCGGTCCCCCTTCTCTTCTCAAAACCCACCCAGGGAATATAGATTAGCACTGCCATTCTGGAAGACAGTGTTGTGTTCCTCACAACTTTAAAAGAGTGCTACCACACAGCACTCACTCTCTTGTTCCTTGTGGTATTATTCAGAATAGCCAAGCATGGAGAAAATTCAAGTAATCATTGATTGGATGAATAGTACTCTGTGTATGTGTGTATGTGTGTGTGTGTGCGCGCACGCGTGTGAGAGAGAGAGAGAGGGAGAAAGACATGTAAAAAATAGAATATTATTCAGCTGTTAAAAAAGGAAGATGTATTGCCATTTGCAGCAACATGTGTGGTCCTGGAAGACTGCATGAACCTAGAAACTGATAAAATGTGAAGGGGAAGCAGAGAGTGTGTCTGGGATGACTCAGTTTCTCCCTTGAGCCAGTAGGAACATGATGAAACCATTAACTGCAATGAGAAGAAAAGCAAAACAGTTTTGTTTTGGAAAGATAATGGCTTCAGGTTGGAATGTTTTGACCTTGCGGTATTTATGGGAGTTTTAGACAAGCATTTACTATCTGTAATTTGAAAGCAAAGGACATACTAAACACAACTCTTTTTGTTATTTCCTAATATTCACGTAATCCATCCCCAAATACTGGAAGCTCATTTAGGGAAGGGAACATTTTTTATTCAGCGATCTTAGTGACAAGTGGCATGAATATTTACTTCTGCATGAACATTCTAAGCACTTTTTTAAGAGCATGGTAGCCATTCCCCTGTGAACCCCTTTCCTTCCCTCCTACCCAGCCCCCAGGATCTCCTTCTCTGACTCTAGTTCCGGGGCTCTGTTACCAAAATCAAGCTAATCCTTGATAAATTCATGAGTGAAATAAAAAAATAAACAGAATATAAAAAAGAAAGATATGAATTTTATCTCAATAAAGCTTTCCAAAAAAGAGAAAAGTAAGAAAGAATTAACAAAAAAGAAGAACCCAGAGAGTGAAGAGGTGGTTTATTTTATGTGGTGGTGTTTAAAAAGTAGAAAGCGAAAGAAAAAGTAGCAAGTGAGAAGGAGGAAAAACATTTAAACGTTCAGGAAGCTGCATAAGGGATATTGGGAAGAGGAACCAGGGAAAGAAGCAATTTTAAAGGTAGCTGTCTCCTAAGAGGCCAGAACAAATTCGAAGTACTTGATTTTGTGTGAGGAGGGCCTGTGGACCACCAGAAAAACTCTGGATTTAATCTAAATGAGATGAGAAACTTCTGGACCATTAAAACTTCTAAAAATTATTTTTGGAATAACTTTAGAGGAGTTTGAGTAGAGAAATGTCTTGAGTCATCCTATTTACTGAAAAAGACAATATGGCTGCAAGGTTGAAAATGAACCAAAGCACACAGTATTGACAGTGGAAAGACCTATTACGAGATTTGGGGGATTAAGTGAGAGACTATAGCGGTTTGGACAAGGATAGTGTTGATGAAGACATATTTTTTAAAAGTACATTTAATGGGATTTACTGACACATCAGATTTAGGGTGCAAGAGAAAAGGAGGAGCCAGGAATCTGTAAGATTTTGGCCTAAAATGCTGGAAGGGAGTTAACGGTGCTTAAAGTCAGGAGACTGGTTGACATCAACAGGGAGTAAAGGAGAGAAGAATAAAGGTTTAAGTGCTGAGTCCGGGGGCTACAATATCACCAGGTGAAGGAGAGGAAAACGAACAATCAATTAACAAGGTAGAGAAGTAAAAATAAGCCAGGCAAATAATGTGCTTCAAAGACGGGGCACCAGTTTTCTGCACTGAAGACAGTAAAGCTGAACATGTCTGTTAGATTTAACGAGATGAAAGTCCCTATAATCTTTGTTAGAGTATTTTTGGTGAAGCAGTAGCGGAAAAAACCTAATTAGATGCAATTTATGAGATAATGAGAGGAAAGAAATTGAGGACAATGTGCATAGGGCAATTTTTCCCAGTTTTTTCTATAAAGGAGAGCAGGCCAATGGAGGTGTAGGTAGAAGAAGCTTGGTATAGAGAGACAGAGATGTCTGCGTTCTGTTTGTCTTTATTGGGAAATAAGCAGAATTCAATTGATGATGTAGGAGAGAAGAGGCAGAACCGCTAGAACAATGTCCCTGAGCCGGTGGTAGCAGCAGATGGGAATAAACACACAAGAGGACAGGTTGGTCGTGGCCACCAACAGGGGCGGGTCTGCCTGGTGCAGAAGAGAAAGCTCCGTGTAAGTCGTGGATGGCAGGTGGTAGCTGCAGAGAAGCTTATGGATGTTCTCTTTTATAATTTCCATTTGCTCTGTGAAATAGAAAGCAAAGTCAATAATGGGAAGTGAGCATGAAAGAGAATATAGAGTAGTTTGAGAAGTAAGGAGAAGCATGAAATATTGCCAAGGAGAAAGGAAGAGTCAATGAATGAGACGAATGGAGTGAGACAAGGGGCGGTATTGAGGCCCATTCTAAGGTAACGATCATGACTGAAAAGTGAAACTCCTGAGACTGGACAGGAGTTCAGCGCTACCCGCATCCAGCTGCAAGGGTGTAATAGCTAGCTGAGTGCAAAGTCACATTCAATCAGGAAGTCGCTTTGACAAGAAAGAAGCGCTAAGAGGCAATAATACCAGAGGAGACCTATATGCAAAGAGTGATTTTGAGGACTGTAATGACTATCAGGAAATCTAAGCCGGATGAAGGAGGAAAGCGAGTTATCAAAGCAGTGAAAGAAAGTAAAACTGTGGTAGAGTCTAACAGATTTAGATACTGGAGCAGGTTAAGATTTGTTGGAGTTGAGAAATGGAACGAGGGTGCTGGGAAAGTGAAAGGGATGGTCAAGAAGCGGAAGGCCTGAAATTGAGGCTATGAAGTAGTTAGTGGTGAGGAAAAGTAAAGCCCCGGATGTGACGTTGAGGGAGGCAGTGGTGAAGGACAGTGCATCAGGCAGGCGAACTCAAGGAACTGAGGGACTAGAATTTTTAGAATGATTTATCTGTGTGTTACTTTTCTATTGCTGGTGTAATTAGGACAAACTTAGTGGCTTGAAACAACTAGGAAGATTCACTTCCTTATAGTTCTGTAGGTCAGAAATCTGATGAGGGTCTCACTGAGCTAGAATCAGGATGTTAGCAGGACTGTGTTCCTGGCTGGAGGCCCTAGAGGAGAAACCTTTTCCTGCCTTAACAGCCTCTAGAAGCTCTCCACACTTCTTGTCTTGTGGCTCTGTAGTCCACTTTCAAAGTCAGCAAGTGTGTCAAGTCTTCCTTACGTTACTCTTACTTCTTACATTACTCTGACTTGCCTCTCATCCTCACATCTCCTCCTCCGATTCCTTGTTCCACAGTTAAGAGCCCCAGTGATTACGCCGGGCCACCCACACCAGCCAGAATAACCTCCCGATTTCAAAGTGAGCTTTTCTCACTTGCTCCCTTTCTCAAGTAAGGTTATATGTTTAGAGTCTGAGGGTTAGGACCCGGCTGCCTTTGAGAGGCTGTTATTTTACCTACCACCATGTATATGTTGACATCAAGAGTCATGAGGAGTGGAGTTTTAGAGAGTTTGACAGTGAACCAGACACTTTGCCATGGACTGAAAAAGCATGTGTTGGGGAAATCTGTAGATAACCGCAAGGACGGGGAGAATGGGGCCTTAATCTGCCAACTTGAGCTCCAGTGATAGTGGAGGTGGAGGAATGTCTGAGAGAGTATTATTTGGAAATCAAAATGAGAAGCAAGCAGCACATGTATTTAACCCCCAGCACTCGAAGTCCTAGAGGCACTGAAGGAAAAAGGTCTGCAGGAGAGAGGGTTGTGTCCCCTGGAACAAGCGCCTTTAGAAAGGAAGTCTGTCAGCAGGTATGACGGACTCTGCTGAGTTTAAGGACCAGCGAACAGCCAGCGTAAGGGCTTCACCCTTTGGGGTGGGGAGTAGGTTCCAGGGAAGAAGGGCCAGTCCAGCGAGCCATGACTCCTTTGGAGAGCCGGCATGGACAGGACGAAGACTGCGGATTATTCTCCTAATCTCAAAATGCATGGTGGTGGGGACAGGAGGGTGAGTGAGAGTGGGGAGGTGTTGCCAGGGGCATAGACGTAAGAAGTGAAAGGAGAGGGAACCAAGCACTTGCAGCGAGGACCTGGCGGTATTCAAAATAAACCCCTGGGGAGGGCCGGGCGCCAAAGTGCCTAAAGCAGCCCTGCCTTACAGAGGAAGGGTTTGGAGAGAGCTAAAGGGAATGACAAGTAAAGGACTTGTTGTCTTCAGGTCTGTGATCACTGGCCCGTTGTGTGTTGTGCAAGGTCTCCTATCCGAGAGGCTGAATGCCCCTTGACCAGGAATGTTTTGTACGGTAAACACACTAATGGGCTTCACGATGATGGAGCACAGAAGAATGAGAGTCGGGTTGCACTGGCTTTTCCCTTCATTAGATCTTTCTGGGGTTCTCTTTTGACTCCTATTGGAAATATGGAGCAAGCAAAGTGGTCATTTTTCTTAAAATCATTTAGTTCCCACTTAAACCCTTCTGGTGAAGGGCAAAAAAAAAATGTAATTTTAAGTTCAATGAGATGATTGACTGGTGCACATTAGAAAGCCCTTGTTCTATGTGTTCCAGCTAATGCTTTTTTTGTTTGTTTGTTATTTCAGACAAAGTCTCGCTGTGTAGTTCTGGCTGACCTCAAACTCACAGTGATCCTCCTGCCTTAGCCACCCAAGTGCTGGGATTATAGGCATGTGTCACAACACCTGGCTAGCTAATGCTTATTGAATGCTTACCGTGTTCAAGGCACAATTTATAAATAGAATATAAAATGTATGTAAATAAGTATAAATTATATATTATACAATTAAAATCTACCTACATTTTTGAAGTAATAAACTTCAAAATATGGAGTTAAATAATTATATTTTCTCTCCTATATTTCCCTTGTATGACTCCAAATACCCTGCAAGCACAATAGTATGTCTTGTACCAGAGTCTCTCCTCCATCTGTCATCCGCCTCATCCAATATTTCTGTCCTCTGTGTCCTTCTTATGTTTTCCTCTTCAATGTCACAACCATGTTTACTTCAAGATCCAAAGTATTATATCTGATTCATAAAGCTTTGAAGAACAAATTTTCCTGAACATTTGAAAATTTGTTATCAAGTTGACTGATGAAGATTGTTCACATAATATAAACTCAATAAAACTGCTGGATATTTTGCAATTTTCAGTATCTCAAACATGAGAGAGATACATAAGTAAAATACTATGAGTCAAGGCACATCATTGTGTTGTTCTAGAATATCAGTGCCATTAATTTCATCAGTTCTACATTTTTAGGATTACTGATCCATTTATCTTTTTAGCATTTCAATGAAGTTATTTTGATTTCATTTGAAATTGTAATATTCTTGGTGGGCCCTAAAGAAGAAAAGTAACATTCTTTTGTCCTTTGCTTGGAAAATACTGTATGGGCCACTAATTCATTGCTTTTTGGTTGGGATGCAGGATTTAGTTGCTTTGTTCTAGGTACCAGTACTCCAGACACTGGTTATCAGATTAGTTTCCTTCTATAATCAAAATATAATTGCCCGGTAAATGAAATGTTTTATTATCTACTCTTTTCATGTGGATATTTACTATTTGCAAATGGCTATCTCCCTCAAAATCCTGCTCAGACTTATAACAAAACCCACGAGTTCATCATCAGAATATGTTAATTGTTTTGATTGGTTTATACAACTTAAATCTTGAATTCTCATTAGCTTTTATCATAATTATAGGCCCCCTAGAATTTTCATCCTTTGTGAAAAGATTACTAGAAATTGAGTCTATGCCGTTATCATTCCTTTTAGGAACTTTTAAAAACTTTAGTATCTTGAAATACACTGTCAAGCCCCAGTTTCATCAGGTGATTGTCCGTGACAAGCTGAGTAACAGCTTCACACATTTACTTGTGGTTGTTGTATCTGTTTGTTAGGTGACTGTAAGGTTTATAGTCTTTCTTCTTCTTAAAACAACATTAATCTCTTCTTTACTCACTTGGTTTGTCTTCAGTTCCTTGCATTATTGTTTCCTGATTACAAGACAGGAACAAATCTTTACAAACAGATATATAATAGAAAAAGCAGCACAGTATTAAGCTTTTCCTTCTCCATTTTCTCAAGTAAGATTCAAATGTATTGTAGTAGATCACTTTTTATTTGTCTTTGCTAATCCCTCCCAGTTTTTATTACTCATGCTCATTCCTCACTATGCCCATAAGGAATTTGTCAAATGTATTTAGAATGTATCTTTTTGTTTGTATAATTTTTGTGAAACCTGCTGTAATTTTGTGGAAATATTTTTTTGTCTCTCTCCCCCCCTTTTTTTTAACTGAATGTAGAAACATTGTCTTTTGGTTATTTCCCTGGACTCTATGTTTTAAAGATCCACTCAGGCAAGCGTATGTAGCCTATGAGTCTAATTTTGCATAATGATCCACGGGATGAATCTGTCATCATCTTTTGCCTACATATTCCTCAAAGATAGTAACTCAGGTTGCTCCCAACTCCCTGTATAATACATAGCCTTTTATAGACTTCAGTGAGACTTTCTTTGTGTTATACAGCCAAGAAATGAATTGCTAGGTTATAGGGTATACTAACAAGCTCTGGTAAGGAATTCTCTTGAATATTTAATCAAATATATAATTCTACTAACAATGCACCAGACTTCCCAAATATCCACACTCTATGAACGTTGACTCTTATTCTACTTCTTCAATTTTGTCAGTGAATCAAGTATAAAAAGGTAACTTATGATTTCAATATGACTTTCTCTGATTTCTTCAAGTATACTTTGTTGGCTTTGATAGTCCCCTGTTATAAAATGATGGGTCATATTCTCTGTTCAGTTTTCTTTAGTGAGGTTCAGTTATGTTCTTGTTGAAATATAAGTTCCTTGTACGTTATAGATTATTTTTTTCCTTGTCTGTTTTCAGCCATAACAAATGTCTTCTTCCAATCTATCCTTTGTTGGTGACATTTATCATTGTCAATATTCAATTCACATGATGTAAGTAGAAAGCTTGACTTAAGTGCCACAACTCAGTGATTTCTTTGTGGTGTATGCTGCCACTTTTATCAGATATTAAATTCCTATTTATATACCAGTCTCTCTTGAGCTCTGAGTTAAAATCCATTAGTGGATTTGTCTGTTCTCGTGTAGAAAAAATACTGCAAATTCTTGGCAGTGCCATCTCACATTTTATCAGTACATTCTGACATATGTGCGGCATGTTTGATATTAGATTAGGAGTTCCTATCCTACCACTAAGAAATAATTGTGTCAATTTTATTGGGATAGCAGATATTTCCCTCTCTACTCCCCTCCCCTAGACAGTGTTCCCTAAAATTGTTTTTACACCTTTAAGTTTGTGTCTGCCTTGCTTTCAAACTCCTTTCTGTGTTACACATCATGCCAAGGTGGACGCCTTCAAAGATGACCCCGTCCATGTGAGACCCTTCCACAGTATCTGTCTATGGGGCACGGGTAGGAACCACGCGCTTCCGGGCCTGCTGTCTATGTGCACGTCCGTGGAAAGTGGGATTTTTTGATCTTGTTGTCTTTAATATATTTAGTTTCTACTTCTACAATCAGAAAAGTGTAAGCTGGGCTGGGTAGCTTTGGCCCACAGGGTTTGGGTTGCTGATTGTTAGTCTCTCTGAGAGCTCTGTAGGGCTGGGGATTTAGCTCAGCGGTTAGAGTGCTTGCCTACAAGCGCAAGGCCCAGAGTTCCATCCCCAGCACAAAAGGAAAAAAAAAAAGAGCCCTCTGCTTCTGACTTTCTATGATACCTACGAAATGAAGATCAGTTTCCAACCAAGACTTTCAATAAATAGATCATGCACAGTCTGGGTAGTTTAATTTTAGATGTGGAAGGTACCACAGAGCAGTCAGTATTACTTTCATTATCTTATTTAATGAACGGGATTTGCTGAGACCTGAGAGGTTCCTTGAGCAGCTAAAGACATACAGGAAGATACTTCTGGATTTTTGGTCTTTACCAACAAAATGGAAAACCCATTCATATCTGCAAAAGTTACAGCCAAAAGATATTCTTTAAAAGGTGGTGTCTACTCACATTTTATTATCTCTTTAAATTTATGTCAGATGTTTTAAACCTGTTTCATAGAGGAATCCATTTCAGTGACCATATAGTCTAATCTATACAAATAATATACAAATAATTTAGGGCACTTATTTAGAGGAAGTAGTTTATATTTCACTCCTTTGTTTAACATTTTTTCATCATTAAACAAAAATCACTATTTTAATAGCCCTAATCACCAATCAAGCACCTACTATGAAAGATGACGATAATTGTCTAAAATGATTTTTAATAAATTGCTCCCCCGCCCTTGCCCTTTTCTTTTCTTCTTCTTCTTCTTTTTTTTTTTTTTTTGTGCTGGGGATCAAAAATTAGAGCCTTGCACTTGCTAGGCAAGCACTCTAACCACTGCGCTAAATCCCCCTCCTCCTGCCCTTTTCTGGAATGAGGAAAACCGTGATCCATCCTTAAGGAATTAGAAGTAGAAGGGTAAGCAAGAGTTTGGAAATGTCCTATTGTCATAGGCCATGACGACAGTCTGAGTAGATTTCTGAAGCCTGAAACTAGCTGGCTTCTCTGTTCCTGAAAACAGAGAAACATGCTAGAGATCATGATGTCATCATTAATAGATGAAGGGTGTTTATGAAATCATTGCTGGGAAAACTTAGGGGTCAAAAATATGGAAACAGAAGGACGTCAGCTCCAGTCTCATTATGAGGAGGCAGGCTTATTTTACTAGCAAAAGTTCAATGATAATTTTATAGACACGGAGACAATAGAACAGCTCATTATGTGGTATTCATTAGTAAAACAGAGCTTGGAACTAGTACACCTGATGTAAGGCGGGAACGTGCTGTTGGACATTAGTTTGGAACATTACAGACATCCTGGCTCTGCGTGTAATGGTACTAGGATGGTAAACATTTTCAAGAATTGAAATGTTAGTAAGTGTTGTGGTTGGCTTTTCGAAAAGATTTTCTCCAGACATCTCCGAGGCGACTTACACCAAACAATACGGAAGAGACAAGTTTCTCCGTCGTGGTCGTGGTCAGACTCACTTGATTTAAGTCAGTAGTTGAAAAGAGGCTCAGAAGAATGGATGAGTCAGAATGCCTTGTCACTGCTTTCTGAAAAGCCGAAAGCACACAGCTTTTATATTTTAATCTTCCTGGTTAAGTGAGGCTATAATTCACCCAGTTTAAGTGCACTTCAAATCAAAATGAAAATTATCCCGTTCTTTTTCACTTCTCACGGTGAACTCTGGCTTTGATGGGAGTGAAAAGAGAGAAAACTGCACTAGGAGACTTTGGGCAGTTCAATGTAGAAGTTGTAAAGGACGGAGGTTGACGCCGTGATAAGGACGGTGCGTGGGGAAAACCAGTAGCCAACACTCAGGACCTAAACGGATGCATTTTTCCATAGTAACACATTCTCGCTTTTGTTATTTTACCGTAGCCAAGATTCCTTACCTTTATCTATCCATTTATGCTCCTAAGCGGTGGTAATTTCTTTGTATTCCTTTCATACTGTGAAATTTCTAAAACTGAAGATCCTGAAGAATGGTTTTTCTCAGGTGAAAGTGCTGCTTGAGCTACGTTTGGGTGTCCGTCGGAATTTTATTTCAGGAAAGAATGTGTAAATAGTCTCTCTGGAGTCCAGTCCTCAGTAGGTGGCCTCAGGCACAGCTGACAAAGGAGGCGACCTCTGCGGCCCCGGGCGGTTTCTGCGGGTCTCGGTGGCCCCGGGGCAGGGACCTCGCAGGCCGAGAGGGCCCCGGGCGGGGCGGGGCGGGGCCGGGCTGGCCGCGGGAGTGAGTCTGTGTACAGTCAGGGCTTCTGCTGGGCAGGGCCGGCTGCTAATCCTGCCAAGCGGACACCGGGGCGGGGGACACGGGCCATATAGGCGGTGTCCGTGGATGAGAAACGCCGCGCAGGTGAAAGGGTGGCGGCGAGAGGGAGTTCCCACCAGCTGAGTGCGCAGAGAGATGGACGTTTAAGAAAACAGCAAGGAGGGGCCGATCGGTGTCTCGGGACTCGCCTGCAGCCCCACCCTCGAGCAGAGGAAAAGCCCCTCGGGTGGAGGCCGCCGCCGCAGAGGACGCAGGAAGAGCCGCGCTCCCCGCGCGCTCGCCGGGACTCCCGCGCCGCGGACCCAGCTGCGCCCCGCCGGCCCCGCGCGCCCCATGGCGGCGGCCGGCCCCGCGCGCTCCCGGAGCGGAGCCCTCTGCCGGCAGCTCCTGCTGACCCTCGCGGTGAGCGCCGGGGAGGGCGCGGCGGGCCGGGCGCGGGGGAGGATCGCGAGCGGGGCCGGAGGCGGCCGCCGGAGCAGGGTTCGGGGTCCGCGCGGTGGCCGAACGCGGAGCGGGCGCACCGGACGAGGAGCCCGGCGGCGCGGTCCCCTCGGGCGGGGCAGGCGGCCCGGACGGGATCGGCGCGGGTGGAGCCGAGGCGGGAGCGGCGAGCGCCCGTCCCGATCTCTGGCCTCGGGGCGCGCGGGGAGCCGGGCGCTGGCTGCTGCGCGCGGGCCGGGTGCGCGCCGCCTCGGGCGGGGGCCGGGCCCGGGCCGCGGACGGGGGCTCCGCGGGCGGACGGGACCGAAGCCGTGTCCTTGGGCGAAGGAGGGACGCCTCGCCTTTCGGGAGGGGTCGAGCTCGCCGGGTGTGTGTAGGTGTGTGAGGGGCCATTTGGGGGTAACCGGGGAGACCCTCGACCCTCAGCTCCTGAAGGCCGGAGACGGGCGGGCACTAGGTGACCATTTGCATAGTGCCGTTTTTAGCGGGTGCAGCTTCCGTCCCCTGAGTCTTTCGGGTAACGCAGGTCCTAGTCCTGCCCTTTGTCCCAGGAGGCATCTGGATTTCCTCTCCCAACCCCTGCCCCCGCCCCAGCTTCTTTGCCACTTTAAAGTGCGCAGCCGTAAAGACCTGGGTCCTTCCCGGAGCTGGAGCCAAAGGAGGTGGCCTTGTTTGGGACAGGACAGTCCCCCTCTTGGGCGGAGAAGACCAGATCTCTGAGGCGCCTGAGGCACAGGAATCCACCCGGGGCGAGCAGTCCTGGGCAATCTGGTGTCTGAAGTGCTGCAGACTGCACTTTTCGTGGGTCTTCTGGAAGAGGAGAAAAGTTATTTCGAGGCGGTGTAAGAGAGTGGGCGACCTAATAGCGTCCTTTCCGGACGAGCGCCTGGAGGCGCTGGGCGCCAAGTCAACCCTGAGAGACACCAGCAGAGACTCTGCTTGCCAGAGAGGGATGAATTTTTCCAGGATCGGTGGAACCGAAGTCTCCAGATAACTGCCCCCACTCTCACGCACTTATTTCACGAAGCCTTCCTAATTGTTTAACGTAATGAGACTGTAGTTGTTAACAGATGTTAGAATACCTTTGGCAGAGAACTGAATTTGAACCTTTAGCCCAAATTCCTGGGCATAGTCCTAACATAGAAAAGGCCAAAGAAACAGCATTTGACGTTTGACAGTTGAGGAAACCAAGGATGGAATGGATAGCAGTTACGAAATAGGTTGCTCGGGAACCAAAGGAGTGAATTTTGGTTTGTCTCCTAAGAAAGTTGTCATTTCCAAATCGTTAGCCATTATTCTTTGAAGGAAAGGGCGTGGTTAAGGACCACACTCAAGAGCGTTGCTCTACGTGAACCTGCTTCTCCACGCAGATCCTTTTGAGAGAAAGCAGAATAGGGGCACATGGAATGACATGGAAGGCCCGTTGATCTTCCTTAGCTCCAGAGTGTTAGGTCAGGAGGAGGTAGAGAGAGCTGGTGCTGGCTGCGCTCTTATATTAATTGGGAAGCTTTCTACGAGGTTCCCCGCCCCCTCCCACACTCTAGCGCACATCCAGTTGTATGTTGTGAGAAATGTATCAGGACAAAGTGTGAGATAAGATTAAACAGAATGACTTGGAGGCTGGGCAGCCCTTTGCATGGCTTCCTTTCCATACACCCTACTAAGCCTTAGTCTTTTCGCAAATCCACATGTCATCTTGCCTCGCCTCGCTCACTGGTTCTCTCTAAGGTCAGTGGGGATCTGCCCTGTCAATGCAAGCACACTTTTCCTTCCTTGCGCAATTCCGCTTGTGCTTGTGCCCCGAATCTTGAAATTCACTCATTTTTGACTTGTCTGACCACTTACAGTCTGACTCACTCTAATGCGACATGAGATCTGCACTTCCGACAGATTTTCAAGTGTTGTACAGCAGATCTTTAAGAAGTTTTTCATCTTGTGTAACAGAAACTTCATATTTGCACAGCTCCATTTTCCCCACACCCCAGGCCCTGGCAAACACCCTTCTACTTTCTGCTTCTGTGAGTTTGATTACTTTTCCCTCCATGCTTAAAAGCTTGTTTTTCCTTGGGATTGTGTTCTTTCTAGTCTAGGAATTTACCCCTCCCTTTCCGAGGCCATTTCAACTACTTTTATGGTTTAAAATATCACACAGATGCCAACATGTCCTAAATGTTGCTAGTTCACATGTCATCGAATAATAAGCCTTTATATCTCTACCTACTATGTACGACAGTGTTTGTTATCTTCCCTAACAATGTCGTTTTTCTTTTAGAGTCTTGTATTTCAATATATGGCACTCCCATATGCTTTGCTCCCCAAGTAGAAGTCTGGAAGCTGTTTATTTTTCCTTCCTCACTGTTTGCCTCCCCTAATCCCTCAGTAAATCTCAATAGATTTGCATTCAAAGATACCGCATGGATGTGCTTACTTGTATCTATTACAACTTTTTGCAAATAGTGTCACAATAAATAAATGTCATTTCATACAAATGAGTTCCCAAAATAATCAAAGTTAAATGACTATGCAATTTTAGTAGCTATTGCTCCCCTTCTCACAGAGGTGTGTCTGACTAGACAGAGAGCGGTTTTCCAATGGCATGTCACACCGTTGTGGATGAGATATTAGTGTGTTAAAACGTGATTAAGAGTGACCTTGAGAGGACTTGAGCTAGGCGAAATTTCCCCAAAAATAAAAATTGAAGCCATACTTTATGGGTAACACCACAGAAATCTCGGAACCAATGAAGTGTTTAAAGGTAAAATATGATACCATCTGTACATATGTATTATAGAAGAAAACATGATTCATTCCTATAAATTTGGAGTAAAGAAGGCCTATTTCTTGCTCAGATCCCAAAAGTTAAATTATTAAAATCAGAAAATCAATTATATAAAAATAAACACACATGCTTTGTATGTCAAAAAACCAAACCAAACTACACTATAAACAGTATTGAAAAGCAATTGATAATCTAGAAAAAAATACTGGCAGACTATATTTTAAAAGGCTACTGTAATATATAAAGAGGCTACTCTAATATATATATATAATTTATATATATAACATATAAATTTTAAAGTTAAACAACATGAAAAATTCATATAAAGCAATAAAATGGCCCTTAAAATATGAAATATTGTAGCCTCACTTAAAATATGAAAAGGTGAATTAAAAATATATTGAAAGCCAGGCATATTCTCCAGACCCTGGGAGGTAGAGGCAAGAACCTTACAAATTCCAGTCCATCCTGGACAATTTAGCAATTTAGCAAGACTTTGTCTCAAAATAAAGGTACCAAAAAGGACTGGGGGTGTAGCTTTGTGTGAAGACCCTTGGTTCAATCACTAGTACCACAAAAACAATCACTAGTACCACAAAACAATTTTTTTGTTAAAAAAATTTAACAAATACCCAAAAGTTTGACTATATATATGTGTATATTATATATATATACATACATATATATAATATACACACATATATATATATGGGCAAACATGTGGATAAGTAGAAATTCTCATAAATTTTTGATGAGTGGAACAAAAAGTAAATGTCCTTTATGGGCAGTATACAGTCATATCAAATGCATATGAGGAAGTTGTATACTTCTTCCTTTCAAATTCATTCAGCTAATATCTATTTGTATACTAATATTGCCTTATTGGCACTTCATAGGGACTTTTAATGTCTGCTAGTGCTAATAACCTTTTATTGCTCTTAATAATATTTCTGTCTAGTTTTAATTTTTCCTATGATTCTTCGAACTGGCTGGTTAGTTCCAGGAAATAGTCTGTTCAGAATTTCATTAGGATCATAAAATTTGTAATTTAACTTAGTGAGGATTGATATATGTATGTTGTTGATGTTTTTCAATCCAAGATAATGATATATCTTTCTTTTTGTGCCAAGTCTTCTTTTATGCCCTGCAGAAATGTTTTAGGTTTTCTTGGAATAGGCTTCGTATGTTTCTTGTTAAATTTACTCTTTGGTATTCTAACATTTTATTGCTTTTGAAGATGACTTATATTATCTATATATTATATTATCTGGTTTCATTTATGGGTATGAAGAACATCGATGTCTTTTTTTTTTTTTTTGGTGGTGCTGGGGATCGAACTCAGGTCCTTGTGCTTGCAAGGCAAGCACTCTAATCACTGAGCTAAATCCCCAGCCCCTACGATGTCTATTTTAATAGTTACTTCTACTCCCTTAAATGAGTTATCTTATTACAATAATTTATTGGTTGATTGGCTTGGATTATCCAGGTAAAAGTATAGCGAATGCAAATATATATATTTATATATATATTTTTTAATCTCTTCCTTTGCAACTCATATTCTCTTCCTAGCATTCCCTCAATGTAATGTAAAGTACTTTGTGGGAAACTTGGAAAGCCTCTCTTGTTTCCAAGTTTAATGAGGTTGCTTCTAGTGCATGTAATTATAATATATAAAAACCATACAGCGGAAGTATTCATCAATACCTATTTTTTGAGGCTTTAAAAAAAAACTAATAGTCAAAAAAAAAAACTAATAGTCATTGAATTTGATTTAGCGCCTTTGAGCATGCAAGGTGGTGATCGCGTGCTAGGCTCGCTTCATGCCTCAAAGTTTCTAGATCAAGCAAGCCGGGATGTGGATCACAGATCCGTGAAAGGGCCAGTTCACCTCGGACTCAGCCTTGGCACTCAGGGTCCCCGATGGGTTTGGATGGGGTCTTCTCTTAGACTGCAGGCGGGCCTGCACTTTCATTTCATTCCTTCTCTAACAAATCAGAGTCAAATCTTTGCAAGTCAAAGTTGATTCTGGCTTCTTCTTCCTGCTCTGTGTTTCGGCTTTACCTTCAATTTTGTGCCTAGCAGTTCCTTGCTATTTTTATTAGTTCTTTATTATCCATCAATTCTAGTTAGTTTGGCGTGGGGTTTTCCCTTTACTGGAAATGAGAACTGCAGGGAAATCCATTCCCTGCATTGTTCAGACATTGAATTCAAACATAAAGCTGCTTGTGTAATTTATTTGCTTGAAACAAATCTTTGGTTTTTTATTATCTTTTGGAAAAAAGATCTGTATTCTTTGCTAACACCATTAAGAAACTACTCTGTGCCTACTTCTCTGAATCCATTTTAAGCTTCTTCCCTTTTGTACTATACATGCCTGCCATTCTGGGTTTCTTTTTGACATTTGTATCACCTCTGGGTCTTTGCATGTGTGGTTCCTATGCGTGGAATTTGAGCTCTGCCTCCTCTTATTGTGGCTAATTTATCACCACTGTTCAGGTGGTGCCTACACAAGGAACCTTGTTCCCCCACAGCACCCATCCTTCCCTGTCATTCATTTTCCTACTTTACTGAAATCATAAGTGTCTTACCCTTAGATTGACTATTTTTGCTGGTCATGTTTACCACTCTGTGTGTAGTACAGAGTAGACGTTCAATGAATATTTGTTGAATTCGTGGATGCATGTATGTCCAGGATCTAGTCATCCCTCCCAAAAGTCTTAATCCAGCCATATTGCACCTTCTCCACCATTATTACCTTAGTCCAAGTCACGGTAGCCCTTCTCTCAGATTGCTGTTCTCGCCTGTTGGTCTCCTTGCATCCACTCTTGTCCCTGTATATTCCATTCATCACATAAGTAGCAGAATGATTCAGTGTGAGTTCCAGATTATACTACTCTGCACCTCTAGAAGCTGTTGCTTCTCTCCACTGAGAACAAAATCTATTTCTAGTCATGGACTTTTAGACTCTGTATAACTTGCCCTTCACTGACCTGACCTTTTGTTTTGTCTCCTGTACTCAAGTACTGTTGTAACCTCCTGTTGTTCCTGTAACACAACACAAGTCTGCCTGCAGGGCCATTGTTCTGGAAGGCTCCTCCATTAAGGGACTGCTTTGGTGCCTCACTTCATGTAGACTTCTGGTCTACTTTCCATCACCTTTTGCCCTGCTTTATTTTTCTTGTAACTTTTATCTCTGCCTTGGCATCGTGTGATAATTTTTAAGTTGTATTTACTTTTTATTTTTCTTTACAAAGGACTTAGCTTTGCTCACTGTTGTAGCCCTAGACTCTTCCAGTAAGTGTTGGTTGAATGCATAAGTGGATGTATTCTCTCTCTCTTTTTGTTTTTCAGTAGTGCCAGGGATTGAGCCCAGAGCTGCTCTACTAAGCTACATCCACTGCCCTTGTTATTTTATTTATTTATTTATTTTTTAAATTTTGAGACAAGGTCTTGCTAACTCATTAAGTTGTCCAGGCTGAGTTTGAATTTGTGATCCTCCTGCCTCACTCTGCTGGAGTGCTAGAATTACAGGCATGCGCCACCATGCCAGGATTATAAGTGAATATGTTCCATTAACCACCTTGAGCTGGGATCCTAGGAATCCTCTGATTCTACTCCTATTCTCTCTCTCAACTGTGCAGCGAGAGAGAGCAAGGTCTCATCTGTTAATTTCCAATTCAAATACTGTACAGTCTCTTCATTGTATCCATGTTTAATTTCCAGATGAAATGCAATCTCCGCCTTACCCAATCATTCATATATAATTTAAATTCTATAATTACAGGTTTATTAATATATGTGAAATAAAATATTTTCATTCAAATTTAGATGGGTTTAGTTTATGTTTATGGACACTCTAATGACAGTGTAAATCTTACTCAGCTATCTTGCTTTTGGCCAAAGACCTGTGTGAAACTATAGAGAAAGGGATGTGAATGTCTCAGAAACCTCCATTGTAAAGTTTCAGACAGCAGAATTAAATTTCAGCATGTTCAAGTGTATGTTGCACTGGAATTAGTTCACCCTAAACCATTTAAAAAAATTTAAGTAAGCTGTTTTCTAAAATAACCATAACTTTCATTTAAGAGTAGATGTTTTTCTGAAGTACATTTGTATATCAAACATACGTTTCTTTGAAGTACGTTTGTGCATTTATTGGTTGTATGTGTAGTATAAGAGTACACGTCACATAACCGTGCAGGAATGAGCTAGTGCTGTTCTTTAAAGGCATGTATTTTTTTTTTAAGATTATTGATTTAGTACCATAACTAAGTGGCAATTGGAAAAAAAATGAAATTCGGAGGCTTATAAACTTTTTTTATTTCTCTTTCCTATTTACATGTACGTGCTATCTTTTGTGAGTTTTTAGCATTCTCTCACACAGGTGGATGCTGGCTCCTCAATATACACAGTAGGCTCTTCAGTGCAATTGTAAATAAATTATTCCTTTAGACTAGGAAACAAAGCCTAAATCGGTCGGTACACAGTCCTCTGAGTTTATATGCTTTGTGAGGAAGGTGCTGTTTTAATTTATTGTTTTATCGTCACTTTTATTATGGGTTTTTTTCTGATTTCTTACACCAGTGTGTTTTTAGTTTATTTTGCTAATTATATAAACTGACTTAAAATTATGTAAATTTATACAATTATAAATGCATTTATTTTAGATCTTAACCTTTGCCTGTGATGCCTGCAAACCAGTGATACTATATGTTCCTTCCAAACTGGATGCTGAGAAGTTTATTGGTAGAGGTAAGAAACTGCTAAAATACTCAATAAAGCCTATTCAAATCCAGTGTAATGTTTAGAATAACTTCTGGGGCAATTAAACCTAATATGGTACATTGTCATTTGTAGTACATGTGGGGTCATTCTAATGGAAGAATATTGTTTTTTAGTGAAAAATATGGTTATAAGGTGTAAGTAAAAAAGATCTAGTTGGAGTAATGAAATAATTTGTAATAATTACATTAATTGAAGTTTACAATGTATACAATCTTCTAAGAAATCGAGAAATACTATTACAACAATTTCTTGAGTTTAGAAATTGAGTTATTGTGGCTTTATTGCAGTTCGCTTTCACATATTGTTACTTTTGTCAAATAATTTTTTTTACATAACTCAGTTGTATAAGGAAAGATCAAACCAATGAGAACACAGAATATGAATATCTCACAGATGCAGAGAGTTCAGTAATATTCTAATTTAATAACTGCCAATTTTAATCAGCCAGATTCTGTTTTTAACTGAGCTTTCTTGCATGTTACTCTACAGCTAATTTCAGTTGATTAAAAAAAAAAACATTTTTAGTGTTGGCTTAAATATTCAGACACGAGAATTTGTGTGCTTCTATTTCAGAACAAGTATATTTTCTTTAAAGGGATATTTAGGTTGAGGATTTAGCTCAGTGGTAGAGCGCTTGCCTAGTGAGCACAAGGCCCTGAGTTCAGTCCCCAGCACCCCACTCCGGTAAAAGGATATTTAAAGAATAACTTTATAAGCATTAAAAGTGATATGTGTCAGGCTGGGGATTTAGCTCAGTGATCAGAGTGCTTGCCTTGCAAGCACAAGGGCCTGAGTTCGATCCCCGGCACCACACACACACGCACGCACGCACACACACACACACACACACAAAAGTGATATGTGTGTTTAAGCACAGCTTACCCTCATTAGTTTCAACTGTCTTTTTGAAAATGATAAATTTGTAAGTGTAATTTGTGGAATTTAAATGTTTGGGTCCCCCCACATGCATATATTAATGTTAAATCTACCTATGCTGTGTGTCATCGTACAAAGAACTACTATGTGTATTTTCTACAGTTGACCTGGAGGAGTGCTTTAAATCTGCAAATCTAATTCATTCAAGTGACCCTGATTTCCAAATTTTAGAAGATGGGTCTGTCTATACAACAAATGCTGTTCTTTTGTCCTCCAAGAAGAGAGAGTTTATCGTATTACTTGTCAACACAGATACCCAAGAAGAGAAGACAATTTCTGTCTTTTTAGAGGTTCAAGCGAAGGTATGGAGTCTAGATAAATGAAGTATAATGACGTCTTTTCTTTAGATTTATCTAATATTGCCAGGGAGGATGTGGAACTGGAAAGGATATGGAAGAGAAATGAAAACCGTAAGCAACTTGCCAGTGTTTAAGTGGACAAGGGATGGGTAACACTGGTTATTTCAGGTTGCCATTGCTTTGCATCAGAGATGTAAAAGGAGAAAATGGGATAAACGATAGCCTGAGAATTTGAGCTAAGATACGAAGAAGCATTTGTTAGTCTTAACACGGGTTTCCAAAAATCAGTTTTGAAACTGTATCTGTAGATAAATGAAAACGTTTTCTCATCTATCTTAGCATAATTTTGGAGGAGGTCTGGGGCAGCGCGATTCTCAAGATCTAAATGAGTCTGCCTCACGTGTGGTCATTCCTTGCTGCAGTAGTTTGAGAGTAGTCTCTGTTTCGGTCCTCGTTCTGACACAGAGCTCTCTGTTGGTCCCTTGGCTCTGCTGAAGTGTTGGCAAGTTGAAGATGCTCTGCTAAACGTGGAAGGGCACGTGTTTATTTTCTTGACATCTCTCTACTCCCACGGTTTTGCATGGCAGTGTGGCAGCAGTAATCTTCTTTTAAGTTTTGTTTCTAGGCTTCCAATCCCATCTCTCTTTCTCCCACACTTCCAAATTATTTTCTTCAAGAGGACTGTTGTAATAACCGTTAAGGCTGCTATTTCTTCGTTATCTTTCTGCAGTGTTGAATTTTGTTTTTCAAGTACCACTGTGATCTTACACTTCCCCAGCTAATCCTCATGACAGGAGAAAGATACACTAAAATTCTAACGTTTGAAAATGAAGTAGTCATTCGTTTTATTTATTTATTTTGTTTCCTCTGTCTTTTAAATCAAGATACAAGAGGGAAAAGTTTCCACAGAAAAACTTCTAAGGCGCACCAAGAGAAGATGGGCTCCTATTCCGTGTTCAATGCTGGAGAATTCTTTGGGCCCATTTCCACTTTTCCTTCAGCAGGTATAGTTTATTTTCCTTCTGCTGTAGAAGTCTATCTTTTCTATCTTTTAAAAAATTTGACACTGATATGCAGTTATTTAGGAATAATTGTGTAAGGGTTGTGGGTGTACCTCAGTAGCAGAGTGCTTGCCTAGCATAGTCGAGGTCCTGGGTTCGATACCCGGTAACCACCTTCTCACACATACACATAGAGTATATAAACTCGGCGCACTGTAATAATCCCAGCTACTTGGGAGTCTGGAGCAGGAGGGATACCAAGTTCAAGGACCACCTGAGCAATTAGTGAGACTCTGTCTCCAAATGAAAAAAAATTTTTTATAGCAAATAGAAAGGCTGGGGATGTAACTGTGCACTTCCTGGGTTCAAACTCTAGTACTGCAAAAAAGGTATGTAGAAATATGAGTGAATGGATGTATGTATCAGAGTTTTCAATATATTGTTGTAAATATATTTCTTTATACCTGTATAGACTTTTTTCGTTTTTTTTTTGTATAGATGTTTTTGAAGCTTTTGTCATGCAAAGCCCATCTACAAAACTGTAAACCCATGTAGCATTCTCAAACGTCCTTTTCTTTAGTGATTTTTCAAAAGGGTATCACAGAATCTAGGTATAGCCTTGAAAATCCAAAAATATTTTCTATAATAAAGGATGAAATTATGAATGTCATAGAGAATAAGGACATGCATGTCTTTCTATTGCTTATTCCCAATTCTGTTTCTTAAATCACACTCGATATCCATTTTCTCTCTTTTTTTAACTTTTAGAGGAAACCCCTGCACATCTTTTTGCCTTCTTCTGCTATCTGTGGCCACTCCCACGTGGTGTATAGCCAGATTATCTTTTTCCTCAGTTCTTAAAATGGTGAGACAGAATCCTTCCTTATACCCAACTGACACACTTAATGTGGGCCAGAGAAGAACATATTAAAGTTAAGAAAGAAATTATTAAGAAATAATTGTGTTAGTCATCCTGACATAATAATAGTTAAGATCTTATTGAAAGGATGGAAAACACTTGGAAGGACTGTGCTTTCTGAATCAAGGACCAAAATCTCACCTTTTCCAGAATACTACTTGATTTTGGTTCATATATATGTATATAATATAAATAAATGTGTATAAAAACTCAGCTCCTATGTTAGGGGAGACTATGGATGAGTAATAGAAATTTATTCAGAAAATTGCTTTCTAAGTTTTGGCCTGGCAGATAGTACTCTTTGAGTCCAGTTTCTTGAATAATTTTTCATGCTCAGAATATTTTTGTTTTCTCATACAGGAAATTGTTTCATATGCTTGGTTCAAATAGCCATTTAGCTTTTAAAATATTCCTTGGTTATCTTAGAAAACTAAAATGCTGCTGCATTATTTGCTCATGCTTTGCTCTTGAAACTTCTCAATTATTAGGCTTTCTTATTTTATTGCTGTTTTATTAATACCTAATAATAAGTCAAAGAAGACAGTTCATTGTAATCAAAATGAAGATAGAATTGCTTAAACTTGCAGCTGAAAGTTGTGCTGAAATAAAAATTTGTCTCATGACTGTCGTATCTACTCTTTAGATCCAAACTGACGCAGCCCAAAACTACACTATATACTATTCCATCAGCGGGCCTGGCGTTGACCAAGAACCTCTACATTTATTTTATGTGGAGAGAGATACTGGAAACCTGTACTGTAGAGGTCCAGTGGATCGTGAGCAGTATCAATCCTTTCAGGTAATGTCTAAAGCTTATGAATTGTATTAGTTGTTATTAAGCTTGGCCATTTTGTGCCTCATTCTTAATTCATTTACTTTTTTCATTTTCTGAGGTTGTCACTGATGCTCTGGCTATATCTGATAGCACGGCTTTGAATTGAAACAAGAAGACTTTTCATAGAATAATGATATTAGTTTCTTTTGGATTGTTCCTGGCATTAGTGTTTACTATTTATTTTTGCTTTTGTGCAAAAGAAATAGTGAGTGTCATTTTGAAGAGCAGTTATTTAGTTGGTAGGAAGAGGTATGTGAACCTGTTGATGGTATGGAGGAGAAGCGATAGGACGTAACCAAGGCTCAGAAGTTACGTAAACCTAAGTGTCTTTGCAATGAGAGAATGTTAACTTATGCTGAACAGGTTAGGCAGTGGACAGTGCCTAACGAAGCTTATTCAGCTTTCTAATCATCCCCCAGCTCCCGTCACTCCGTGTGAGTTCATGTTTAAGAGCTTGACCTTATGCTGGTTTGGCATCCCAACAGGACCTGATCATCATGTCTTACTCAATTTTAATTATTTCGTATCTATTTTGGATGAATTAATTAGTCCTCAGAAGAACAAATTACCCAAAAAGACATGCAAGCTTTGAATTAAGTGCTTAGGTTTAGGATTGCTACAGCATTCCAAGTATCTACAATGTTCTGCTTTTATGAGACAAAGTAGAATTGAATTTTATAAGATCAAAAGAAATAATTTATATTTTATACAAAATTTACAGCCATTCATTTGTTCTAACTCCTGTTTTTTAAAGTAAGAAATTCTTAGGAACTCATATCAGTAACCATTGATAGGCCTAAGATATTAGTCAATAGAAACTAAGATAATATCCCAGTTAACTGAGTCTTGAGGATTAGTAATCCTAAGGAATCTAAGTGAAGAAAGATCCTGAAAGCTGTATTTAAAATCCATGTGTTTGAAATTTCCAAACCAAACAAAACAATTTAAATCTTTTTTGGAAAGTTAATAATAAAAAATTAAACTTCTGAAGACTTAGCAATAGTGAAGAAATTAAAATTACCTATTTTATTATCTTAGATAAATTGAAACATAAAATGTTAAACTACACCATGAAATGAACTACTTCTCTTTCCATTAGTTATGTCCACTTCCCCAAATTGTAACAGATGGTGGGACTAGCCCTGTATGACGACCAGCCTCCAAACTAAAGCCAAAGCAAGTTTGAATTATATCTTTTTCTTCATTTTAATGTACAAATAAAAATGATTGTATTCATCGCAGGGAGGTGGTACATGCGCATAACACATCTTAATTCTTTCCGTGTCCCTCCCCCATCTCCTGGCCCCTTTCCCATTTGCAAAAGATCTACCTCCAAGTTTCCTATTATCTGTCTTTTACTTTGCTCTTTAATTTATTTGTATTTTGAGTTTCTTGTGTAAGAGAAATCATGAGTGTCTTATTTATTTCACTTAATTATGAATTTTATTTTGAAAGATTATTTTCCTTTTCTCCTCATTTTACTCTCTTCACAGCTGGTTGCCTTTGCAACAACTCCAGACGGGTACACACCAGAACTTCCACTGCCACTAATAATCAAAATAGAGGATGAAAATGATAACTACCCAATTTTTACAGAAACAACGTACATTTTCACAGTTTTTGAAAATTGCCGAGTTGGTGAGTACCTGCTTTAACAATATATGTCAACTCCAGTGTGTTGTAACAAAGCCATATGGATTTCACGATGGCCGCTAGACAGGAACATATAATGTGGTGGTAAGAACAGCAAGAACGAGACATACTGAGTGGAATTTACTATGTTTTTCACTAGCTCTGTGACCTTCGGTGAGCCACCTGTTTTAAACAGCCCTTAGTTTCCTCATCTGTAAAATGGGTTATTGAAACACCAGATTATTAAGAAGACTAAGTGAAGCATAATACACATAGAATGCCAAGCCCAGTACCTCAAAAATAGGAGTTACTAAATCTTGCTTCATCTTGCTGTGTAAGATAAATGCTTTTAAAAAAGAAGTCTTTTAGTGATTAAGGATTTACTCTTGAAGATATCTACTGATATTCTATAATGAGTAAATAAATGAGTGACAGTATTCTGAGGATAATTATTATAAGACTCATTGAGGATAATACAAACATTATCTGGATCTGGTACAAATGGCTCATTTTAGCTGGAAATCAGAACACAAATTTTGAGTCTTCCTCAAGGAGTACCAGACTGAACTGGTAATTTTGAGAGGAAACTGACTTGCATGGTTCAAAGTACAGGCTCGCAGATAGAAAAAGGCTAAAGAACAATTGGAATTTTTTAGTTTAGAACTACAAAGTTCACAGGCGGATAGTACCAACATTATAAAGTCATACATTAAATTCGGTAGAACCAGATATGATGACCAAATCCCAAAATGTTAGCACACTAGGATGTTTAGAAGGAAGGGCTACTTAATGTGGAGTTCCGCAAACCTGTATAGTAGGCCATGACCCTACTGTAAGTAAAGTGGTCCAGAACTTTTTTTTGAGGTAAGTAGAGAGGAGTGAAAGAAAGAAGAGATAAACATGTAAAAACTTTGGAAAGAAAACAAATTTCTTTCCTCTCTAGGCACTACCGTGGGACAGGTTTGTGCAACCGACAAAGATGAGCCCGACACGATGCACACACGCCTGAGATACTCCATCCTCGAGCAGCTGCCTTCGCGGCCCACCGTCTTCACTATGCACCCGAACACTGGCGTGATCACCACCGCATCGTCTCAGCTTGACAGAGAGGTAACGTCCGTGCTCTAAATGAAACCTGATTGCAACATGGCTAGTCATGGTGCAGGTTAATTATTTCTAATCGGAAAAACTCCAAAATCTGAAACTTTTGGAACCAACACGACTTCAGGTGTGGAAAATTCCGGTGCTGGGACTTGAGTCCCATTACCAAAATAATTCATTATATGTATGCAAATATTCTAGTGTCTGAAAACATCAGAAATTCAACACACGTCAGTCCCGAGCATGTCAGAAAAGGGCTCTCAGCCCACACCTGGATATCTCTGTGTATCACCTGCAGGTGTGTTTTTGAGAAGCATGATGTGAAAAAAAGTTTTGGAAAATTATGATTTTAAGTGTGTTAATGGAGACCATTTGATAATGATGCAGCATGCTCTTTTTGAATTTGTTGTCTCTTGAATTTCATGTTTTGTGAAACCAATTTTTGTAAGAGAGACATACATTAAAAGTAGAAAAGCATCAAATATTCAAATATGAAGAATGAACCTTTTGGAGACACGCAGAATTTAGTATTTACAGAGAAAGAAATATTTTTTTCCTGTTTTGCATTATTTTTCAGCCGTCTCACTTAACGCCTTTCCCCTTACAAAAATGAAAAGAAATATGTATCCTTCTGAACTTTGGTTTCCTGTTTTCGACTGACTGCTAGAAATCTTGTTTGACTGTCTCTATGGTGTAGTGTATCTAAAATTTAATCTGTCTTCTTTTAAACATACTTTCTTTCCCATGTTTTCTAGTTAAAACATATTAACAAATTCTTTCCCTATTTATAATTTTTCTATTGTCACTCTGAAGTTATGTTCTCAAAATTCTGCTTGCTGTTTTCCTCTTAGCCTTTAGATCAAATTACTTTCCAAAGCAGGTCGATGTTACTCTGAGATTTATTTTACATTTATATTGTTTCTACTATAACTACCCTAGTGTACTCATTCCTTCACTTAGTTTTTCAACAGTCATTTCTGCCAAGATATTATTCATTTGAACTCCTATAACAATTTGTCAGACCTACTGACTCATTTATATTCCTTAATCTTAAAATATAGCAATATATATTGTTGAGTATTTCTTTGAGTCTTTAAACTTTATATCACTGTTTCTTCTCTCTTTCCTTATCCCTCAAGATCTTTTTGCCTCAGGATTCCTTTACATTCTTCTTGCTGTGTATTCCAGGCTGGTCTTGAACTTGCTATGTAGCCCAGTGTTGCTTTAAACTCATGATCCTCCCACCTCAGCCTCCCAAGTGCTGAGATTACAGTTATGTGCCATCACACCCAGCCCCCTTTACCTTCTTAAAAATATTATCGAGGACCCCCAAAATCTTCTATGTATGTGGGTTGTAATTACTGATATTTACCCCATTAGTATTTAAAGCCAATAATAATTTAAGATAGTATTACTACACTCACATAAAAATAACAATAAATCTAGTACATGTCAACATGGGTAATATTTTTATTAAAAAATAAGTAAATTTTCCAAAACAATGAATAATTTAGTGAGAAGAGTGGCATTTTTGTGCATTTTTTTTCAAATCCTTTTAATAATTGGCTTACTATGAGACAGATTCCCATATCTCCTCCTGTGTTCCATCTCCTATAATATGCAGTTTTAGCTGAAAGGTCTATAGAACATCTGACATGATGTGAAGTTAGACAAGAGAGGAGTATTTTAGTAGTGATTTTAGATCATTGTGACTCATTGCATCAAAGTTTAACAAGTATAGCTTCCTAAATGTTTTTTGTAACATGGACTTTGAAGCTTTGCCGATGCTTTTGCTTTTCAGGTTTCATTACATTAAAGTCCATTGGTCTATCTTGAACTGCAAGTGGGTATTTTACCAATGTATGATTTTTAGCATCACACCAGTCATTGGAAACTACTGCCTCACTGAATTGTGCAGATCTTCCAAATATTGGCATGTTTCATTTAATGGTATTGCAGAAATCCCCTCTTTACTCCCATTAATACCTCAGTGGTTGGTACAAGTTTTCTGAAGTTCTTGCTTCTGCTTGAAAACACCAGTATTTCACTCACAATAAATGATTGTTTTCCTTTAAGTGACTTGGTTATTTTTTCCAGATACTCTAGCCTGCATAACAGGTGTCTGTCATGTAAAATTAGTGTTCTGTATGGAAAAAACCCTAAAAACAATCTAAAAAATCACAATGGCTTGTTCAGTTTACAAGTCAAACAATCTCATAAGTACTTGACCTTTAAATGAATCCTTTTGATAGAATCGGTTGAAAATATTTGACCTCTAAGACGTTTTCTGAGTAGAGTTTTTAGTGACTTATTGACCCCAGGATTCCACTTTTCATTTATTGCCTGTATCATTTTTCTTTTTTTCTTTCTTTTCTATCTATCTGTGTGTGTATCTCTCTCTCCCTCTCCTCTTCCTTCTCCTCCCCTGCTCTATTTTTGTGTAATGGCGATTAAACCCAGGGCCTCACCTGTGCCAGGCAAGTGCTATACCACTGAGCTACATTTCCAGCTCTTTTTAATTATTTTGAGACAAGTTCTTAAATCACTCGGACTGGCCTCCATTTTGCCCTTCTCCTGCCTCAGCTTCCTGAGTGGCTGGGAATACAAGTGTGTTCTACCACAGCTGTCTCCTACCACCTTTCTAAACATCAACATTTCTCTTCCATCTGACGATATTACCAGTTAATATCTACGATGAAAAAATTTTATTTCTTTATTAGCCAACTGATTATTACCAATAAACCCTAGTTTACTTCAAAGAAAATATGTAGTTCATCCTACAAGTATAGCAGTATGAATTTTTAAAATGTTTTTAGAATTTTATTTATGCCATTATTTTTCCAGACTAAACATGTGATAGGTTATGAGAGAAGAGTAAATTAGGACAATTATATATGCAAAACCATAAATGTAGTAACTAGTTTTATTTTAGTTAGAGTGTGAACCCAAGACAGTCTAGAAAGTGGTGAAATTACTGGAAGAAGGTGACTTTTAAGAGAAAAGTGAATGTTTTGGATAGAAGTGTTAGGATAGATTTTGTGTATTATTTTGTCTTAGAGAAAGCTATAAATTAGGTAAGAAAGGCAAAACAACCATTTTAAAGAAAAGGAATCCCAAGTAAGAGGCCATCCCAACTGTCCAGTACTGCACTTGTTATTTTTGGAGCTGAGAATAGAATGCAGGCCGTGTAATTCTCTGTCTGGGAGACACTATCATCTTGTTTTTGTCCTTCTGTATCTCAATCACTTATGATAAGTGAAACTGTTATAAGATCTGATGGATAGGAAGCCCTGAAAGCCAGCCTCCAAAACCAGTTTGTCATAGAACTAAAAAATTACATGGCCCTAAACCTGTATTTTCATATTAATTTAAAGATTTCTTTATAAATGTAAAGCAAATTCCACAGGAGGATATTGCACCTTGTTGTTTTATTACAAAACTGTTACAAGAGTCCTTGCTGTATATTTTTGAGTATAGGAATGCACTTTGGACAAAGATAAATATTTTGATTAATTATCTGACAATTTCAAAAGTGTAACAGCTACATTTCTTCTCTTTCTATTGGATTGTAGCAAAGCCACTTCACTGTATACCCTAGAAATTAATAGCACTTTAAATTTGAAAAACTATGCTATTTTCATAAATTGATTGAAAATCATGTGTGGGGAAATTCTTTTTCTAGTACATGAATGCACTGAAATTTAATAATGTATACATTATTAATGTAAGAAAAATTAGAAAATGTAAATTAATATTTCATCTGGAGTATTGTTGCTTTCACCCAATAATTAAATTCTTTCTTTGTTTTCAGGTCCTTGATAAATACCAGTTGAAAATAAAAGTACAAGACATGGATGGTCAACATTTTGGTTTGCAGACAACTGCCACTTGTATCATAAATATTGGGGATGTGAATGACAACTTGCCCACATTTACACGCACTTCTGTAAGTGCATGACATTTATAAAAGAAAATTCCAGAACCCAGTATTAGTCATTAAACACGCCTCACGATTTCAAATGAAATGTGCACAATGACATAATAGTAGTTTAGCGTTAAAGTTTAAAATCGTGTGACTGTAGTATTTTGGAAATTGGAAGAACAGAGTTTATTTCATATGGTGACCTATTTTTATGAGGACTAATGAATACAACTTTTTTTTCTTTTTATCATTTTAGTATGAGGCATCAGTGGAAGAAAATACAGTTGATGTGGAAATCTTACGTGTTACTGTTCAGGATAAAGATTTAGTTAATACTGCTAATTGGAGAGCTAATTACACCATCTTAAAGGGCAATGAAAATGGAAATTTTAAAATTGTAACAGATCCCAAAACCAATGAAGGAGTGCTGTGTGTAGTCAAGGTAAGAACAAATTAGTAAATTAGTTATTTGTAATTTATAATGTCGTAGAATAATATACTAGGATTTAATGGAAGGAAAAGATGAACACGGCTTTGATCCCAAAGGACCCTGCCAAACTTTCTTAGACTGTTCTTTCTGTGTCGGAACCAAGGAGTTGCCACCTATTTACCGAATTTACCAAAAGAGTTACTCTAGGTCAGACCCTCAGAGAGGCTATTTGTAGGCTGATTTATCTGTGTGCAGCATACAGTCCATCCTTAGCATCCAGGCTCAGAATGGAAGTCCATTCAAAGGTGGAAACACTTCTAAGATTCTTTTTAGTACGATTTTACATCAGAGAACTCACTCCTGATTCAGGGGCCAGAGTGGCACATAAAGCAATCTGAGCGGCTTTCACCTTAAACAAAGTCGTATGCTTATTTCTGCTGTATCTTTAACTAGAACATGGTTGTATTGTGGCTTTGAGTTTTCTCTTGTATCTGTTCTCAAGAAACACCGAAAAGAATGTTCCTTTCCCTCAAAGTAGTGAAAATTAGGTGCAGTTTATGGGTTAATTTCTTTGTTTCAAAACAGGGAGAATTTATCCTGCCTCTTTCTTTACCTGTCTCTTACCCTAAGCCTAAGAGAGAAATTTATCTCTGAAATACAAGACCTGAAAAAAATCTGCTTTTTTTTATTCTCATTACAATGAAACATCAAGAAAAATAAAATAAAATGTTCTATCAAACTTGATACTTCCAGTTTTTAAGAAAGGAACTGGGAGACAAGAGATTAAAAAAGGAAAGGGAAAAAAAGAAAAGAAAAGAAAAGGAAAGGGTAATGTCCATAAACTTTTTATTTTCTTGTCTTTACCCTCTTAGTATTTATAAAATTTTTCTACTCAAATCCAGTAAAAATGTACTTTTTATCTCAAGAGTGTAAGACACATCCTAAAATTAATGGTGTAGTAATTATTGGTTATGATATGGACTCCAACAGGAAGATCGCATTTGTTAACATCCAAATACTGTTGCTTCATTAGATTTTCCTGAAATCATTATCAGTACCTCTTATATTACTTGTGTTAAATTTGCAGTTGAGAAGGAGATTTTTGTTTTGTTTTTGCCAGCTCCACCAAAATTCTTAATGAGTCGAAGGAGTCCCCTCTTTCCACCATGTTTTTGGTACACATTTAATATTCCCATGACATACATCTCATGAAATACATTTTGGAATATATTTAATATTCTCAACGTAGCATTTGCATATTTTCAAATGTACCAAGTTAAATACACTAGTTGTCATTGGCTGCTACTAGATGATTTGGTCTGACTTACAACATATTTTTTAGCCACTGGATTATGAAGAAAGACAACAGGTGACCCTGCAAATTGGTGTATCAAACGAAGCTCCGTATACCAGAGATGCTACTTCCAGATCGGCCATTAGCACAGCGACAGTCACCATTATGGTCAGAAATCAGGACGAGGGCCCCGAGTGCAGACCTCCGGCACAGACTGTTCGGATTAAAGAAAACGCGTCTGTGGGGACAAAGAGCAAAGGCTATCAAGCATATGACCCGGAAACAAAAAGTAACAGCGGCATAAGGTACTCGTAATTCTACTGTTGTTCACTTCAGATTCACTGTTTTAAAGCCTTAGGGCTTGTTTTGATATCACTATTATCATTTGGCTTCTAATACTTTTTGTTATTTTAATTCGTCATTGTTAACAGGTACAGGAAATTAAATGATCCACGAGGGTGGGTCACCCTCGATGAAAACTCAGGATCGATCACAATTTTCCGAAATTTGGATCGAGAGGCAGAGTCCCTCAACAATGGTATCTACAATATTACAATCCTTGCATCAGATAAAGGTGAGAAATTTGTGTTTAAGTCAGCTACATATATCTTCATATATACAACCTCAGGTTTTAGATCAACAACATTTTTATTTCTTTAATTTTTTTGGCCATGCTGGGGATCCAACCCAGGACCTTGTACATGCTAGGTAAGTGCTCTACCACTTGAGCTATATCCCCAACCCCAAAATACACATTTTTAAAACTGGCTCATACACTCGCACTTTTTATTTCTCCCTAGAGTGACATATAGAGTACTTGAGAGGTTTATTATTATTTACTTATTGACATCTGCTTTCAAAGCCCATCCTCGGTGTTAGATGTCCTTGTAAAATGATTTAGTCATTGAAACACTGTAAACTGTAACATATTAATGTTAACTACTAAAACTGAGAAAATTATGTTAGTAAAAATAGCTTCAACTTATCTACTTGTTTTCCTTAAAAATTCATTGCGTCAGGAAAGTTCATTACAGGGAAAACATACTTATTTCCATACAGTGCACTTGTAGAAAACATTTGCGGACTTTTACAGGAAGCTGACAATACCTGGGAGGTTAGAATTCTGATTAAGGACATTATCTAAAAATAACTCACATTTACGATTAATAGTATATTATAAAATTAGAGGAACCAGCACTGTGAATCCATATACACACATAAAATGTAAAATTATATTCTATGTATCCTTTAAAATTGAGGAAGATAGGAATATGGTGATTTTTATATAAGGCCCATTAATCTGTAGAATATAATTTTACCATAACATACATTTGAAAATAAAAATGCTAACTATAATAAATATAAATGATGGTGCTCTGGCTTACAAAATTAGAAATGATTTTAGAATATGATTTAGATATTCTACCTCTCTCTGAATTAATTCTGGAGTATCCTCTGTAATTAATCTTCTGAAATAGTCCTCCCCCGAGGTCCTGTCCATTCTCTTCTACAATTCCTATTAGAAGAATACTGCTGTTTTATTGGTGCTGGAGTTTGAGCTATACTTTCATTCTTGTTTAATTAATTACTCTTCTTTATATCTTTGACAATCCTAAGAATATACCCATTTCAAACATGTCTTGCATAGAGTGAATTAATCTTTTGACTGGTAATTATGTTGGCTTTCCTACACATTGATCATTTGCAAATAATACTTGGCAGGGCATATATTAGATGGGGGTGTTTGGTTTCCTTTCTGCTTTTCAAGTTTTCCTCTCCTACTTTCCTCTCTTAACTAGCAGTCTTATCGTTGGCTGTGCCTGCAGGCCAACTCTGCAGGGCCAAACTCTGGGGCCCACGGTTTGGACCCAGTTCATAACATGGTGGCCCGGCCCTCCTAAGCCATGATGACACCGAACTACCCAGGTCCAGATGTTGCACACAGATGTCCGGGTTTGTTGAGGATGTGAGTGAAGGGCTCTGCCTGGTCTCCAACCTTCCGGGGCTGGCAGCTTCTTATTAGACAGCCCCAGGCAGCAGGTAGCACATATTTTATCTCCCTCTCTTCCACCTCTCATGTCCAAGGGCTCCTTAGTAGGCAGAAAAAATGTGATTTGGGGACAGGACTCCTGGACTTATATTCAGCTTCACATTTCATAACTGCATTACCAGTTTGTGTGCTGGACTCATTACTGCTTCACTTTTGCATTGTCCCAGATTTTCCAGGGCAATGCCTTGTACACAGTAGTCCTCCAGTAAGGTTTTGCTGAACAAAAGTAGGTTAATTATTTATGCTACTAGTGATTATTTCAGTCTGCAAGTGATTTTCCTTCTAGAGGTCCTCCTCCCTTTGAGCACGTCTATCTACTATTGTCTTAATTTTCCAAATATCTATCTTCTACCACTCAATTTCATGGCTGCATGACATTAAGTCCTTTCTATGTGTGCATTAAACTCTAAGCTCTCTCCTCTGGCTTTCAGAGAGCCCCAGCTCTTCCTTCCAACCCTAATGCCCACCTGCCTGCCTGCGCCTTCATTTACGGGTGTGCGTAACATGCTGCCCACCTCCTTGAATATCCTTGTGTTTTTAAACATGCCAGAAGTACCCTAGTTGGTTCTCTTTTCTCTACCTCTCTTAAAAATCAGTTAAAACTCACTTCTATAAAAACTTCCATGTTTCCTGAAGTGATTTAGTGAATGGTTGGATACATCTAAACAGTTATTTTCTGTACAACTCATTTGAAAGTAATATTTTTTCTTAATTTTCGATAAAGACATAACCTTTGGCTGTGCTCATTGTGATAACTTATACATTATAGTTTTTATTAAATGTGCACATTTTCCAGTGTATAATTGCCTGGTGAAAACTGGCAACATAAATTATTTTTATTTTCATTTTTCTAGATGGCAGAAGTTGTACTGGGACTCTGGGAATTATAATTGAGGACGTGAATGATAACGGCCCGTTCATACCTCGGACTACAGTGACCATCTGTAAACCCACCACGTTCTCCACGGAGATCGTTGCCATTGATCCTGACGAACCCACAAATGGCCCACCGTTTGACTTCAGTTTAGAGAGCTCTGATTCGGAAGTACGGAGAATATGGAGACTGACGAAAATTAATGGTATCTGTTTTTAAACATTGCTTTTTTTGTTTTCAACGTCGGGCTATCTAAAATATTTTTTTCTTGGTGAAATAGAAGAATAATTTACTGTGTGAGAACCGCTCACGAATAAGGCACATTTCTCAACGCCAGTGCGGTAGGCAGTAGTGGGTCTCTCTGGGGTCTGCCTGCAGTCCCATGTCAGGGTTCCTGAAGGAGTTTTGTGAATTCTCATTTCCACTCTAAACACCCGTCTGCAGAGATTCTTTACATGGTAATAGTATCTTAGATCACAAGCAAAGTGGTCACAGGTTGGTTCCCTTGGAAGTAGACTCTCAAGAAGAATGCTCATTAAGGAGTTTGCTTGGGATCAATATCGGTGTAAGAAAGGGAAGCAGATGAGGGGAAAGGATAAGCCAGGCTGTGGCTCAGGCTAGACGATAGCCCGGGGAGTCTGAGCTAATGACCTTCCAGAATCTTCTCACGTCCATTCCTTATTCTCTCTCATTGCTCACTCAGAGCAATGGCTGCCCAGAGGGGCATGAACTTAGGCAGGAAGACACACTCAGGGAAGGTGCCGGTAGCCTCCCAGCAGCTGGGACAGTAAGTCCTTCATCACAGGAGGCTGGTGCCCTCCAATAGGGTGTTCACCACGCCATCACTCCTCTTTGCCACCATGTTGACTTATGACCATTCTGCATCTGTTGTGTTCTCCTTGGAATTTCCTTCCAACTTGGTTCCCACTGTATATTTTTTACTTCAGTCAGGAGCAGTGGTGATAAGCATGGTGTAAGTGAGGGTGACTTCTCTCCATTTCTGTACATCACTTCCTACATCAGCTCTCACCTCTTCAGCACTTTCCTAGAATGTTTGCCACCCCATGCTTTCAGTGAATTCACTTCTTGTTGTGGGAAGTTAGGAAAGAAAGGTTGTGCAAGAAAGTGACAGGAGAGTGCAGTGGGGGAAAAAGATCCAAGGACATGTAGAAATAAGATACTGTGTGTGTGTGTGTGTGAAGCCTGTTATGTGAACTGCTGAGATTTTTTTAAAACAGTATTCTGATGTGTGTATGTGTGTGTGTCTGTGTGTGTGCATGTGTGTGAGACAGGGAAGAGTTCAACTGTCCTTAGATGTTTTTGTCCCTTTTACTTATGTGATGTTGTAATGTCATTTTGTTTTAAATAGTGTTGATAGGAGATAGTAATTTTTTAAAAAAAATTTCAGTTTAGTAAAATAAAACTTTGGCAGTAGTACGTTCATCAAGATCTTTATTTCTTTGTTTTTGTGGTGCAGTTCTTCTTGTATGGTAGGCACATGCTGCACCATTGAAATATACCCACAGCCCCAAAACTCTGTTATTTTACAGAGTTACTGTCTGTGAATTATCCCTCTGGGAAATACCAAGTTAAAAACATTCCCAAGAGAGACTTTGAAGTCAAATAGGCTTAGTATTATACAGTGACTCTACCATTTATTAGTTATGTAAATCTGATCATGATGCATAGTCTCTTTGAGGATCAATTTACTCATGTATAAAATGGGATTATTTGGGAGTAAATGAGATAATGAATGAAATGGACCGTGGCACACAATGAATCATGAATTTTGGTTTTGTTAGTCTCATTATTATTTCTTATGCAATAGACCTTAAACATGGTTCCTCTTAAAATATTAGTTCAATGATATCTTCATCTAAACATTCAAATTTGTATTTAAAGCTTCAAAAAAATTAAAAAATTAAAATTTCACCTTGAAGGTTAAGTGAAAGAGGGATTATTCTCTGGTGGGTGCGTGGTGCCCACATTAAAGGTTATGTTTTATCTTTGGCTCTAAACCCGAGATTGTACAGGACCAGCTTCTGGTCTGAATATTTTCCCTCTTTAATGCTAAGAACAAAATGAGCAGTTGTTCCCATGTCCTTTGGGACCAGGAGATGTAATTCCAGCAGCAAGACCCACTAATATGCTCCAAGTCAGGTGTGTTCTGAGTTGTCAAAGTCAATCTCTGACAGGAAATTGTAAGTCTTTTTATGTATCTGGCACAATATGTGAAAAGGTAAAGAGAGAAACCCAAAATTTCAGACTGTTCTTCCGAGATGAATCATACATAAAAGGACATGTATGCTGACTGGTTTAATTGGATATTTGAAAGGTGTGAAAAGTGCACACCTCTTAGCAAGTCTGCTAGTTATGATAGGAAGGGCTGGTTTACGAACAGATGAAATGAAAGAGCCCAGAGACCTTTTCATAAGAGGCAGCATCGACCACATTTTATATGTAATGTGTTTACTGTGGCTGGAGGTTAGAGCTACTTAGTCTACTCACATTTACAGTCTGCCAGCAGTTGTGGTGGCCCATTAGAATGTCTATTTGTAGGAAATATGGTTAACTATCTGGTAACTAGTCTTTTATGCTTGATGACACTGTAACACTTGGTTTCGTTTTATTTTCCCAGACACAGCAGCACGTCTTTCTTATCAGAATGACCCTCCGTTTGGATCATATGTAGTGCCTGTCCGAGTTACAGATAGACTCGGCCTGTCTACGATCAATTCATTGACGGTTAGGCTGTGTGATTGCGTTACCGAAGCGGAGTGCGATATTCGCTCAATTGAAAGGACTGGCGGCGGCGAAGTAAAACTTGGAACGTGGGCCATTCTCGCAATATTGTTGGGCATAGCGTTGCTATTCTGTAAGTTTTTTCTTGAATTCAAATGCAGTACTAGCCTTTAAAGTAACTTTCAACACACATTCTTAGAATCAACACTATTTTCTGTCCCTGATCAGTTGTATATAGCTGTATTGCTATTTAACACACAAATATATTTAAAACATTTTAAGTGCACTTACACATAGTTCTAATGTCTTACTGGCTTAGACATAAGATTCAATAGAGACCTATATGCAGTACAGCACTTGTGGTGTATTTGTAGCGTGTCTGCTCAGGGCAGACTTTTCTACTGAATACTGCTTTGACATAGCAATCATACTTCATGTTCTAGAAAGCTGTCTTCTTTTAATACACATTCTTTTATTTATGACTTATCTATGTGTTAATCTTTGTAAATTTGTCACTTCGCACCATTTTGACAGACTTAAATAAAGTCCTATACTTTCTTTCTTCCTGCAGGCATCCTCTTTACATTAGTATGTGCAGCTACTAGAGCAACTAAAGAACTAAAAGTGCTTCCTGATGACCTCACCCAGCAGAACCTGATTGTATCCAACACCGAAGCTCCTGGAGATGACAAAGTGGTAAGATGTCTGTCTTTTTCAAATAAATATAAGTTACGCTCGGTGGCGTGGGCCTACCAAACACCCCAAGAGGCTGAGGCAGGAAGACTCCAAGTTTGAGCCCAGCTTGGGTAATTAGGTGAGCTCTTGTCTCAAAATAAGAAATAAAGGTGAACTGGAGATTAAACTCAGTGTCAAGGCCTTGGGTTCATTCTCCAGTCTCTCCTTGTCTCTCTCCCTCTCTCTCTCTCACACACACACACACAAAACACACACACACACATGCAGAGTACAGAGGATAAGTTGCCAGTGTATACTCTTTCAAAATTATCTTTCCTGAGCAAAGTTTTTTTAGTATTAGATAATTTACCATAAAATGTCATCGATCCCATGGCACAGGAAAATAATTTTGATTGCCCTGGTGATATACCGTATTTCACTTTGCCCATCTAGTGTCCTTTAATGACGAAAATCCTTTAGCATGTCATTACTTTCTACTTCAGATGTTTTTAACATTTAGCCTGGTTTTTTGCACCTACTTAAACTGTTGCTTATGCTGTAAAATTGTTGCATTTAATTAGTCACAGGTCACCAGCATAATTGTTTTACATTTTTTCCGGCAACGGCAATAAAATCACTGCAAGCTTTGATCATCGTGGGAAGAAGTTTAATGGATTCTTTCTGGCTGTAATGTGGGTTAGAAAAGAGCCTGAAGCTGAATATCCGACACAGCAATTCTAGGAAGTGACTGTGTTGCTGTAACTTTTTCTAGTCCCGTATGTGGAAGAGGAGCAAGTAAATTTCCTCTGAAAAGAGTGATCGATGATCAGAGGAGGAAAGATGAGGTGACAAAAAGCATAATGGATCTAGGAAGGGACTGGAAGAAAAAAACCCCTTAAATCACATCAGAATGTCTAAAAAGGTAGAATTCTAGGGGCTGGAACTTTGACGTTCTTGATATTTCCCCTGCCTGATTCATGATTTGTGTGCCTTTAGATTACAAGGATTTATGATTACAGCTAAGATTTTTATAGCAACTTTATTCTTTTTATTTTAATTAGAAGAGACAGAATTGAACATTGACTAGAAAGGCTGCTCAGTATTTCAGTTCCTACTGCAGTCGGTTATAGGGGAATGGATTTAAACTGAGAAAGCAAACACACATGAGACAGCAGTGCCGATTCTGAGGAGTGAAATCCAGGAAGGCTGTAACAACTGAAGTCGCACACTCTCCAAAGCAGCTTTAAAGAAGGCGTATGCATCAGGTCTTTTGATTTGTCTCCAGGTGCCAACCACTAACATCTGAAATTTCTTTCTTATGTTAGACACTCAGAATTGTCTAGCATGCAGAACAAATCAAGGCATTGTCTGCATGATGCTTTTCTATTTCTTGCTGTTGTGGTTCCCTTCTGTATTTGTCAGTGTGAACGGTTTTCATTTCAGTATTCTACAAATGCCTTCACGACCCAAACTGTGGGCACTTCTGGTCAGGGAATCTGTGGCACCTTGGGGTCCGGAGTCAGAAATGGAGGGCAGGAGGCCATCGAAATGGTGAAAGGAGGACAGCACACCATGGACTCCTACCGGGGTGCCGGGCATCACCACACCCTGGATCCCTGCAGGGGGGCACACGTGGAGACGGAGAACTGTCGGTACACGTACTCCGAGTGGCACAGTTTCACCCAGCCCCGACTCGGCGAAGTGAGTTTCTCTAAGTGATCTACAATCTATTGTGATGTCTTTAAACTTTACATAAATAATTATAATTTCTTGTTTATTTAGAATTTTGTTTTCAATTAATAACCTGTTCATTGGAGAATGATTATGTTTTCTTAATTTTGATTCGATTATGTTCAGGTTTAAGTGGTTATTTACTTTCCCTCATAGTTTGTTTTGTAATAGTAATATTTAAATTACTCTCTCATGAATTTGTGCTAGCATTTCTCATGTGTCAACTCTAATCTTAAAGACCAGAAGTGTGACACAGGCAGTATAAGCAGACACTCTCACTCTGCCTGTCTGGGAAGATCTGTGCTCGCGTGAACTCGGGTTCAGTTTTAATAGATATATTTTCACTTGTAGCCATCATTTTGAACGGGGAAAGCAATAATGACTTAAAATGAACACTTGTGAACTTGCGGTCACATGGGCGACTTTTAGAGATGTGCTGTATACTGAATTTATAGTGTGGTTTTACGATGTAGACCAATCATGTGCATTTTTTATATATAGGAATCCATTAGAGGACACACTCTGATTAAAAATTAAACAATGAAAGGTAAATCAAAGCAATTATTTTTATGACAGTAAGTTTTGGTGTTTAAAATAATAATAATAAAATGTTGTGTTTTCCCCTTTGGCAGAAGGTGCATCTGTGTTCTCAGGATGACAACCACAGGCATGCTGAAGACTACGTCCTCACCTACAACTACGAGGGCGAAGGATCGGTGGCTGGTTCTGTAGGGTGTTGCAGCGATCGACAGGAAGAAGACGGGCTTGAATTTTTGGATCATTTGGAGCCCAAATTTAGGACACTAGCAGAAACATGCATGAAGAGATGAACATGTTTTAATGAGTCAGCAAAAGCCAGCGCTATTTCACCTATTTTTTCCCTCCTTTTAATTGCAAACCAAGAATTTTTTTAAAAATAGAAGATATTATATTTGGCATTTTCCCCCTTTATTTTGTGGAATCTTTTTGGCCAAAGATGCATTTACAGGGAGACTAAACTTTTTTAGTTTTACACACATTTTAATTACTTGCTTACTCAAGTAGATCCACAGATGGAAAATTTAAGGAAATTTGTGTTATTGTTTACATTTGGACATAATGATAACAGCCAACTTATAGTGCAATAAAATTTAATTAATTCTAGTCTATATTTGTAGACTACTTGAAGTACAACCTGATGGAAGATTGTAGAGAATATTATTTCCAGTTAGCTAGTTAATTGTTCATATGGTGCTTGAAAACTGTAGTTTTCCTAAATATTCTAGAGTGTATATTCTACATGCTTGCTGTTTTATTCTTGTAACATGGCTTTCTTCATAAAGCAAAAGGAGATTCCTAACCAGGCATTGATTGTTATTACAATTCCATTTTTGACAGAGTTTACTTTTAGGTTCTATGTAGAATCCTGCACTGAATGTACATTTTCTCTGTTACCTATTTTGTTAGTGAAATTTAAATTTTGAAATGCTTTCAGGATTCAGTTTTACTCTTGCAAATCTTATGTCTTTGTAATGCCAAGTGATCTGTCTGTCTGTCTTTCTCTCTATGTCTGTCTCTCTCTGTCCTCTGTCCCTCTGTCTCTCTCTGCCCCCTCTCTCTTTTTCTCACACAGACACATAGATACACACACACACACACACACACATAATTTCTTTCTCTCCTATGTGACTTCAAAATCTCTACTTGGGTTGGAGAATCCAATTATTTTTAAAAATTGCCTGTCATTTATTCTCTTAAAAAGTGAATTATTCCTTGTTTAATGTAAGCCTTTGTATTCTTTTTTTTTTTTTTCCTAAAATCAATGTAATGTTAACGTCATGGTTTTGAATATCTTGGTGATTGCTTCATTACCTCCTAAACCTTTAATTTTGCCTTTAAAGCTATAGAACTGTGTCATAATTTTATCAGGGGCAACATTCTATGTTAACAAAAGGAATGGTGTAATTAGAATTAGGGGATGATATTTAGTGTGTAACAACACATTTCTAGTTCATATCTTTAATGCAATTTGTAAATGCAAGATAGTGATGGTGTTTTGAAATAAGCTTTGAAATACAGGGATCTTGAATGCTATCAAAGATAACATTTTTGTAACTTTTAAGATGAAATTGCCAGTCATATCATGTTTGTAAAGTTATTTTTAAATATTTTGTAATTACAGTTTTAGCAACTGTATGGGCCAAGCTATTTAAATTTTAAAACAAGAAGACAAAATAAAATGTATTATCTAACCAAATCTGGCCAGATTTTAAGCATATTTCAGTCAATGACCTCTGTATGTATGCTAATTATACAGACATTCAAAATGCATTTTTAATATTTATGATTGTTCATAATGTATCTGTCACAAATTCACAAGGTTGGCTTATAACAATTACTGATGTTTGGAAGTACCATTAGGTAATTCTTTGATAACCAACTACCTTTTTGATAGTTTTATTACTGCTCAGTCAAAACTAAAGTTTCCCAGAGTTCTTTTTAATAAATTATGTACAAAATTCTTGTGTATTGCTAATTATATTAAAGTAAATTAAGCAGTTTCTAGAAATTAGTGTGAGTTTTTAAATCTTGGGGCTCATATGAGCTTAAGAGATTGTACTTTTCTGATGTAAGGGAATGGGTCCCTTTTCCAGACTCCTGTTAAATGTTTTTTAAAATTTAAAGTTTGATTTGTAAAGATCTTTGGTACACCGTTATCACATTTGTATAAATTAGTATTCTCAAGATTAGTGCTGTGGCTATTGATTAATTTGCATATTTTCTCTATGTCTGTTTTTATCATCTTAAAATGAAGAATGCTACTAGAACTCCTTTTCTAGGGTGTCTGTAAGATATTTTAATAAAAAAGTTATTAAGCATGAAAATTTTATAGAGTCTTCCACCTAAAGGACACTTCTAATAGTAATAAATGACTTTAAATAAGTCACATGCACAACCTATTTCAAGTTAACAAAAAAATCAACTAAGAAAATAGGGGACAGGAACGGAGGGACAAGAGAAATAAGAAATGGAAGGAAAAAATGGAAACGAAGCTTTTGTAAATAAGGAGGGAGGAGGGGGTGGGGGAGGGGAGGGGAATGGGAAAAAAGAAGCAACAAGATATACCATGTACAAGTACAAATCCCCTATGATGAATGTTATCACTATGTAATCTGAAATGTACTATTAAAATAAAATTTTTACAAAAGAAAATAGGATAACATTTGTTAAGCTTTATATTCATCAGCTGAGCATGTCTCTTGATAATGATCATTTTATGACTGGATCTTCCATCTCCAGTTGTTCAGGTCGTATATTGCAAAGATGGTTGAAACCTCCATATAGGATTTCTTACTTCGTAATGCTCTGAATTGCAAAATGCAAATTGAATGGAAAGTGGGCACTAATTCTGAAACCCTCTGAAAGTTACATAGGTTTAAGATTCCTCCGGGTGGGTCCTTCCTCAGCTGCTCTCCAAGCTGTCTTGCTAGATACTAGCAGTCATGTGATGGAATTTGTGGTTCTTTGGCAGATGCCATGGTAGCCCTAACTTCAAAGCCTTCAGAGTAAGAGTCCCTGAGCTAGGTCCCAGCTCCACCCTTGTTAGCTATGGGTTGTGAGAAGCCACTTAGACTTTCTATACCTGGTTTCCTTGCTCATATTGAGGGAGTAGAGAAGAATACACGAAAGGACTGGTGTCACAATTAAAAGTTAATTCATGAAGAGATTGCACAGAGAGGCACTTGATTTAGCTATTACTGGTGTTAGATGAGAAGTTAGCTGGGAGTAGTTGTAGCTTCAGTTTCTACTGTGCTTTGTAACTGGTATTTTTGGCATGTTGCCGCTGTTCACCTTTCCCAGAAGCTGGGCCAGTATTTCACCTATCATGGCTGTTGGCAGTTTCGTCGTTGATAATAGTTTCAAGGCCTCTCATTCTTGGTTTTCAGGAAATTGTATCTTATTCAGCTGTAGCTCAGGAATCCATGTGATGAATCTTAAGACCTAACTGAAAAGGCAGGAAAAATTTCTAATCAGCCATAGTTTGTCTCAAAGGGGCAAAGTCATAAGGGTTTCCTCCGGTGACATAGAAATTACTTCTTTGCCAAAAGAAGGCAACAGAAATCTGTTGTCACTTTAGTACATTTTTATTTGGGGTCTCCCTGTAATAATAATTTTCTGGATTTTGTCCTTAAGACTGGTTTTTGTCTTAGATCTTGATTCTCTAAATCAAAAGCTGACTTTAACTACAGGATTCTCCTTTAGTCTCCAACTCCATCGCTTTTCCTAGGCTCTGGATTGAAGTTCTGACACCTAATTTTGCTCTGATCAGTCCTTTTAGAAATAGTCTGAGAATAAAATGCTTTTTCTTCTATGTGCTTAGAACCTCCTTCAGTAAGTGAAACTCTTAAGAGGTTATGTGATATGTATGGGGACCTGTAGTTCTTGTTCACTTCTTCTGGGAGATCCCTGTTAATCCTTAGCACTTCAAGCTCATTATGTGAAAAGCTAAGCATGTTTTGTAGCCACTGAATCAGGTCCTCCTGGGCTCCCTATCTGAGCGATGTCCTCCTTCTAATTAATTAGGGAACTGGGAATCCTTGATTCTTCTTCTCTTTGCATAGCATATCCTATTTGTTGCCCATTCTGCCCAATCTAAGAATTTTAAACATAGTTCCATTCTTGAAATAATTTATTTGTGCAACAGTCCTTTAATGCCTTCCCATTACAGTCATGAATGATCTTCTTAATGGACACCATAAAGACTGCTTGCTTGAGAAAGTACAAGATGAATCAACTCCTCTTCTGCCCACATACTCTAAGGCAGGCCAAGACATGGCGGATGAAAGTAAGAAGTGGCCTAATGCCTGTAAAATGCATCATATGATGCCAGCTCCTAGGAAGTACTCATCGCATGTAAAGAAAAATTCCAGATGATGGGAATGAACTAGTACTGTATGAGGGACCTTGTGCTCTTGCTCCTCCAAGCCAAGTGCTTCTGAGGGCCAAGTGCAGCCTGCCTCTCCTACTCCTCACTCCTCTCTTCACTCTGCTTATCCCACCAGCATCCTCCTCAAACCCTCAGCATCCTTTAGCTCCACTGGTGTTAGTGTCTCCAATTTCTTTCCTCTTTCTCCTTCCCGCTGCCAGCAAAGAACAGATACGATCACAGCATTCTCCTGCCTGAGGACTGTTATAGCCTTGGAGGACAAATCTGAAACAAAATCACATTTCTGTAGTGATTTCCCCGCACTTCCCACACACAGTCACAGTCCACCTGTGTTGCAGTTGTTTGCAAGTGCTCTTCTGCAGTTATTTCTGGTGGAGGAGTCATGCTGACCTGGGCCTGGACACATAGACAGTGCCCACACACACACACTCACTGTCTTGCTCATGTTGGGCCCTGCACTTGCAGTGTCCTGGCTCATTTGTTGTCCATTTCTTCCTCTGTAAAAATATGATCTTTGACGATCTAGTTCAAATGCCATCTCCTCTAACCAGAAGACATTTGTGTCTGTAGAAGACGTTACTGTTTGTCATTTTCACTTACAGGTTTCTGTGTAAGGATACATGGGGGTGCATTTCTTTTCTCATGAAGGAAGCTCATCGAGAATAGAAAACTGTTCACATTTGCATGTTCTTACAACCTTGGCTGCCAATACAGTTGGTTGAAATCAAAGTTTACTGCCAAAGTCATAAAGAAAAAATATTAAAGGTTACAAATTAGATTTTTTGATTCCCACATCACTTTCTTTTGGTGCATAATTTCTATGATGTATGTAAGATTCTGTGGGTTTTTTTTTTTTTTTACGGTAGACATTGAATGACTAGAACATCACACATTTTCATTTACAACTTCGAGCAAGAAAGGGCAGTGGCGATGTTTTGGAGTCCCATCCTACTCCCTCGGGTGCTGTGGGTGGCAGACAGCAGAGGCCCTATCTGAGTGTTGTGGTTTCAGGTCAACTCAGCTCCTCCTACAAATAATTGCACCAGATGGGGGAGCCAGGTGCGCTGCAGTGAAATGTAATCCCCAAGGCTCCTTGTCTGCCTTCTTCACTGTACGGCAACACACAGCATAGTGGACACTCCAAATGCTTGCTGGATGAATGAAGGCATGAATTTGCATATATGTTAGGTAACTGGCCAGGATTGGGATGCAGCGTTGCCTAAAGATTCATCGTTTTTCAATGTGAAACTCAATGACCAGTATGAAAATCACCAAAGTGACTATCACTCTATTGTCACCATGTCCCATCACTGGCCAAAACATAATGTTAACTAATGAACCACCTCTTGAAAAAAAGCAACTAAGAATTATCTTGTTTTAGGAATTTAAGAAATGATTCTTATGAATTTGCCAAAGCCACATTATTTATAAACTCTTTTAAGTCAGGCCTCAATTTAAGAGGCAACAAGAAATCAGAAGGCAAGGAAAGGGGCAGGGGTCTATGAGCTTCCTCCAGGTCTGTAGTTAAATAGCTGAGATTAGATAGGACTCTGTGTGCCGAGAGAAGAGCTGCAGGAGAAGACCAGAAAAAAGGGAAAGAGCTGTGCCGCGCTGAGCCTCCAAGGCGGCGAGCTGGGCATGCTGCCCGGAAGGGACCTCCTGAGCTGCGGGGCCGGTGCGCCTAATCTCTAGCTCACTTATGTGTAGGGGTCAGACCTACCCAGCTGATGGTGGGATGGCTTGGCAAGCAGCAAAGCAGCTATGTGTCTGGTTTTGCTCTTCAGCAGAGCATCGTTTGTATGTATTCCTCCACTACTTTCCCTCCACCAGTTCTGAGTTTCTAGGTTTGAGGACTGAAATCCTAAAAATGGGATCTAGTCTTCCTTCCCAGGAAGATCTCTCCCTACCTCTCTCTGGATACTTTACTTCAGCTAGCAAGCAACTTAAGTCACATTTTGTGTATGCGTGTGCATGTGCGTGTGTGTGTGTTTGTGTGTGAGTGGTGTTGGGGATTGAACCCGGGAACACTCTACCACTGAGGTCCATCTTAGCACTTTTTATTATTTATTTTGAGACAATATTGCTAAGTTACCCAGGCCGGCCTTGAATTACAGTCCTCCCGCCTCAGCTTCCCCAGAAGCTGGGATTACAGGCATGTACCATTGTGACTGACTTAAATCATTTTTGCTTGAATTTTATTTTAAATTAAACAAATAAATAAATTACTCAGTTGCATTTTAAATTAATACATGCAGCCCGAAGCGTTAAGGTAAAACAAAACAATATTAGCATAAAAAACTGCAAATAAAAAGGACTCTATTTTGTGATAGGAGGGATTGAACCCAAAGCCTTTGTACTGAGCTACATCCCCAGTGTATTTTTTTTTTCCCCAGTGTGTTTCTATGCTTTATTTCAAGACAGGGTCTTGCTAAGTCACTGTGTTGCTAGACTGGCCTAGAACTTGAGATCCTCCTGCCTTAGTCTCCCAGAGTACTCGGATTACAAGCATATGCCACCATGACTGGTTTGATCTTAATGTATTTTTTAAAAGCCAAATCTTATTTTATAGAGGGATTTTACTAAGTTACGGCTTTGGGTCATTCTGTTTATCTTAGAGTCATTTTGCGTAGCCTAAATTCTAGATACTTGTGAGACTAGAGATGAGATTCTCTTGTGTGTGCCTCTGTGTGGAATGGTGGTTGGTGCGGGGCAGACATCAAGGGCTGCTGTCTGCCGTTCTTTATTCCCCTTGACCGGATCCTTCTGCTCCTCCAGAAAACCAGCACAGCAAAGACAATGGAAATGTGGAGTTTCTGCTGCTTGCCCCCTTTTTTAAAGCTGTTTTGTTAGAAGTAAGATGAGGGAACAGAGCAGAATATTCCTCTCTTTATAGTTAGCAAATATTTGGGTAAATGTGCAGAACTATTTGTTTGTACTATATTTAAGGATGTCATGCACACAGACTACACACATTTACTTGTCTAATAAATGGGTTTATGTGATTATTTGAAACAGGTATTTTATGAAAAAGTTTTAAGAAGCTTCTTCATAAAGCAAAATGTTAGAAATGTAAGCTTTGAGACACACTGATTAGTAAAATCCCACCATGTCCATAAATTAAGCATTCCAGAATGTAAACGTTTTTCTGTCACTCATATTCATCACACGGGTGTAAACCAGAGACACCGTTTTAAAGTAGGAATGCAGGATCAGGCCACATAATCAACAGTCAATAAAAAGGGGAGCATTTTGCCACAGTTCTGCTGTCAGCCAGCAAGATACTTGCAAATTAAACTGCACACACTCCCAAGACAAAGTGAGACTGTCAGATTTCCTGGGACAAAGGAGAAGTAGAGAGCTCAGTACCAGCTGGGACAGTGACTCTGTCCAGGAGGTGGCCACACTCTACGGCTGTGTGGAGACTCCTCGGGTGGGGCGGCAGGTGATCCTCAGTCGGTGACCAGGGTGGCCAGACCCACAGACAGCCATCCGGAGCAGGGAAAGAGGTGTGAACACAGACAAGACTGTTCGGTTTAACGTGCATCCCCGGGAGGAGGGGGTCACACGGACAATTCCCAGGAATCAAGGGACTACAGGTGAGCCCCCAGGAAATGAGAAGCCCAGAAAGCCAGAAGTGAAAGGGCTGAGTGTGTCGAGAGCTAGAACTTGGATGCAAAATTATCAGTCAAGTCAGGTAAAAAGATTTATCTAAAGAAGTAGGAGAATAGTGCAAATATTCTGCACTCATGCAAGGGTATTTATTCATATGTAAAAACAAAACAGCAATCATTTGTAATTATGGTAATGTATCTCTTATCTCAGTTTTTATATACTCATTAGTTAATTTAAATTATTTCTTGCACAACACATATAAAAACTGTGTGAGAATAAATAGCAGTATAAAAAACTTCTATGTAATGGAAATATTCCTAAAAGTCCCAATCTGGGTTATTGATTCCTCACAATGCTTTGAACAATAAATTGTAGCATAATGAGAGAATTTGGATAATTTCTTAGAGACCAAAATAGTATTTAACTTGCAGATATAGCTTCATTTTTTTTTCTTTTTTTTCTTTTTTTTTTTTTGAGACAGGGTCTCACTGTGTAGTTTAGTCCAGCCTTGAACTCACTGTGAAGTGCAGGCTGGCCTGATACACTCAGCAATCCTCTTGCCTCAGCCTCCCAAAATGCTGGAACTACAGGTGTGTACCACCACACGCAGCTCACTTTCTACAATTATAATCTGGTATACTACTTCTTTCAAGAATAACATTAGTACTTTAGCCCCTGCCAAGAAGCTTTCAGTTTAAGCAGAAAAGAAGAAAACAACATTATGGGTTTCAACCACTTTTTTCTTTTTTTTTTTTTCACTTTTGTTTTAATTAACAGATCATCTCTAAAATCTCTAAGAGTAAGAAATAGGAATCTAAATCTAGGGTTTCTTAGCCTTCTCAGAACTCCATTTTGTGTCTTTACGTGAGTCACATAACTCCTTTTGGGGCATATATTTCTTCAATAATATAAGGAGTGAAACCAGACTAAACACATAGTTGCTTTCCAGGTATTATTTTCTACGAGTCTGTTAAAGATGAATGAAAAGGTAATTAAATTCTAGTAAAATGCTGGTTCACACATTTTCTGCAAGTCAAAGAGCTGGTATTTCTAGTGTCTGTGGAATGTAGGGGGTTACAGGTCAAGAGCCGAGGTAGGGCTGTCGGGTTGAGCTGGTCTTAGCCCCACTCTGGGAGGTGGCAGTTCCCCACAGGAGGAAGGTCAGGGGTCTGTCTCGGCTCTGGGCTCCTCGTCTGAATATTTGCCTGAATTCAGTTACCCAGGAAGCCCCCTTTTGCTTTTGTAGCCTGAGTTCCTTTGTGCAAATGGCCAGCAGCATTTGTTGCATTTTTTCAGGCTTTTACAGTTGGAACAAAATTTCTTGCTCAACTCTTAGCACTTTTTGGGAGAAATTTAAAATTTATTTTATCATATGTTAGTCATTTAATCATTTTTTTTCTTTAAAGAGAGTAAGAAGAACGAAGTTACGTTGTCTTATTAAGCAAACTCTATCCATAAAGGAGGGTCTAAATGGCTTGATAGCACAGTAAGGAAGGATGGCCCAATATTAAAAAAAATTCATTAATATATAGCAGAGGATACATATTTATCCCTCTGTAAAGATATTCAATATTGGGACATCACATTCCAACATGTTCCTGTCTTAGTTACTATCTCATTGCTGAGATGCGATCCCCACAAGTTAAAGGAGGAAAGGTTTATTTTGCTTCATAGTTTGTAGAGGTTCCAGTCCATAGTCAGCTGGCTCCAAGGCAGGGTGGCATGGCAGAGGAGAAACAGCTCATGGCATGGCAAAAGGAAGGAGGGGAGGGGGGATAACAGAGAGACAGAGAGAGAGAGGGAGAGAAAGAAGGAGAGAAATCAAGGGAGGTTGGAGACAGCTACATCCTTCTCGGCTACACCTGCAATGACCTACCCCTCTTGCCACCAGGCTTCACTTCCCAAATCACATTTAGCTATCACTCACCAGGGCTAATCTACTGATGAGTGTCATGTCCCCATGATCCAGTCACCTACCAAAAGCCCCATCAATAAGCACATGAGGCTTTGGAGTAGGGAGCTTATGGATAAAAACCATAACAGTTCCAAAACTTTTGAAAATGCAGATATGGAGATTGAGTTTGTTATATTCACCTCGTCCTCTTAATATGGTAACACAGTGCTAAGGTAAAGCTTAGCATTGTAGATGAACTCTCTTATTCTCTTTTATCAAACCATGAGAGCTATATAACTCTAAAACTAAAATTGTGTTACTTTACCTAAATATCCAAGAGTAAGTAAAATGCAGGACTCACTGGTAAAAATTAATTCATTTCAGTTGCCTTACTGATATCTAATGTGTATATCAGCTTTTCACTATTTAACTTGTATACCTTTTTCACAAGTATATTGGACATAAACAATTAACCAGTGTTAAATGTTTACCTTTTTACTCTGTTGAGATCGATAAGCAAATACAGGAGAAACAACTAAAATTTAATATGGCTGTAAAATTTTTATATTTTATGTAAAGTCAGTCAATCTAATTGCTAATGTCTTGAGCAGGAAATGTATGAAAAGGAGCTCACTGAGCCACAGAGAGAGAGAGAAGGAACCTACAGACAAAGTTTTAGCATCGTGTAGCATTTGCAGAAAGGGTTTACATTTCCAGGAGGAACACAGCCACCCTTAGTGCCTGAGCGGCCAGTTCCTAGAGGGAGGCTTAGGGCGTGGGGAATAGCTTAGTGCTAAAGGGTGTGCTTACCATGTATGAGGTCTGGGGTTCAATCACCAGTACTCTTAAACCAACAAATAAAAATATAATATTTCAATAAAAATAATAGTGATCATGTATGTAACATTTCTCATGCAACATATTCTGTTGTAAAAAATTCACACATGTAAATTATCACTCAGATAAGAAATTATTATTTCCACCTTATGTTGAGAAAAACTGAGGCACAGAAATATTAAATAACTAACTCGAGTTGAGAGTATTGGGATGTGACTGAGTCAGTATTTAACTGGGCAGTCAGGCTATGGGGCTGGAAATTGTAAACACTATGCAATTTTCTTCTTTGCTGTGAATGAAACCTATCTAATATAAGTCAACCTTCAGCATTTTTCCATTTTCTCCCACTTCCTTTGTAGAAAAACCTATATAACAGAGACCCAAAATATGCTGCATGGATACCTTTTTTGCCACAACTCTTCTTCATTCAGTCTCAGTGTAGCTGAGGTAAACAGCTTCATGCATGCTGCCAGTGTCCACCTGGAGTGCGTGCTGTTATGCTTCTCACTCTGGGTGCAGTCCAGAAGGTCAAAGGAGCTATTGTCCTCAGGGCCTGCCACCCCATGGGTGAATAGGTATCAGTGGATATCTGTCCAGGTTCCTGTTTGTCAGCGGGACCCTCCAGCGGTTTCCTGCTTTTTTGTATCCATGCTTTAATGTAATTTTCCTCCTCTGGAATTTGGCCTGTGAGTTGTTTCTAATCCACAGGATATGGGCAAGGTGGTGGGATGTCACTACCATTATTATGCTACTTAAGACTGTTCAGAGGACTGGAGAAAGCAGTTCTTCTTGGTAGCTTCAAGTAACATCCACATCTAGAAAATCTGTGTGAAAAGGTAGTGAAGTGGCCTCTAGAAATTGCAGATGGCCTCCAGCCAACAGCCAGCAAAAGGCAAGCCCTCAAATGAGCAGTTCTCTGGAAATCTGCAAGAATATGAATGAGGTTAGAGGTGGATCTCTTCCTGGTTCAGCCTCTAGATGAAACTGGACAAGCTAACACCTCGATGGCAACCTGACGACACCCTCAGGCAGACAACCCAGCTAAACCAGGCACCGACTTCAACACACAAAACAGTAGATATTAATGTGTGTAAGTCTATACATTTGTGGTAGGTTAGAGTTACCGAGGTACACTTTTTCTTTCCAAAACACAACTCTCTGGTGCATTCTATGTCATTTCTCAGCAGGTAGCTGGATGGATTAAGCCCATTGCATTAATCAGTTCAGTAACATACCTCTCACTGACCTGTATCTTTTCCCACTCTCTGTCTCTGCCTTTAGATTTTTCTCCCAAGGGACCAGCTTCTCTAACATCTGGTTAGAGGAGAACTGGCTCTGGTTTCAGGAGAGCCGTAGGACAGATTCAAGGGAGCGATGATCAGAGAAGAGCTGCGTTGGCCTCTGTGTCCTTATGACCCGCCCTAACACATCTTTGGCTCTCTGTAATCTTTTTTTCTTCACCACCGCACACATGAATCTTACTTGCCTCTTGTTACCAATGATTTACTCATGTCAAACCCGATGGCCAGCTGTTAGCCCTAATCTTACTTGACTTCTCACAAGTCTATGCAACAGTCAATTACTTCCTTTTGGTTGACAGACTGTTTTCCCTTGGTTTGTGGGACACTATGTTCACAGGCTTCTCCTTGTCCAACACTAGTCCCTCCCTTGTAGTCTAGAGGAAGCTAGTTGCCCTTTCCTTTCCGACCCTAGCAGTTAGAGGATCTGAGGACTGTAGCTTCTCTCCTTCACTAGGTTTTCTCTTTCAGTCCTAACATTGAAAATAATACATGTCAGCTTGGACACAGAGTAGACATGTCAAATTTCACCAGTCCAATAAATTCCACTGATATTTTAACCCAAGCCACTTCCTCTCCCCATATCCATGTATTCATTCTGCTCTTCTGTTGCTTAGCTCAACGTTACTGGTAGGTGCCCTTGAGTTTTCTCTTTTTCTTGCTCCAATTTATAAAGCTTAGAGAAGAAGTTTAGCATAAAGCCTAAATTTAACACATCTGCCATTTGTACATCTACAATCTATTTTCTTTCAGCAATTGTAAGTGATTTTTAAAAATACTAAACCCAGACATGCTTCCTCAGACTCAAAATCCTTCAATAGATTCTTATGAAAACTAGAGGTTAAAATAAAACCTAAACGCTCTAGTAAGTCTTACGCGTTAACTCTCAATGCTTCGTTTTACTCCTTCATGTTTTTATACCCTGTTTCCTCACATGACCCCAGCACCGGTTGGCTTCTCTCTGACTACACCAATCTCATTTTGATTTAGGGCTTCTACCTCCGCAATTCTCTCTTTCCCTTTAGCTTGCTATTTCCTTCTAGCGTTCAGGTCTTCAGTCAAAGTTTACAATATAGCAGTTTTTTTTTCTGGAAAATCTCTTTAAAATCCCCATTTCTCGGGCTATTCGACTAGTGCAGGTATCAGGGATACTGACTCTTCCTAAAAGTTGTGTGGCAGGAAACTTGTGGCTTCAGTAATCCTCCTGTCACCACTGTCAATGATTTGTGCTCTGAGAACATTTTTATGGCCTCAGCGGGTAGTGTGGGATAGAAAGACAAAAATTGAGGTAAAGCATGAGCTTTTAGAAATTAAAACAAAAACAAAAATCCAAACCCTTCAAGTAGGTATGTACAGAGCTATCTCAAAGGGAAGTAGGATTTGGTTTCAAGACCATCATAAGCCCCTGATTAGCAATGTTTCATACTACAACATTTGGTGTGAAGGTAACGGAAGCACTTATCTTTGTCCCATTTTACTGTCCCATAATGCTAAATGCATTGCAAGATGGTTTTGGTTATCCATGCAGGGAAGAAATACCAAAATAATGTGGGAATTTTTTTCCTTGTCAATAAAAATAAATTGTGAAAATTGTGTCTACTGGAAGCAGAGAAAAATCTTAATGGCATATATAGTATACCTAGAAATCATGAAAAACACCAACCTCCAGCAAATATTTTTCCCTTGTAATGAGAAAGCAAAAATCATTAGAAGCTTCCTAACATTAGAAGTTTCCTATCACTCCAAGGAGAGGAAATATCTGGCCTTGAAAGGGTGTGTAAGAAAAATCCTTCTTTGAAATAGGTTTTCCATTGTAATTTACTTAAATCAAAAGAGAGACTTATAAGTAAGAGTGACAGAGTACAGGTAACAGCGATGCAAACAATAAAAGGGGCAGAAACTACAGTGCATTTTGTTACACTCACCATGAAAGGAGCTGATTAAATACAGAAAAGTAGACACAAGCCTGTCTTTTAAAACACAGATTAGACGGATTAATACAAATGCTGCAGAGAGGGCTAAAACATGAAGAACATAGGTATTACTTCTAATTCAAAAACTAGTTTTCAAAAGAGGTTAAGAATCCACATCTCACAAAAACCCAGAGGCCTGAATTCTCCTAAAATTGGTCTAATCATTTCAAAGGTTTTGTATCTCTTTCATCATATTTCTGGCTGGGCAAAGAACCTTTAAGTTCCTACTGGTACACATGATGTTGGTCCAGAACCACATTTTGAGAATTGTTTATTTACTGCAAGAATCTTATCCTTGACCTGCTTCTTAAGGAACCTTGTAGATGGAAAAAAAATACAAAATAGAGCCCCTCCCCAGAGGTTCTCATGCAATTGGCTTGAGGTAGAGAAAGTTGTTGGTACATATTAAAATCTCCCCTGGAGACACAAACATGTAGCCAGAGTTGGTGTGTTAGATTTTGTTGCCAGGACAACACACTTGGCACACACAATTTAAATGAGGAGAAGTTTATTTTTTGGCTTACAGTTCAAGAGATTTCAGTCCATGGTTGGCTGACTCCTAGGCAGAAATATCATGACAGAAAGCCATGGCAGAGGAAAGCTGCTCACCGTGGGGCAGCCAGGAAGCAGAAAGGGAAAGAGTCAGAGAAGAAGGAACCCAAAGTTCAAGGGAGAGAACCAGGACAGAGCTTTAGGCTTATTGATCATCCCCACAGCGCAAGCATTTGAAATCAGAAGACTGGATGAGATCAACAGCGAGTGATTGTAGATAGAACAGAAGAAAATCCAACCACCAGTTCCCAGGGCACTGTAATGATAAGAGGTTAAGGAGAGGAAAAACGATCAATTAATGAGATACAGAAGAAAAACAGAAGCCAAGCAAAGAATGTTTCTGTATGTTAACTTTCTGCCATTAGGATAATAAGAGGAAATGAAAAATGACTGTTGGATTTAACATTAATGTACCTATAACTTTTGTAAGAGTGAAGATTTCATAAAGAAGTAAAGGAGAAAACCTAATTGGAAGGGCTCTGAGAAATAATGAGAAGGAAGAAATTGTGGAAAGCGAATATAGAACAGTTTTTCCCAGAGTTTTTTCTTGGATAGAAGACAAATATTGGGTAGTAGCTAGAAGGAAAAAATGGAATATATATAGACATAGAGATTTTGTAAGTTTTTTTCATTATTAAGAAGACAGACAATGATTAAATTGATGCTGTAAGAGATAATTGCTAGAACAATGTCCTTGAAGAGGTGGTAGCAGCAATGAATGCACAAGAGGAGAGGCTGACCTTAGCTATAAACAGAAAATAGTTCTTCCATGGTACAGAAGAAAAGGTCACACACAATTCATAGATGGAAGGGAGTAGTTACAGAGAAGCTCCTAGAAGTTCTCTTTGGTAATTTCCATTCGCTCTGTGAAACAGAAAGCAAAGTCAGCATAAAAGAGAATGTACAGGGGTTTGAAAAGTAAGAGAAGTATGAAAATATTGCCAAGGAGAATGTGGAAACAAATGGATGTGGTGCATCGAGTGAGATGAAAGGGAGTATAAAGGCCTACTTGAGGTAGTGATCATGAATGAAAAGTGAAATTCCTAAGACAGAACCAGAACTCATCTCTGTCCACATTCACCTCTGTGTGTGTAGTGGCTAAGTGGAAAGTCATATTTAGTAAGGGAGAATGATGAAGCTATAATGTCAATAATAGAATAAAGGCATATGCAAAGCGTGACTATAAAGACCATATCTACTATCAGGAAACTTAAACTGGATGAAAGGGGCAAGAGAGCTGTAAAAATTCTGAAAGAAAATAAAACTAAGGTAGAATCTATAGATTTAGACAGGAGGGCAGTTTAAAGTTTACTGGAGCTGAGATAATAAAGAGAAGGAGCTGTGACTGTAGAAGGGATGATCATGGAGTGGAAGGCTTGAAATTGACTTTCATGGAGTGGTGTTCACTTTGTTGCAAAGACACAGTCCCTGAACCCTGCAATTTAAAAGAGAAGTTTATTTTGGCTCAAGATTGCAGAGGTTTCAGTCCGTGGTAACTGACTCAAAGGCAGAAACAGCATAGCAGAGGGGCATGGTAGAGAAAAGCTGCTCGCCTCATGGTGCCCGAGATACAGAACACAGGGATAGAGAAGAAGAGACCACAGAACAGACATAGTTCCCAAGGTCATGCCACCAGATTTATGTGGACACATAGAGAAGATTGCTTGACTAAAATGTTAGGCATCTCTTAACCCAGAAAAGTTGACGATTAAGATTTTCCGTCATGATCACCCCTTGTCATCTTGACCTCAAACACATCTCCTTAAACCATACTTAACCTCCAAACAGAGACAATAACAAGGTTGTAATTCTACTTAACATGACACAACTATCCCACATACAACTGAAAATGGAATAATCTCTTCCCCCGAATCTCAACAATTCCAGCACTGATTAGAAGTCCAATTCCAAAGTCTCCTCTGAGACTCCAGGAAAACTCTTAGCTGTGAAACTCTGTAAAATTTTAAAAAGCAAGATACCTATTCCCAATACACAATGGCAGAGGGTTAACATTCCCATTCCAAAAGGGAGGAACGAGGAACAGAAAAGAACTGGACCAAAGCAAGACTAAAACCCAGCCGGGCAGCAGTAAGCTCTAGTGCTTTGTGTCCAGCAGCTAAGGCATGTGGTGGCGAGATGTGTGTTCCAAAGGGCTTGGAAAGACCTACCCTTATGGCCTTCCCAGCTGCAGCCCAAGTAGACTTTGTCTTGGGGTAGTTAGTTCCACTTGCTGACAGCAGCTTTCTTCAGCAGATAGTCCACGTTTCTGGCACCTATAAATTCCTGGGTTTTCCCTTGCAGTCTTGGTTTTAGTCTCGCAGCTTTATGCATTGTCCTCTCAGGGGCTTCTGGACTGGGCTTTAGCCCTGTCACATATTTTTGCCTGGTCTTTCAGGCCTTCCTTTGAAATCTGGGTGGAACCTCCATGATGCCACAACTTGTGCACTCTGCTTGCCTGAAAAACCAGCATCTCATGGATGACACCAGGTTCTGTCGCCAGCTTGAGCAGGACCCGGGCATCCTTGAAGAAGGAGAGGTTTACTTTGATTGATGGTTCCAGAGATTTCCGTCCATGGCTGGCTGGTGCCAGGGCAGAAGCGGCATGGCAGAGGGGTGTGGTGGAAGAAAACTGTTCACTTAATGGTGGCCTGAAGTTAAGAGAAAATAGCAGAGAGCCAGAGAAGGAAGATGTGGCCGGGGATGAGAATACACCTTTCCAGGTTTATATGCCCAGGGACTCTCCTCCTCCAACTGCGGCCCACCTCCTAACAGCCCATTCAGCTATGAATTATTAAAGGGCCAATCTGCACCATCCTTCGATGGGGGAAGAAGCCTTGGTCAGCACCCTCAAGATCCAATTTCTTCTGAAACTTCCACCTCTGAACACACGGAACTTTGGGGGCACATTTTAGATCTAAACCCTAACAAAAAAGAATTGGTGCAAAGACTTTGGGCAACCGGCATATTCTTGGCCAGCTGCCATACCCGATGCTTCCTTCCTCTATGAATTGAGGGGTTTGGAAACTTTCCCTGGGAAGGCCCCGAAGAGCCACATTCAACCACTCAGACCATTTTATTGTCAGGCAGTAAGTTATTTGTTAATATAAGATGATACACAGAAAACAAGATATTCTCTATTCTACACTGTCTTAAGAATTTGTGTGTGCTTATCACTTTCCAAAATCTTTCGGGAAAGAGAAAGCCCGAACACTCAGTCTCATGAGAAAGCAGAAGATGAGACCTGCTGACGCTTGTATCAATGTGGGAATATTATTGAAAGGCAGATCACCATAAAGGAGAAAAGATATCATGGTCATATCCACGGTGTTTGTCCATTAGCGACTTCTTTGTTTTCCCTGTTCTAGGCTATCAGAAATGGGTCAAGCAGAGGACTCTACTTTCTGCCTGGACTTTGGAAACAGTATAGCAGTTGAGGTAGATAATTCTTCGTTAGAGGATTGAAAAACTGATCCTGATAATATCTGATAATATTTAAGGCTGTATTAAGTAGGAAAGAAGGCAGCATTTCTGGCTGATGCCTCTTTCTTTGAAATTAGGATCAATTATTTTAAGACTTATTAAAAAAAATGTTACTTTGAGGACCAGGTGTGAAGATTTTGGCCTCCATCTCATTTTTAAATTTTATATCTACTACTATTATTGTTTTTTGAGAGAGGGTCCCACTATGCAATCCATGTGAAGTTTCCACTCACTGTGTAGTTCAGGCTGACCTTGAACTCACAATGCCCCCGCCTCAGCCTCCCAGATACCTGGGACTACAGACCAGCATAGAAAGCCTCATTTTATTTTATTTATTTATTTATTTTGGTGTCGGGGATCCAACTCAGGGCCTTGCACTTGCTAAGCAAGCACTCTAACCCCTGAGCTAAATCCCTGGCCCCAGAAAGTCTCATTTTAAAGCTGAAAAATCACAGAAAAGTCCAGGACTTTTTCTGACCCATGACCTAAACAAGACTTGGAAGCTAGGAGAAATGGCCACTTTTATTGAATATGCCAAGAACCCTGAAATCTGACTAGAAAGGGGAACAAAGGAACAAAGGAGCCTTTCTGGCACATATCTAGACACCCCCTAGGAAGAGTATTTCTCTTCAGTTATTTGATTACTTGGGGAGGACCTCTGAAGTGGGGTGGTTTAGGGAGATGGGAATGTGGTCTAATCCTACACGGATGTCTGCAAGTTAAGACTAGTGCTTATCTGTGAGGGTGGATACAAGGCTGAAAGGCAAACACGAGTATGATACTTGAAAGCAACATGTGAAAAGAACTAATTCTTGCCACACCGGGCTTGCTCGGTGAATGCTAAGTAGCTAATTGGTGGAGAGCAACTTCACATCTAGCGACACAAGGGCTTGGGGAACAGCCTGATGAAAAGACAAATAGAAATTAGTAAATCTTGAGGTAAATAAATTAATTCGTAATTATTACTGAGAGGAAAATACTGCAGCGAATGAATGGATGAATGCTAAATTAAACAATGTCTTGTTCATAAGGAGCTGTGGGCAGAGCTATTCTCTACTCCTGAACAGACAGCAAGCATCCAGCCTTCGAAAGGTGCTGCCTTCCCAGTGTGGCGCTGACCAGTCCTCCTAACTGCTGGGAAAAGGGCAGGCTGATGAGGCATTGAATCAGCGAATGACGCTGAGATGAATGACACATACGATCACACCTGTAACCTTCATGCTTAAGCAATGTCCTTTGCACAGACAGATGCAGACAGAGCTCCCGGGGACATGAGAAGGTCTGGGAAAGCCAGAGCCTCACCCAGCAGGGAGAGGTTTTCTCTCTGAAGGAAGCCTGAATGAAGAATTACAGAATAATTTCAAATGAGAGGACTTAAAGACTCACACTGTGTCAAGGCTTCGTTTTGCCGCTTTTGCTCAGTTTTTGTAAGAAGTTGTCACCCACACAATGAGGCTTTGTCTTCTGTGTGGACATCACCATCCCTTCCAGCCCAGTGAGGAGTCACTGGGACACTGTCCTTCCCTCCTTAAAAGGAGTGGCTGCAGGAGGGGACGTTTGGAAGGGAGTCTGAAGACTTCAGGGGAGGAAGAGGAAAACCATTGTAACAGTTCTTGACTCATTAATTAATAAAAAGAAATGAGCAAGCATCTTCCTGAGCTTGGCACGGCCTACCTGAATTGAACTGTTGTGGTGTTACTTAGGCCTGGTAATTGTGAATTAGAGAAATGTACAATTGTGAGGTTTTTGTATGACGGTGCCAAAGGTCCACTCCTCTGTAGGTAGAAGTGCTTTCTGTGGATGAGAATGGGTAGTCCTACAGTCGACCATTCTGGGGAGAAGCTAATCCCAGAGATGTGAAGAGACCTGCCACACAACAGCGGGAAAGAGAAACTGTTCTCCTGGAGGCCAGGGGTCACTTTGGTCTAGACTTGAGGCTGTCTTTGCTACCCAGAAGCACTCCATGGGGGTGGAGTTAGAGCTGGGAAGAGGGTGCTTGCCGTGGGAAGATAGGCAAGGAAGGAAGTAGATAGCGGTTCTGAAGTGGCCCTTGTACTGCCAGCAACACAGGTTGCTCTTGACTTAAGCATTCCATTTTTTGAAGCTCCAGTAGTTTTTGAAATGAACAAAGTCAAGGTTGTTCTCAGTGATGCCATGGGAATTTAACAGAAGGCATCCGGTGACACTGTCACTCATTATTATACATAATATTCCAAAAGTGCTTGTAAGCTAACATTCCATGGTAAAATGTGTTTTGTGTCACAAAAAGGACTATCCAAATCCATCTTTTAATTGATTTTAATGTAAACTTCTTTTCACGTATTTTACTTTTTTCTTAGTAAATTTGTTTCAGGCATCATAGGGTTGTCCCGGCAGTCCGTGTTTTACAGATGTGTTTGAGATGAGCCACACTTGCCACACCATGGACCACATAAACCGAGATGAGTGGGTGTGTTTGACCTGCTGGCACCGAGTTGTGCAAGGAAACCTGCTCAACGAGCCAGGGGTCAGCTCCCAGCTCCAGAGGTGAGCTGCCTTCTCCACGGCCAGAGTCCCTCCTGAATACACACAGATGACTTGCCTCAATTCTTTGTAGTCTGCTTTTCACTGAAAATGTTAAACGACTCACCAGGATTCCCGAAGTTTTGTACTTTCATCTAAAATCTCTTTCCATTTTTGAGCCTTCATTTTGCTGCTCTTACCTTTCAAACTAAGAACATGACTAAGGAAAACACAAATCACTTTCTCATTTTGGTCCATTATTCTTTCAGTAGGGACTTCAAACTGACTTCACAACCTAAGCAATAGGGTATTAAAATAAAGACATGTCAGAAAAATTTTTATGCTTTATGATGTCACATGATGATTTAAAATTAATTTTATTTATAGGATAATATAGTTCTCACTATATACAAACTCCTATTTTAAATAAGATTTCAACAAATTTAAACCGTAACTCACATAAGCAATTTATTTACAAATTTATCTATTTCTATGTTGTCATTATAATAGTCTTCAAAGATATTTTTAAAAATTATAAACATACTTTATATCAGGACTTAGACTAATATACTCATGCTATAACAAAACAGGAAATTCCAATACAGTTACTAATACAACATTCAATTATTTAGTATTCATATCACGCCAGCAACACGTGAAAAAAACTTGAAAGCAACACGTGAAAAAAACGAATTATTCATTTTGAGACAGTGTCTAGCTAAGTCACTAAGTTGCACAGGCCCAGCTGGAATTTGGCACCCTTCTGCTTCATCATCTTGGAGTGCACCACAGTGCCCAGGTCAGCAGCCCCCTTTTTTTTTTCTGCACATGGAATGGATTTCTCTCCACTTCTTCCAGGATGAAATCCAACCCTCAGGGCATGATTCATCAGGAGCCTGTCTTGCTAGCTTGCTTCCCAGCCACAGGCACTCTTCCACCCAGCTACTCCGCAGCAACAGCTCCTTCTGCCTCCCGTTGGGAGGAGGTCTCTCCCCGGCTCCTCCTGTCCTGGTCGTGCTGCCCTCCCTGGAGTCTTTTTCTATCCTTCCCCCTTTCTCTGTTCTTATCTCAAGCGTCTTGGCTTCTTTAAAGCCTTCTTGCCAGAGCCTAGTTCTTCACCTTAGATCTTCAATCTTTCACTCCAGCAGTGAACCCACAGTGGGAGGGCGAGGGAGACTGGAGCCAGGATCTTTTGCTTCAGAAAAACCAATTCCACTTGTGTTTCCAAAGACCAGCGGGGCTGGGGGGAGACTTTGACACGCTTTCCCTGAGGGCATGGGCAAGGCCAAAGGTTTGCAGAAGCCAGGTAAAGACAGCAGAGAGGAGTGTGGAGCGCTTCTTCTGCTTTCCATACAGACTTCTGGGGCCTCAGAGGAGAGAGTGGAAAGCTGAACTTGCTGTGAGTCCTGAAAGATGAGGCTCGGGAATTGCAGGGAAGTCCCAGACTTTTGGCTTCGACAAAGAACGCATCACAAGTGCCCAGGGAAGGACGAATGGAGGCTTTTCTGGCCTTTCCTCCTTATTGTGAATGGTCCTGGGGTTCTGCTCTCCAAAGTTTTGAAGGACTTTGAGCAACGGCAACATATTTTGGGAAGGATTTCCTCCTGAATCCAGCCTGCTGTTACAGATGACCATAGCGGGCCATGATGATAGCTTTTCTTCTGTCCCAAGGCAGGAAAATATTTTTTCGAGGCAGTATGCGTTTCCTTTCCTGCAGCCCTTGAGTAATGTTTGGCAGACTCTGGAACCTGACCAATGGTGAAAGGCACTGAATTTGTTAGCCTCATTTGAGAGTAGACGGTTTTGTGCAGAATATTCTCCTTTAGCCACAAACTGAAAAACCCCATCTTCATACAATTACCCTATAAATACTAGACCAATAAGTAAGAACAAATTCTGGGGAGGCTCGTATAAAGGCAGGAAAATTGGCAATTAAAGCTCTTAGTATAATCATTCACATTTTGGATGTGGAAAAATGGTCAGATCAGAATTGGTTTTAATTTCTGGAGCACCAAACGCCCGCGTACTCATGCCGTTCGGGATGATTTTCCTCCTGCGGTTTATCACGTTGGTGGGAACACAAGATTTCGTTTCAGCCTGAAGACACTGCCCGGAATTTGTTCAGGCGCAGAAGGGAGGATCCGCCGATCCGATCGCGGGTGTTCCCGGCACCGCGGGCCGCGCGGGGCGGGCGGGCTCGGGCTTCGCGCGGGGAGCGCGCGGCGGGGGCGGCGGCGGCGGGGCGCCGCGAGCGAGGGCGGCGGGTGGGCGGCGTGGGCGGCGCGGAGGGCGCGCCGGGAGCGCTTTCGCGGGCGCGAGCGTCGGAGCGGCCGCGGGGAGCGGAGGGCAGGCTCGGGCAGCGCCCGGGCTCCTCCGGCTGTGATAAAACTTGAGAAATAGCTAGGAGGGGCCGCTCGGCGTCTCCGGGTCCAATCCGGTTTCAGGAGAGAACACGCTCCCGGGCAGACAAGCCCGAGAGAGGCCAGAGCGACTTCGGGACGCGCCGCGGCGAGAAGAGACCTCCGCGCCTCGCTCCCCGCCGCGCCCCGATGGCCGCCGCCGGGCCCCGGAGCCCGCTGCGCGGAGCCCTCTGCGGGCAGCTGCTGCTGACCCTCTGGGTGAGCCCGGCCGGGGGACGGAGCGCGGACGGGAGGGCGGCGGACGCGCCCCGCTCGCTGCAGGGGCAGCGGTAGGGCACCCGGCGGAGCCAGAGCTGACCTCGGCCCTCCGGGGCAGGGCAGGTCCCGGTGCGGGCGGCCGCGCGGGCGTCCTCGAGGACCGGCGCTCGGTGGGGTTGGGCCCTGCGCTCTGGTTCGGATGAGCCTCGAGCTGGCCCCGCGCTGGGCCTGCGGTGGTCTCGGGGTGGAAGGAAGAATGTCCGGTTATTTGGGATCGGCTACTAGCGTCTTGGAGGGAGCAAGACCCGGACCTGAGACGGGGCTGAAGCAGTCTCAGTGGACCTGGTTGGGGACGTCGGCGAGGGGAGCCGGGCCCCTGGGTGCGCGCACGGGATGCCTCTGGGAGACGGGTGTCCTGGCTCTGCTTCCCCGAAAGATTCAGGAGCCTGGTGGAACCAGCCTCCCCGCGCCACGCTGCGGGCTGAGGTGTGCACCTGGGAACTGGGGTGCGCAGGGTGGGGCCTGTGGGGTGATCGGGGACGCGGCTGGGTGGGCCGGACTTGGCCCGGGGTGGGACAGGACGAGATGGGGTCGCACTTAGTCCGACTCTGGGAAGAGCTGTGAGGGCGCGGAGCCCAGCCTGGGTGGGGTCCTCTGTGCCCCGAAATCCTGATGCTGAGCGAGTGCTCGGCCTGGAGAAGATGTTAGGGACAATTTCTCCAAAAGGCAAGATATTCGAACGGAAAAATTGGCGATTCTGACAGCAAAGTTACCGCGAAGTTTAGGACCGAACCAAGGTTGCCCTCTCGATCTACAGAAAGGAGCAAGGGACCCGCGACTCGCTCTTGTCCAAAGTTGGGCCACTTTTTCTAAGCGGACCCTTGGGGTTCCCTCGCCCCCAAGTAGGGCCAGGCTTTGTGGCGTCTTTAAGTCAGCATTTATGAATATTGGGTTGGTGGTTGTGATCTAAAGAAATTGTGCCAGTACACACATCGCTCTTGCCTGCAGCTATTAAACAAACAAAAAACTGAGTTGCTTGAAATGACTCTAAAAATGGAAATTGCGCCCCAAATGTGTCCTCTGGTATGTATGAAAACATTTCCAGCGTTTCTGTTTAAAAGCATGAGTTTGGTGTTTGTTTTCTCCGAGAACGGATTAGGGGGTGAGGAGAAGACCTTTCAGATGCCGCCTTCCCCAGACCATCTCGCGTTTGCTAGAGGGGAGGGCGGGCAGCGGATAGGGCGGGGTGCGGTGGGGTGCGGGGCGCGTAGGTCAAGGCAAGAGGGTGTGTGCGAATCTGAACCCGGAGCGTTGCGACTCTGGTCTAGTCCATTCCCGTGTAGGGTTATTTTTTCTTTAAATTTCGTAACTTTTAGGTTAAATGCTATGGTTTGAGACTAGAATAGTACAGAATGTAAAAAGAACGGTAATTTCTTTCCTCTGCAGCTCAGTTTACAAACACTTTGAATTTTGGACGGATGGGTAAATTACGATCTCTACTGACCTCTCTGTCTTTCTGACTCATCCAACTGCCTGCTTTTCAGTATGTAAGTGACGTAGCATTGTAGAAACACTTTTTACTTTGTGGACATTAATGGATCTCTCAAAAGCAGCTGCTGTAAGTAAGGAGGGAGCTTCTTCAAAGCAAGCCTATAATTTGACGTGTTAGCCTCCCACGGAGCTGACGGGAGGGTTGAGGAATTCCCGGATTTGCACTTTTGTTACTGCTTTCCCACTGCCTTTTTCTCACCCACACTCTAAACTGCCACCAGGTAGGTTCTACTGATCACACAGAGAAGGGAAACTAGAAAAACACATCAGACCATCTCACTATTGTTGAAAGGTTTTAAGTGTCCTTCAGGTTTATTTCCCTTAATAAAAAAAAATTATTACAGGATGGTGAAAACTAGTTTGCAATGATCAGGTACTTCTGTGTGTTAAAAATGAGACCCTTTTAAATACATATGTAACACTGTTCTCCGTATCAAATCCATTTTGAGAATTATGTTCTCTATTATGAAAAATGATACGTACTTGGACACAGTCTATTATATTGCTAAAAAGGCTTTTCTTCCGAGGGAACTAAAGCAGCAACCTCTGGCAGATCTCCCCTTCTCCAGTCCGTACTTTTGTCCCTTGGAGTATGTAAACTCTACCTCCAACTGTTGACAAGTGTGCACTTCATCTTTTCAGCTTTTGTAACATTAATTAATGGGAATAATGTGACTTCTTTACCTGAAGATTGTATGTGGTTCTTTTTTTGAGGGGGATAGTTCTTGGTAAAATTAGACATACTCGTTTTTTTAAATAGAAGAGACTATAACAATTTGTTAACCTTTATGTTAGTGAAACAAAGATTAAGACAAATAAAGTAAGGAACTGAAAAGTAGCTGATTATAAAGCCAAAACCTCGAGAAAGTCAGCTTCAGTGTATGCTTAGATTGAGGCATTGTTATCTTTTAAAAAGAAGGATGCTGAAGTTTGTACTGAGATATAGCTGGACTCAGAAGCGACTGATGAATAATCAAGGAATGTAAGCTCATGCACCTTTTCATCCCTGTTGTAATCCATATATGGTGTCTGTGGTGACCTGCGGTTAATCTTACCTTCCAATTAACCAGAATTCCCATCTTAACATGAGTTTGGTTCGGAAAAAAATTACAATAATTTAGTACCTAGAATCTAGGGAGGTAAATCTTACTATCTGTCTTTGAGGTGCTAAGAATTTGAAAGATATTATTTCCATTTTGTAAAAGATAAATGTCCATGAGAGATGAAAAGTTAAAAGTTTGTAGTCCTTGCTCTCAGGCAAGAGGATCCCCTTTATATTTCGGGCACTCGGCCTTCCCATGGTTTCCCTTCTTCCGTTGCAGCGCCCGGGGTGGGAGTGTGGGGGGCATGGACACAGGCCCTTCTGCATGCTGGGTGATCACTCAAACCCCGTTCTTTAGCTTTCTTCTATTTGAAGGGAGATGTCATTTAGAATGTTTTCTTTGTGTATTTAGTTCATAACACTGAGCAACACAAACCTGAGACAATCAAAGATAGTTTTCATTCTCCTTTTGGCCTTAGATCTTTCTATTAGGACTTAATGATTTCTCTAATAGCATTGCAACCATAATATTAATAAAATTTGTGTAGTACTGCAAAATGAATCAAAATAATACATGTTTTCCAGGCTGCCATAGGCAAGACTTTGTTATCAGTTTTTAAAACTAACAAAAATTTACTTGTAACTTTAGGTTTTCTGAATCAGATATTATTTAGGTTTTATAAATCAGAGTCCTTCATTAAAGAGATTTCTTTCTCTCTCTCTTCTTTTTTTTTTTTTCCAGTGCCGGAGATTAAACCCAAATCCCAGAGCAGGGTAGACCCTTTTTAAAAATTTTATTCTGAGACAGGTTCTCGATATGTTGCCCAGGCTGGCCTCAAACTTGTGATCCTCCTGCCTCAGCCTCCTGAGTAGCTGGAATTATAGGTGTGTGCTGCCTTGCAGGGATTCAGAGGGATTCTTTTATAACTCAAACTGAAAATCTTTTTGAAATTAAGTTTCTTCTATGTTGCAATTTTTATTTGGCAGTCTTTATAAGAAGTGATTTTTAAAAAATGCTTTTAAAGACATTAGTTCATTTTGTTAATGTAGTGGTGCCTTTACATTTTTCATTTTATTGTCCAATAGTGTATACAACTTACACAAAATATAGTATCCAATTTCTATATTTATAATTTCAAGCACACTTTAGTTTCAAGAAGCAAACATAACTCACATGAGTCTGAATATTACCTCTTACAAAAATTATACTAATCAATTCACTGTATATTCTTTCCAGTAATGTTCTATACAGCAACAAAATAAATAAATTATTACTGCATACTCATCATGGATAAGTTTCACAAATACAATTTCAAGCAAAGCATGCAAATGGCATATAACTGCATAGATTTAAAAGATAAAATTTAGAAAAATAAAACTTTATCTTTTTTTAGGGAAACAGGATAAATTTAAGCAGAGGCAGGGAATTAGTGGTTATCTGTGTTTTCAGAATCAAGAGAAGGAAGGACATAGAAATGAAACTTCAATATATAGGGTCTTCAAATCATAGTTTTTTTTTTACCTTGATAATGAGTACTTTAGTGTTGATTTTATTATTAATTAAAACATGTATGCTATATGTAATGTTTTGCATTTATAGTAGATTTATAAAAGGACATTTTAAAGAAGAGGCAATAGAGGGGACCAAGAGAACCAAGAGTTCCTCTTTGACTTTATAATCAAAGCCTACTATGACTGAGGCTTTAGTAAAAAAGTTAAAAAATAGAGAAGGCACAGAAAAAACAGTATTAGAATAAAAATAGAGCACAGTTGTGGAGAAAATACATATCAATAGGTTATTACAGTTAATTTGAAAAGACACAAAACAGGCACTATTTTACAGAATGTAAATTACCAAATTTCACTGGAAGAAGTATTCAAAATCTAAATGGATTTATATCCATTAAAGATATTGAATTAAAAGCCAAATATCTCCACATACACAATCTTTCACATCCATCAGGCCCAGACTCATAGCAAATGAATTATTCCTAAATTATACAGAACAGATAATCCCTATTTTATATAACTTGTTTCAAAGAACAAGAAGAGTGGAACTTCTCTGAATTCATCTATGAATATAATGTGAATTTGAAAAATAGTAACTTAATTTCACCTATGGGAATCATGTGTATGAAATACTAAAAAAAAGTAGCAAAGCAAACCAGTAATATATTTAAAAAATCATCATGTTAGGTGGGGATGGTAGCACACACCTGTAATCCCAGCACTCTGGGAGTCTGAGGTAAAAAGATCACAAGTTCAAACCTAACCTGGGCAGTTTAGTGACTGTCAGACTCTGTCTCAAAATAAAAAATAAAAAGGGCTGGGGTGTAGCTCAGTGCTCAAGCCCTAGTTTCAGTCCCTAGTAGCACGAAACAAACAAGCAAATGAACCAACCAACAGACAGACAGCATGCCCACATAAGGTTGATCCCAGGAAAGGTTATATTAGAAAATCTAACATAAAATGTTAGATTTTATGTTAGAAAATTTATTGTTGTATTTTAGCATAGTAGTATATTAAGAAAGAAAAACTGGACATTTCAAAATAAATGGAAACATTTTATTCAATGTTGGAAGAAATTCTTGGGAAACTATAAATATAGGAAATGAGGTTCCTTAACCTAATAAGCACGCCTCACAGAATTCAGTGAATGTAATGAAAAAAAAAAAAAAAAAAGAAAGACTCAATGCGAACTGGTCAAAACGTTCTGTTTAAAATTGGTAGAACATTCCCCTTGAAGTGTCAGTCATGGCCATCAGAGCTCTTTCTATTAAATCTTCTACTGGAGGTTCACACAAACACAAAAGAGAAAAATATAATAGCAATAATGAAGGAGGTACAGGATTGACAGGAAGGAAATGTAATTGTCACTTTGCCAGCTAAAGAATGACTCCATGAAAGGCTCAATACGATCTAGAGACAATCCTGAATATGAGACCAGTCTTTAGAAATTATTTCTATAGCCTGTCAACAGTTACAAAATACAGAATCTCATTCAATACAGCTTCAAATCATCAGTATACATAAAGTAAAAAATGAATTTAAAAGGAACAAAATTAGCACACAGATGATTAAAGGATAAGAAGAGCCCAGTTCCAGAAGATGAATGTTAAATAATGCAAGATTCTCAGTCTCACCAGAAATTAACATGAAAACTGTCATTAGTTTGACAAAATTTTTAAAGGTTGTCAGATTAATTGTAGGCAAGGATGCGAGAAATGGAAAGATTTAGTTCTCTAAGGACATTAAACTACATAAATGTTAGTATTTTGGAGAGTCAGTTAGCAATAGCTAATGAGACTGGAGGTGCTCATAGATAGTACATTGATTTTTTGATTGCAATATATATTCTAACATCTTGCACCTGCAAGCCTGCTCCGTGTAGTATCATTTGTAATAATAAAGGAAAGCAATGTAAATATAACTGTCACAATAGGTGAATGATCAAAATAAACATTGACATATGAATTTTTATAATGTATGCATATATGTGGTGAATGCTTAAATTAAAAAATACATATTCAGTGAAAGACACATTAGCATTAATCCCCCTCAAAATACTCTTCCTCACTCTGAACACACTTATTCCAACATTCTGGCCACTTTCTGGAGCAACTCTGAAAGTGCTCTTTGGTGAGTATCTTTACAAGCTGTTGTCAAAAATATGGTGACTCCTGCTGCTGAACTCCATCCAACAGAAAGGCAGGCTCCAAAAACATTACCGTGTGTCCTCATCCACCTTATTCACTGGTCTGGCGTGGCACAATTTCTGGCATTTCCCCAAAGTCAAAATGACTTTAAAGGTAAATATTTTGAATGGAGTCAGGGCATTGAGGCAGCCACAGCAGTGCCGCTAGTGTCTATCATGAAAGAGGACTTCTGGACCTGCTTCAGAATGATGGGTGGGTGTGTGCAAAGTGAAGGGGAATATTTGGAGGGGGAGTAATGCCAATGTGTCCTTTACTGTAACACATTTTTAAAAATGTAAACATTCACTGTATTTTTGATCTTGCCATATATATGATACATACTATGTATATATGTTACTATGAGTTAATCTTTTAATTTTGTGTAAAATATTTTATATATAATTATAGTATGTTAGAACTGAATTGCTTCTTTGTCATTATTCTCTTTTCTGGAATTGTTTCAGTGTTTCCAAACCATTTCCATGAATTTAAAAACAAGTGTAATACCTATTTACGGTCATTTTCTATTTCTATTACCAGCCCTAGGCAATCACTAATGTACAGTATCTCTATATAGTTACCTTCTGGGCTCCCTTTAGTTTTTGTTTTTTCACTGGACATGTTTTTCATGTTTGTGCTTTAGAGCTGAATAATCTACTTTGTGGATATATCGTATTTTGTTTATCCATTCACCAGGCGATAGATGTGTAGGTTGTGTACATTTCTTGGTTATTGTGAATAATGCTGCTCTTTATAGTCATGTATAATTTTCTGTGTGGACATCGGTTTTCACTTGGTTTAGATACGGAATTACTGGATCATATCTTGAGTTTATGTTTAATGCTTAGAGAAACTGAACTGTTTCCCAAGTGACTGTTGCCCTTTACATTTCCACCAGCAAGAGATGAAGGTGCCAGTTTTTCTACGTTCTTCTTCAACAACTTATTTTCTGTCTTGCTAGCCATCCTAGCAGGTACCTTACTGTGGGTTAGATTTGCATTTCTCTAACACCTAATGATGTTTGGCACCTTTTCATCTACTTAGTAGCCATTGCCTACCTTCTTTGAGTAATGTCTATTCAAAATCTTGGCCTATTTTTTGTTATTTTTTTATTATTGAGTTTTAAGATATCTTTATATGTTATGGATATTGGTCATTGTTTTATGATTTGGAAATAGTTTCTTCCATTCTGTGGGCTATACTTTCAATTTCTTTATCATTGTTTGAAGAGGAAAAAATTTTAGATCCTAAGTGCTGTTTAATCAGATTTTATCACCTTATGTTTTTTGGTATTATATTTAAGACATCATTGACTAGCCCAGGATCATGAAGATTTACTCATAAGTATTTCTTTAAGTAGTTTTAATTCTAACATTCAGGTTGGTGATCCATTTTTAGTAAATTTTTGTCTATGGTGTGATTTAGGAGTTTATAGCATTTTTACATCGGGGTATATACTTGTACTATCATCAGTAGAACAGATTTCTTTCTCTTGAACATTTTGGAAGCTAATTTAGCTTCCTGAAGTTAAATAAGTAAAGGCTCATTTCTATGACTTTAATTCTATTCCATTTAAATAATATATTTATCCTTATGCCAGTATCACTCTGTGTTGTAGCTTTGCAGTAAGTTTTGAAATTGGGAAATGAAAGTTCTCTAATTTTGTTCTTTTTCAAGTTTATTTGGGCCTTTTGCATTTCTGTAATGATGAATTGCTGTTTTTGTCAAAAATAGCACTGAGACTTTTTATGGGAATTGTATTGAATCTGTAGAGGAGTTTGGGAATGTATCTTCTGATCCATGAAGACAGGATATCTCTCCATGTATTTGGGTCTTTTTAGGTTTATTCACCAATATTTAAAAAAAATTTAATGGTACATTTTAGATATACATAGTGATAACATTCATCATAGGGAATTTGTACCAGTATATGATATATCTTGCTGCTGCTTTTTTTTCCCATTCCCCTCCCCTCCCTTCGACCCCTCCTCCTTCCTTATTTACAAACACTTTGTTTCCATTTTTTCCCTTCTATTCTTTTTCTCTTGTCCCTCCATTCCTTTCACCCTCTCCCTCTCCTTTGTTCCCCCTCCCATTTGAACACCTTCTTCCCTTTTCCAATATAATACGTTTTAGTTCTTATTTACACTTTCCATTTCTCACACCAGAGAAATAATGAGGTATTTAATCGTGTGTCCAGTTTATTTCACTTGAGAGTATGATTTCAAGATGCATCCATTTGCCTAGAAATATCTCAAGCTTATTGTTCTTTATGGCAGAGTAGTACTTCCACTGTATTAAAAAACCACATCTTCTTTATCCATTCACTGGTTGATGGGCATTTGGGCTATTTCCAAGATTTAGCTATTACAAACTGTATTCACCAATATTTTATGGTCTATAGTGTATGATCTTGTACTTCTTTGACTAAATTTATTCCAAAATATTTCATTCTTTTTGATAATACTACAAATGGGGTTGTTTATTTAGTTTTAATTTCAGATTTTTTATTGCTAGTGTATAGGAATGCAATCATTTTTGTACGGTCATCTTATTTCCTGTAGCTTTGCTGAGATGATTTGTTTGGGTAGTTCTTTTAGTGGATTCCTTAGAATTTTCTACATAAAAGATTATGTGATCTGTGACTAGAGATTGTTTTATTTCTTCGTTTCAAATCTGGATTTAATCATAAATGGGAATTAGAAATTGTAAATTACTTGTCTGCATCTATTGAGATGATCATGTGGTTTGATCTATTGATATGATCTTTTATTTTTTTTCTTTTTAATTCTAGGTCTTCAGTTTTGCTGGTGAAGCCTGTAAAAAGGTGACATTAAATGTACCTTTTAAACTAGAGGCAGACAAACTGATTGGCAGAGGTGAGAAATTCATAATAGTCCTTTTAAATTCAATTTAGCATAGATTTAGTTTACATACTATGATACACCATGCTTACCTTCTGGAGTTGGCTTGAATGAACTATAAGTAGAAACAATTCAAGATTATTTTAAATATGTGTTTGCTCTTTGTAGCTTTGTTGAATTTTGTAGTTGATTCTGGTGCAGATGTTCTAACACATGATGTTTTTGTAGTCACCTGTGTTTTGAGGATTTAAAAATCATACAAATAATTACCTATAACGTGTAGTGCTCTTATAACTCTTGGATTCTAAACAGTACAGAAATACAGATAAGGAGCCAAGAGCACCAGCGCAGCGCTTTTGTCAATGCTGTAGCTGCACTGGGGACCATAACAAGGTGAGCCATTCCACTCCCAAAGTGAACTCGATCGGCACGGTGAGCCTTGAGAACCTGGGAACCTTAGACTTTCCCGACAGCTGGAAAGCGCTGCCCAGGTGGGCTTTCCATGTAGGTGCAGAGAATATTGGAGGAAACATTATGATTTTTTTTCCCACAGAGGTATTGTTTATCCCAAACAAGTGAATGTCCCACTCTGGTCAGAATGCCTTGGCTATGTTTATTAAACAAAGACACTTTTATTCCTGGGGAGAGGAATGTAGTGAAGGGATATAAAGAGAGATCAGAGGTGCTTCTCCAGGGGTTAGACCAGAAATAATTATTTGCAAAATCCAAAGTGCAGACGAGGGAGATATATCACCGCCCCTAGCGATGCTCACTTGCTTTTGGCTACACATCCCCTCAGGTGACAGATTTAGAGTAAAGTGAAAATATTACCCGTCGGTAGCATATGAGTCCTTTGGGAGATGATTACTTGAGTACTATCAGTTTGTCTTCTGATAAAGTACATAGGTGAAGAATAAGGTGGAAAACATATATATTGTTACTTTATTTTCCCATGAAAAGAGTTCAATAAAGAGCAGTTTGTGCATTACAAGATCATTGGTAAGGGCAGGATTGTGTGAAAGACGCAGAGACACCTGAAGCATCTTTGCGGGGGAACCTCGCCCCAGAGGCCCCGCACCTCAGATGCCTCAGCAGTCGGTGCTCCTCTTTTTCAGATCTTTCCTCTCGGCTCCTCATCCTCTCTGCCTCCCTGGCAAGCCTATCTGCTCTCAAAACCTCAGCCAGTTTCCCTCTGGCTTTCTCTACTTTCTGAATCTGCCTCTGGATGTCTGCAGAAGCATCCTGCTGGCTGTAGAAAGATGGTAAGAAATGAAAAGCTCCTGCAGTCGTGTCTTTCCACCCTGGAGACAGGCCGAAAGTGGGCTCTGGCCAAGTGTGCAGACTCCTGGCACCTACTTGACGCGGGGATCCAGCCTGATTTCCCAAAGTCATTATTTCTAAGTAATTTGTAAAATCGAATGTGCTTAGATGTTTTCCTTCCCTGCCTTGGGGCTGGAGTCCCTGCTGGCTCCAGCTTGCACTGAGTTGCTGGGGCTTCTGACCTCATTGCCAGGGTGTGCAGCAATCTGGCCTGTGGTCTCAGGAAGACACAGCGGGTCGGTCTCACTGGGCGAGAGCGCAGAGCCCACACCGTCTCTCCCTGGGCCCTGCTAGCGAGGACTCGTGGTTTCCTCTCTAAATTCTGGGCTATGACACTTCTTGTGAGTTTCCCCACAAATGGCTGTCTTGGCAGTGAGTTTGTTCCAAGCTCCCCCAGGCTCATCGTGTTTGCATCGCTGGTTCCAATCATGAGATTCAGACAGGCTGTGTCTTGCTAGAAAATGCCATTTTTTAATAATTAAAAAAATTATCTTTGACTAGAGGGCAAAATTCTCAGAGAGGGAAGACTCATGTAGCGTTTGGGGGGGCTCTGGAGAGCCAGGAACACACGCAGTATGTTAAGTCTGTGGGGTGAAAGTGTACAGAAAAATACTAGTGGGAGGAATTCAGAGATCTATTTTTCTTACTACACTGCTTGACTCATTCATTCCCTTCATTGTTCTTTGTGTCCTTGTGTATAACTTCTGGCTGAAGACAGACACCGCCTGAAAGACTCGGAGAGTATTGTTAAGGAAATCTTCTCTGCGTGTTTATTCAGGTGTATGTGGGGGCGTGTAGTTCAACTTTGTCCTGACCGAAATGCCTACACCACTGTAATGGGAAGATCACCTTCGTAAGCCTGCTAGAGGCGAATTAAGATATAAAACACCTTCGGTAGAAATACACAATCAATAATTGTCATAATGTAACTGAAAGGAAGTTATCTTTTAAAAATAACGTGAAAGGACTGGTTAAGACATTTGGTAAATGCAAAGTTATTGGTTTGTATTATTTCACTTCACAATTCTGAAGAAGATTGTTTAAATCATTTTAACTTTTTTCTTCTTTCATATGTGTTTTCTACCTTGCAACTGGGAAATTTTTCCCTGCAGTTAATTGGAAAGAGTGCTTCGGGTCTGCAAACCTCGTCCAGTCACGGGATCCTGATTTCCGAGTTCTACATGATGGGTCCGTGTACACAGCCAGAGCTCTTGTGTTGTCAAAGGAGAAAAGAGCTTTCAAGGTGTGGCTTTCTGATATGGAGACACAGACACAGAAACAACTAACTGTGGTCCTGGAACATCAGAAGAAGGTATGCAAAGTATATTGAATATTTTCAGGCATGTTTTTCATTAAAATACTCTTTTTAAAAATTGCTAAGAGGACCAAAGAATCCTTGCGAGTGGGACTTGCCCTGCCCTTCCCTTCTCTTCCTTCCCTTCCTTTCCCTCCCTTCCCCTTCCCTTCCCCTTCCCTTCCCTTCTCTTCCTTGTCTTCCTCCTCCCTTTTCTCCCCATTTCTTCCTTTCTCGTCTCTTTTTAAACTCTAGTTAAATACTGGCTTTGGTTTTACTTTTTAAAATTCAAATGCTATCTCCTCCGAGAAGGTTTCTTCCACCCCTAAATTCTAGCTAATGGCTTTCATGTGTCAGAGTCATTTGATAGCTGTTCTTTAATGTTTAGGATTTTTCCATTAAACTATTGATCATGAGTAATGCCATTATGAAAATAGTCACAAAATGATGAATGGTTTAGATTGGATTATATCTTATCTGGATTAACTGTACCAATGATAAAACTAATTTAAAATGACTGCTTAAGACTTTACTAAGTATTTAATAAAGTTGTTCGTTAGTTAATTGTCACAAAATAAAATTTCTTTCTTGTTACATCATGAAATGCAATGGCTGTCACTAAAAAATTCTGATGGAACTTTTTGTTATGACAGAAATGTTCTGTAATCTGCACTGTTTGATATGGCGGCCTAGTACTAATGTGTACTGAATACTTGGCTTGTGGCTAGTGCAATGAAAGGCAGAACTTTGTATTTCATTTAGTTATAGTTCACATAAATAGTCACATGGCCGGTGGTGGTCGGTGGCTACTGTACTGCACAGTGCAGGTAGACAAGGTCTTGAAGGACATATATTTCCTTTCTCTGCTTCACCCAAGAGTGGAAGGTTTTAACGAAAGAGCCCACAGCGCTGTGGAGCGATTGTTTCAGAGAGAATGTGTTCTTTCTATCTGGAGCAGAGAAAAAAGAGCTGAGAACACAGTGATGATTTTCCTAAGCTGAAAATAAGGTCAGTGTTAGGCAGGTATACAAAAGGAAATCTCTAGTTTATGAGATGTTTAAAATCCTCTTTTACCATTCCAATCTGAAAACGGCCTTATTCATCGGTTTTCATTTCAGCACGGGAAGTTCCCGAGACCGAGCTGTGGGAGGGATGTTAGGTTTATAAGCTGCCCACTATTTTACAACAACATAGACTGTGATGCTTTTGTTTATTTTTTCTTTCTCTGAATTCAGATATTGCAGAAAAGACACGCTAAAGAAACTGTCCTCAGGAGGTCCAAGAGGAGATGGGCACCTATTCCTTGTTCAATGCAGGAGAATTCCTTGGGCCCCTTCCCTTTGTTTCTTCAACAAGTAGGTTGACAGTCCCTCTGATTGGAGGGCTTTAATTCTGGGTCTGCTTTTTTCAGGTTTAGTAACTCTTTAGGCATTTGAAAAACAAGTCTGGTGGGAGATGATCATGAAGTACAATAAAAGGTCCAATGAGAAAAAATAAAATTACTAAGATACCAATGATAAGAGATTAGATTCATATCATTGCTTAGTGGGAGTATTGTGAGAGAAACAGCATTGTGCTTGCTTTCTTTCACTTAAATTTTTATTGCAGTAGATACTTCTTAATATCGATGATGAGGTCTTTGTGCTACTTGTTTGGTATTCTGTCCAGTACTACTAGGCCCTTGTTACTTCTTCATAAATATTGTGCCTTAAACACTGATGAGGTATATTAAGAAATGACTTCTGAGTTTCAAAGTTGCACCGATCACACGTAATTTTAGCCATTACAGTTGCTAAGTCAGTTACTGCCTCTCAGCCCTCACTGCCTTGACATATGCACATTGGACATATTTGCCCTTTTCCTCTTCCTTGAATACCTTCCTTACTTGGCTTCTAAGAAACCATTCACCCAGTTTTCCACTTTCTTCATTGACCACACACTTTTTTCCCTCCCTCATTCTCTAAACATTGGAGAAGTCCAGGGCTCAGTTCTTGAATCTGATTTCTTGCTCATTATATGTATTCTTCATTGATCTTATCCTTTCTTATTGCTCTAAGTACATTTATCCAGTGGATATTTGAGACATCATAATTCCACCCAACCTTCTTAATTGGTATTTCCATTTGAAAGTTTAATAGACATTTCAGACTTATATATACAAATCAAATGCTGTGTTTTTCTCCTAAAAATCCTTTCTTTTCTCTTGGTTAGCAGCTCTTCAGTGCTTACAGTTATATGGATATTTAAGTGTTTCATAAGGTTTTAGTTGTGCAGAGAATAGTTCTCTCTATGTAGCTAACAGATATAGATAACAGCATATCAGTTTACAGAATTGTTGGAAAGCTAAAGAAACAAACTTTAGGTTGAACTTTTTGGGAACAAATTGCAAGCTAGCCACATGGCAGAACCCACAACCAAAGGATGTAACACTTTCTCCACAGTGAACATTGATGCCCAACCAAAGTGCCACCATCACAGCCAGGCAAACAGCATAGTTGAGAGGCTGTGCCTCCTCATGTGACTCTAGGCCCGCCTCTCAGTTGCTCTAATCAGTGTCGGCAAAAACATCGACTCAGTCTCTATCTCTCGGCACCTACAAAGTTGGAGAGTAACTGATTATTAGGACTTTTGTTGCTGCCCAAACCCACCCCAAATCAAGATAAAAGAGAAGAAAGGAACAAATGCATTTAAAGTGTGATACCAGCAAAACAGAAAAGCCCCCTACATGAGACATTGGCCTCACTTATGACTTCCAAATCTTGTGCAAACACACTTGACTGTCCATATATAAACCCAGAATTCCGGTTTCAAGAGATATTAGATACATAATAGGAAATAGGGAGGAAGATCTTTAGACATGAGAAGGGGGTCTAAGGAGGGAGGGAAAGGGAAGGAAGGGGGAGGCGAAGTAAAAAGGATTAAGATGCGGTGTGCATGTGTACCAACTTCTCATGGTGACCATATTCATTATATATTGCAAACATGTACTAATAAACAAATCAGAGAAGGCGATTCTGGAAAATTTAACATTTTGGGCTTAGTTTTGTTTGACTCTTTCTAGCATCCAGACTATGAGGGATGTAGTGGAACATGGAATCGGTGTTGAGCCTCATTGGCCATGTCCATCTCTTCTCACAGTCGAGCTCATTGCTCGTCTGTAAAAGTGTGATCCTGTAACAAGCTCCTGATGTGGAAAAACACCCAGACCAGGCTGTTCATTTTGTAGTGTGGCCACCTGCCCCCGTGACTTGTCACAGCCCTCCTGAGGGAGAGCGCACTCTTCTGTCTCCTAGAGCACGGCCTGGATTTTGTTCAGCTATTTATTTTTATTTCTAGTATTTATTTTATCATTATTATTTATATTATGTTTCTCACACCTTGTCTTCCTGATTTGTAATGCAGTTATGCCTCGTTGCAAGGGATACTGAAACATGTTTTTTTTCTGAGCATCTTCGTGGTCAGCTATACATTCTAATCCCAAGGAAGACGCACAGAATAGATGCTAAGGGATGCTGGTCTCCCCCAGTGTAGCATAATCCCTGACTTCCATATGTCACCACACAGCCAACCATAGACAAATCCCTTCAGCTGAATCTTTAAATTATACACAGTATCGGGTCAGGTGTGGTGGAGCACACCTGTAATCCCAGGTTACAGCCTCTCAGCACTCAGGAGGCTGAGGCAGGAAGATTGCCATGCATTCGAGACCAACCTGGGCTACATAGTGAGCTCAAGGTCAGCCTGCACTACAAAGCAAGACCCTGTCTCAAACCCCCTGAAAAAAAAATTATATCCAGCATCTAAACACCTCTCACTGCTCTGCCTGTTACCATGTTAGTCTAGTGACTTATCATCTCTCCTTTCAATGTTTGTAGTCACTTTCTAAATGGTCTCCCTCTTTTTTCCCTTACCCAATGGGATTTTTTTTGTTAAGAATAAATCCACGTCTCACCCTTTTAAAATATAAAGGTATTGCCTTTTTAAAATATAAAAAGTGTTGCCGCTTTGAAATATATGCAAAATATCATTTTAAAGGCAGCCTACATCATGAAAGAAAAAAATTGTAAACTATGTATCTGGTAAGGAGTTAATGTCAAAAATAACAAGAACTTGCCTAACTCAATAGCAATAAACAAACAAACAAACAAACAACAGATGAATGGATGGACAGGGGCATTTAGTAGACATTTTTTCCAAAGAAAACACACAGAAGGCCAACAGGTACATGAAAAGGTGTGTAACATCAATAATCATCACAAGTGGGGCTGGAGATTTAGCTCAGTGATTAGAGTGCTTGCCTTGCAAGCACAAGGGTCTGAGTTCCATCCCCAGCACCACACACACACACACAAAAAATAATAATAATCATCACAAGTGAAAACCACGGTGAGATATTGCCTTGTATTGCTAAAATGTTAAAATGGCCACTATCAAAAAAAGACAAGAGATAAGCACTGGCAAGGGTGGGAAGGGAAGAGAACTCTTGTATTCTGATGGTGAGAATATAAATTGGTACAACCATTACAGAAAACAGTAGGAATTCCTAAGAAAACTAAAGCTAGAAGTACCGTATGACCCAGCAGTTCCACTCCTGGATATACAGATGTTCCTTGAATAACCACCGAGTTATGTTCCTGTGACTAGCTTCTTCAGTGAACTGATCACTAAATGAGGGATTGTATGTATGTCACAATATTCAGAACAGAGAAATGGTCAAAGGAAACTCCAACTTGATGACTTTGCTTTGATTGGCATGACTCTTACTTGCAGTACTGTAATATATAACAGAATTTAAAACTACAGTACAATCAGCACCAAAATTACAGCACTGTACTGTGGAGGCCACCATAAGCCCACACCGCTGCTGACATTCCTGTGTGCTAATTCCGAGAGCAGGTCCTGAGTTCCTGTGGCAGGTTGTAAGTCTGACCCGTCTTAAGTCTGAACAGTCATTAAATAGGTAGATCCTTAAATGAGGAGTGTCCAAAGAAAATTTAAGTAATTGTCAAAGAGATGTCTGTGCACCTATTTTGTTGCAATATTATTCATAATAGTTAAGATATGGAAGCTACCTAAATGCCTGTTGATAGAAAAATACATAAAATCAGTATCTTTTCCTCTTTGTTCCCCTCCTTTCTGGTTCTCTCTTCTCTCTCTCTTTCACACACACACACACACACACACACACACACACACACACACACTAATAAAAAGGAATTCTTGTCATTTGCAACAACATGGATAAAGCCATTATAATAAGTGAAATAAATCATACAGAGAACAATAAATTCACTATAATATCACTTACATGTGGAATCTAAAATAATTTAACTATAGAAATAGAATAAAATGGTGAGAGGTGGAAGAAAGATGAGATGTTAACCAAGTGATACAAACTTTCAGTTGTAAAATGAACAACTTCTAGAACTCAAATGTGTGATGACTGTTGTGTTGTTAACTTGATTGTGAGAATCATTGTGAGTGCATGTATGTGTACACAGATCATTGAGTATATTCAATAATTATTTGTATATACTTAAAAAAATTTAAATTTCAAAAAGTTTAATAACATCAGATGGTGTTACCCTTGTCAGTACTCTTTAATGACTTTCCATCTCCAGTGTTTTTCCTACGAAAAGTGAGCATTTTTGGAGTCACATCCATGACATTGCCCATATGACCTCATTCACTTCTTTGTCACTTCCTTCCTTCCTGGCTCTTTCTGGTCTCCTTATGGCTCTTGTAAGGCTCCGAGCACCACTCTCACCTGATTCCCTTGTCCTTCCTGTTTCTCCTGGAAGTTTCCTTGCACTTTCTGTTTCCTCTTCCTGAGGAAGCACCTTCTGTGTTTTTTCTCATAGTCTTTTCTCTTTTTTTTTGTTAGTCCTCTCAAAATTGCACTCTAATAGGTCTTCCTCTCACCATTGTGAGTCTCTGTTTGCCTCACTCTTGCTAACGAAGGGTATTATTATTCTTTTCTGGTGAAATCTCTTTTGTAAAATTTAAAAAAAAACTGAATTTTTTTTAAAAAACAGCATTTTCATTGGATTGGATTTTAATTTTTGGGGGGGTGCTGGGGCTCGAACTCATGGCCTTGTACTTGCCTAGCTGCCATTTGAGCTAAATCCCCAGTGCCACTGAATTTTAATTTTTTACATATATTTTTTTCTTCCTAGGTTCAGTCTGATGCAGCCCAGAACTATACTGTCTTCTACTCAATAAGTGGACGTGGTGTTGACTTGGAACCTTTAAATTTGTTTTTCATAGACAAAGACACTGGAAATCTATATTGTACTCGGCCTGTGGATCGAGAGGAGTATGATGTTTTTGATGTAAGAGTTTTGTGAATAACAGTGACTTTATATTATCAAACTGTCTTTCTTCTTCTACTCATTCCATCTACTATTTTCTGTCTTCTTGCACTCTATTCTTAGAGGATATTCTGAAGTCAAAAGAAAATGGAGTTGTGATAATTTAGAATGCTTGCTCCATTCTTTAGCTCAGCTTTTATTACGTAAGCCTAAAATGAAGCAAAGAGGTTTAACATTGAGCATAAATTCCAGAACATTTTTAAGAAATTGGTTTTGCTTATGATATACTTTCTCTGTCTGTACGCACTGTTATTCCAGGGTATATCCAGACTTAATTGACAGGCTCCTCTTTCTCTACCGTCTAACTACTTTTCTACTTGTTTTTAGTTTTCTTTCAACATGTATAATTTTCTGATAATGAAATAAATGTGAGAGACCAAGCCCAGAAAGAGGCTAATAAACCAGCATTCTGCAATACATGAATTTATAGTCAACAGAGAATAACTGTGACGATGTTCACTGTAACATAGTCAGTTCTGTGGTACCATGTACCTTCTCTGTGGTTCTGGTGGAATAATTCTCTATTGGAGAAAAATTCTGTTTCCGGGACAGGAAAGAGACGCAGGGCAAGCAAATGTGACTGACGTTCCCTGGGTTATATTCTACTTTTGGTCCGCAGATGTTCAACTCAATGTTGTCATTGCACGCTGAATAGAAACACATTCCATTTGACCTCATGCTGCGTCTGATTGATCAGCAGTGGGAAAGAGCAGCATGTCCTGTTCTCCTTCGCTGCAATAGAATATTAACTGAGATTGCATTTGCCTCTTTTGCAGTTGATTGCCTATGCGTCCACTGCCGACGGGTATTCAGCAGACTTACCTCTTCCCCTGCCCATCAGAGTGGAGGATGAAAATGATAACTATCCTATTTTCACAGAAGCAATTTATAATTTTGAAGTTCCCGAAAGTAGTAGACTTGGTAAGGCTATTTATATGTTAAACACGTTTGTGTACATTTTTTGAAACATGGGGGTTTTTATACTCATGGCCAAGTCCTCTAGAGATAATACTGGCCTAGTATCCACTTAACAGAAAACGCATACTCCCATCAGTTTTTATCAACGTGTACCATCCGGGGGTATTACAGGGATTTTCGGCGTTGTCAGTGATGCTAATTAAATGGCGGCAGACACAGTCATTCAAGCTTTATACCCTATTTTGTTTATGCAGTTTATTTCATTTTCTCATTATGTGGGCTTGTCACTGTTCTTACTTCTGAGAACCTACAGGGTCAAATGAACAATAAAATGACAGAGCATATAGGTATTTTAATGACGTTTTATTTAGAGAGGTGTCGAATGACTCCCACTGAGGGTACAGTTTTTAAACTCTTTTTCATGGTGTCTCTTCTTATACAATTACTACTTCACTATGTGATTTAGAATAAATCTTAGAATAACTTCAGAGAAACTCAGGTAACATGTTCTCCACCCTAAACACTTCTTCTCACACGTGGAAAACCAAAGTATCTCAGTTCACTTGGCTCTAAAACGTGACATTCATGACATCCTCTGAGATTTGCAACAAGGAGAATAATCACCTACCATGAAGTTGAAAGACTGTAGCCTCCATCACAAGAGATGACTTTGCTAACTTACCTGTTAAGGTTTCTAGTAGTGACTTAGATCTTCACTTCATGTTTATATCTGCTTCTCCTTTTTACATTTCGCATTTGACAACTTGATGACACCAGTGTTAACCTCTTTATTACTCACACGTACAGGAAATTAAAATCACTGATTTGGAGTTTAGGAAACCTGCTTTTTCATGCAGGCTCCCTTGTGGATTCCCTGTGAGAACTCGTGGCAGTCACTTTGCGTTCTCTTACCTGCAAAAGGAATTAATTACAGTGATGACCTGTACTATTTTTAGCTTCGCAATTCCATGACGGAGTCCCATTTTTCCTTTTTCAAAGGGAGTGATTGGTCTCAGTGTTTTTCCTTGAGGATTCTGTTTTCTTTGGTACCAATAGGGAAGAGTCTAGGACGAACTCTGATGCCCCCTTTGGCCCCAGGGACTTACGCACATCCATATGTTCAGACCAGTTATGGCTATGATGCTAAGCTGCTGGAGGACACTATATCAAATCAGAACTTAGCAAAAGGAAAAGGAAAAGAAAGGAAAAGATCACAGGAAGGAGAGAGGAAAGACGGGGCTACTGAGGGTCTACTTGACTGTCTATACAGTTGTATCCCAAATCAGTCTTGACTTAGCTATTAATCGAAAGTCCAATTTAAAAAGAATTGTGAATCTCTTAGGGATCATAGTCTATCCCTCCAGCTAGGTTTGTTATTGCAATATTTGGGAACATATACTGAAATTATTCTTGACTGCCATTTACCTTCATTTTTTAGCAATTTACTATTAAACATTTAATACTGCAAGCCAAATACAAGTAAACCTCAATTCTCAGGATCAGAATGTTCTGTATTTAATAATTTGAAGGCATTTCCTCAGTCTTATTTAAAAATGCAATCCTTGTAGTAAGAAATACAATTTTCCCACCATCATTGCTGAAATTTGAAAAGTATAGATACATCTGGAAATTGCAATTCTGGAAATTAAAAGTTCTTTTTTTAAATGCATAGGAACTACAGTGGGAGTGGTTTGTGCCACAGACAGAGATGAACCAGACACGATGCACACACGCCTGAAGTACAGCATTTTGGAGCAGACACCAAGATCACCTGGGCTCTTCTCTGTGCATCCCTACACAGGTGTAATCACCACAGTCTCTCATTACCTGGACAGAGAGGTAATGTCACTCTGGAGGTCATAATCTGGGATTGAGCCCCATGACCCAATTCACTGTAAATGGCTAGCCTATGGATTAAGAGCTTCTTGTTTTACTTAAGGCATAAAACAATAAGAATTTCTGGCATTTTCCTGTTTTTTTTTTAATTTTTAACATTACTTCTATTTCCTTGTCTCAGAAAAGCCAAAAAGACTAGAAATGCAACTCAGTCAGTGTCTAGAAAGGATGAGGAAAAACATTTCTTATGAAAATTCTTCTTCTTTAGAATTATTTCATTTTATATCTTGTATGTGGCTAGTTGGTTCCAGCTCAGTAACAGCTTCAATGCTCATGTAGAACAGTAAGTTTTGCCTATTTCACAAGTGTGTGTCATACCTGATCCTTATTCAGTTTTTATATATGTGTGCACCTATATGTGCTTTTTATCAGAAAATGGTTTGTTGAGTTACAATTGGTGAATTATTAAAAAAAAACCTCTAGCACTGTTTGGAAGATAGTAATAGCATATTGGCATGCATATAGTAATTTGTGTTCAAATTCTTTATGCACAATTTTATTTGGATTTTATAATTTTGTTCTTTGACTACATGGGTGTTATAACCAATCTAGAAAGAAATGTGATGGTGAGAAAGACTGATTTGGCCAAGTGAAATTACTCCACACAATCTTTTAATATTTTGTTGTTATCGTTTCTCTGCCCATTTTGCCAGCCTACATTTAACTCATAATTCTGTATTATGAACTGAGGCAGATGAATCGATTTCCTATGTACAAAATAGCTTTATTGGAACCTTGTGATGCCCCCTTGAAGTTAAATGATGGAAAGGTTGACATGACTGGGAAAGATATAAAAAGAGTTTGATGGAATTTGAGGCCAGAGGAAAAAGGAACGATGGTGGGAATCCAGAAAAAGAAATCAAAGGTAGCACAGGGTTTTAGTTATCATTATTTTAATTTTTGTAGGAGCAGAGCATTTAGGAAATAAAGCATAATAAAAATAACAAATGAGAAAGTTTCAAGGGGGCCATATGAATGTTTTCATATCTTTGGAGAATGTAGAGAAGACATGGCAATCAAGCAAAAAACAGAGATGTCCCCCATTTTTAACAGATTAAAACTAAATCATTTAAAATGACAAGACTTGCATGTTATATTTTTGAGGCCAAGTCCAGGTTTATTTACTTGGTGGAAAAAAATACCTAATCGAACAACCGTGGAATGTGTGGTGGAGAACAGCACCAAGTAAAGAAATGAACGCAGGAGAAAAACAGTAATAAATCTGGGTGAAGGAAAACACACGGTGTCAGTCTTGAATGGGAAGGAATGGGAATGTTATTATGACGTGAGAGGGAGACCAAGCAGAATGCAGGGGAAGGATGGACTAAAGGGCAACAGGTCACAGAAAGTGAATGAAGAAAAGGCAGCAAAAGAATAGCACAATAGAAGAAAAAGGCAACAGTGGTGATTGTTTTCACCAACAAATGACTCCATTTTGCCATAACCACACCGTGTACAGAAGCCCACAGTGACTTCCTGTGCCAAATCCAGCAGTCACCTTATGTCCCTGCCTAGCATTGGCACATATTAAAACTGTCTTTTCTCTTGGATTTCTGGTTCTCCTCTTGTTTCTCTGATCCTTCTTTTTAAATATGCTGTGTTTAGTCTTCTTTTTCCCGTGCCTGAACTGCTGTTCTTCCTCTGTCCTCAGCTTTTCTGACCCTCGGCTGGGTGTCCCTGCCGCAGCTTCACCCGCAGCGTGCATGCTGATGGCCCCCAGATTGGTGTTTCTCACCACGAAATCTCCATTAAGGGTGTTTACTCTTTCTCTCCATGTGCCCGGGTGCCTCTAAATCTCTTTCCTTACATTTTTATAAGCAACATAAAATTCAGCATCTGTAAAACAAAACTCATGCTTTCACTCCTCAGAAAATCTTCGTTTTGCGTTTCCTGGGTTGGTTGGTGGTGTCCCTGTCACCAGCTGAGCGTCACACTCAACTCTTCTTTACTCTCTTAACTTGTACACAGAATCTACTAAGTGCTGCTGCATTCTAACTCCCAAGTAATTTTTCTGTCACCTTTTCTATTTTTCCTCTTTGCTAATGCCGCAGGTATGGACCACCTTTCTTAGACTCTTGTAGGATCTTTGTAACTGGTTGCTTTTGGCTCCAAATTTAGCCCACTCCAGATTATGCTTGATCTCTCTTTTTTTTAATTTGTTTTATTTTAATGGTACGTTTTAGATGTACATAGTGATAACATTCATCATAGGGGGTTTGTACCTGTACATGATATATCTTGTTGCTTCTTTTGTTCCCATTCCCCTCCCCTCCCTTCACCCCCTCCTCTCTCCTTATTTACAAAAGCTTTGTTTCCATTTTTTCCTTCCATTTCTTATTTCTCTTGTCCCTCTGTTCTTTTCCCCTCCACCTCGCTTGTTTCCTTTCCCATTTGGACATTTTCTTCCCTTTCCCAATATAATATATTTTAGTCTTTATGTATACTTTCAGTTTCCCACACCAGAGAAACAATGCGGTATTTAAACATGTGTGTCCAATTTATTTCATTTAAGAGTATCGTCTCAAGATGCATCCATTTACCTAGAAATATCTCAATCTTATCATTCTTTATGGTAGAGTAATACTCCAAAGTAGTTTTTATGCTTAATCTCTTTAAAAATGTCCTTCCTAAAACTCATGTTCTTCTGTATTTCCCCTATCACTTCCATAATTTTCTCCCCATTAAAGCATAAGTCTAAATTCTTAGTACATCGCTTTGTGATTTAACTTCTGCCTACCTTCTCTACCAAATCTTGGGGTACATGCAAATAGGGAAATTAAATAAAAGCATGGACACACACAAATAGAAAAGTGTAAAAAAAAGAGTGTGAAATTGAAGTTTCATTTAATGAATCTAACCAAAAGTCCAAGGCTAATTAAATATTTACTTTGTCTTCAGGTTATAGATAGGTATACATTGATAATGAAAGTCCAAGACATGGATGGTCAATTTTTTGGATTAGTGGGTACCTCAACTTGTATTATAACAGTACAAGATTCAAATGACAATGCACCCACATTTAGACAAAATGCTGTAAGTATATAATATCAAAATCTATCCTGTCATCTATTCCTATTTATTATTTAATCTGGATTAATAAAATACCATAGTTGAAATCTATGTTAATATATAAATCTCTCTCTCTCTTTCTCTCTTTCTGCAGTACTAAGGGTTGAACCCAGGGCGTTTGAACTGGGCTACATTCCTAGCCATTTTAATTTTTTTTTTTTAATTTTGAAAGAGGGTCTTGTTAACTTGCCAAGCTGCCCAGGTTGGGCTCATCATTACAATCCCCTTGCCTCAACCTCCCAGAGTGCTGGGATTATAAGCATGCTCCACCAGGCCTGGAGAAATCTCTTTTATTTGTTGATATGAGTATTTCTATTAACTATCACATCTACCTCTTTTTAAAAAGATCAATAACAATAGAGTCTTCATTTGCAGGGAAGTTCTTTCAATTAGAAAATAACAATTAATGAGCCAGGCATGGTGGTGCATGCCTGTGTTTTCAGCACTCCGGGAGAATGAGGCAGAAAGATCACAAGGTTAAGCTCATTCTGGGCACACTGGTGAGACTTTGCCTCTAAAGAAAAGGTGTGTGGGGGGTGCTGGGGGTGTAGTTCAGTTTGAATGCCCTGAATTCAATCCACAGTACTGAAAAAAAACAAGGATAACATTTAATGAAACAACACTATTTGAGATTCATGATTTTAAAATAATCTACGTGAAAACTGTAAGACCAAGTATTTTTGGAGTGAAAGAAGCATTTTACTTTGTTTAGAAAAGTTTTTTTTAAATAAAGGCAATTTTTAATGAGTTTCTTTTCATTCAGTATGAAACATCAGTAGAGGAAAATGCATATAATGTGGAAATTCTACGAATTCCTATAGATGATAAGGATTTAATGAACACTGCCAATTGGAGGGCAAATTTTACCATTTTAAAAGGAAATGAAAATGGATACTTCAGAATTACTACAGACAAAGTAACTAACGAAGGTATTCTGTGTGTTGTAAAGGTAAGTAACAACAAATCTTTAACAGCTTAACAACCTAGTCTCATCAACTAATGATTTAATGAACTAGTTTCAAATCATGGACTCTACAAATTGAAAGAGAATGTAAAACCTATTTAGACTGTTCTCACGTAATAGTCATCTGTAATTTTACTGCCAGTTCCTGTTCTAGTGATGCTTGAACACCCCCCCCATATTCTTAATTGTTAGGATCCCTATATCTCCACTGGCAGCTTATTTCATACAGAGAGTTCTAATTCTTAGAGGTTATTGCTTCTACTGTGTACAGGTTACTCTCCTTAAATTCCATGTCTTTGGTTCTGATTCTACCTCCACTGCTGTTTAGAATAGATACGGTTCTTTTGAAATTCTGTTGCATCCATTTGAGACTACTTCCTCTAGCATATATTCCCAATGCCTTCAATCTTTGCATAATATAGTTGAGAACTCCATAGGCTTCTCATGCTCTCTGAAATATGTGCCTGCTTGTATCTGTTCCTTTTAAAGGTAATTTTGAGGATAATACAGTATTACATTAGACAGCAGTGAATAAACTTTTTCTTTGTTCTATATACTGAATATTTGGCTGTATTGTTACATCCTAGGATTCAGTCTATGAGGGAAGGATGGGATTTATTTGGGAAGGACATTTGGTTTTATATTTCTAGAGCAGAACAAAAAAGAATGTTGTCCTATGGGCAGTTGTAGTGGTCATTCACGGAGTAAAAGAGAATTACCTGTCAGTAATAACATAGTGGCATCTTTGGTGCGTAGACCTCTCTATTTGTAATTGTTCCCTTTGTAAGAGTTTTCAGGGATTAAATGCTAAGGCTTTTCACATTCTTTTCAGATGTTAGTAGTCAAATATAGAATCTCCACATTAAACTTCTCCCTACTTCAGTCTCCTCTAATATGGCCTGCTTGAATTGAACTTTAAATACTAGCTACTAACAATAAAAGAGAAGGAGCTTTATTATTGAGAGCTAGAGGAAAGAGAAGAGAACTGATTATCTTCCCTCCTGGTTGGCCTGCTCTCCATTGCACCGCTCCAGAAAACCGGGCCCAAGTTAAGGACTTCAGCGTGTAGGAAAGTGGATCTCAGGAAGCCAGCGTGAAAATGGGGAAGTAAGGCCAAGAAGGATGAAAAGCCACTTGTGTGTGAAGTACTGGGTGCTCAGTCCCCCAAAGGGACCATGCAGCATCATCTTCTCAAAGATGGGGACCTGGAGCGTTTATCTGTCCGCTTCCATCTTCCTTGATATGTTCACTCCATTGCTTGGCGGTTAACTCCCCTGCACTTCCGGGCTTGTTAAAGGTCCTTTGCAGCTTTGGAGAAAGCCTTGAATCTGGACAGGTGGATCTTGGCATGTTTGCTGTGTGAATCGTATCAGTGTAAGTGGGATCTGTCCACCGCAACGACCCCTGAACTGAAGAGGGGCCTGTGAAGTGTGGTGCACAACTCGGTGGAAAAAGATTGCTGTGTACCTACTGTGCTTGCCAAGGCCAAACACAGGCGTTTGGCTCAAAACTGATGTGATTGCAAGACATGTTTTGTAAAAGGTTTTTTCCTGGATATACTTTTCTCCTCCACTCCTTCTGCCTTCTCTACAGACTTTGTTTTTGTTTTCTGGAAATAAGTCCAGGGAGTAACTTGAGACCAGCAATGGTGAGTTCACACCAGTTGTAGAAGTCGAAGTCAGCGATCCGAGTTTAGAGCTTTTGCAGTCCTCACATCTGCTTCTCCGAAGGCGACTCCTCGGGTTTCTCTCGGTCACAGCCAGGCAAGGCCCACAAAGAGATACTATACCACCAGTGCTATCTTTATTTTTAAATCTCACTGGTTTTGTCCTAAGCAGGCAAGATTTAAATAATACTAGGAATTGAAGTTTTGTTTACTTATTGGAATGTTGTGGTTTGATACAGGTTTTTGAGTAATACAAAATGATTTCTAAAAAATTTTTTTCCAAAGAATATATTTTTAAAAAGCCTAGTCATTGAGCATATGTAAGCATATTCGTTATGTCTCTTGTTTTCAAGGAGCGCTCATCCTAGAGATATTAAAAACCTTTTTCCCCGATGTCCATGGAAATTACAGCACAGATCCTGGAATATTTCTCTTTCCAAGTGACTGATAACCATCAGTTTCCTTTCCTGTGAGCACACCAGGATTCCCCAGTAGATCACATACTTTCCTGCTTTTTCTCTGGTTCAGTTTAACTGGTTTTATATGTAAGGATATAAAAATATAAAATTTTTCTCTCCAGTAAAACTTACATGTGTTTATTTCCATTATTTTAAAACATTATAGTTTCATTTATATTTTAAATTTGGGGGCTGGGATTATAGTTCAGTGGTAGAGAGCTTACCTAATAATACCCTCCCCCCCAACAGTTGTCCTAGTTCTTACATATAGGAAGTACTTTTAAGTGGTTAAAATTTTTTTCCAACTAGTTACCATAAACCAGGCACATTGTCTAGTACAGGAAATAATACTCAGCACTTGATGTAAGTTATATCTAGTTCTCACAACTCTTTTTTTTTCTTTTTTTTGGGGGGTGCTAGGGATTGAACCCAGGGCCTTGTGCATGCAAGGCAAGAGCTCTACCGCTGAGCTAGTCTCAGCCCTAGTTGTCACATATCCTTTAGGATAAAGCATTATTATCTTTAGTTTATAACAATGACAGTAACAACAGCTATAATCATAATAATATTACGACCTAAGCCAAGTGGAGGTCCATCAGTTCCCCAAAAGAAAGCATATAATAATTATCCACCGTGGAATACAAATGTGATTTGTACGGCTCCCAAGTCAGCGATCATTCCGTTACATTATGCCATGCCCCGTTAATCCCAGATAGCAGTTTGCATTCACTAGCTCAGTGTTTGCTGCCTCCTACCATACAGTTCAGTTATACTTTCATGTTCGTACTGGGATATTAAATCAACAAAAACTTAAACAGGACCTGTCCTGGTAGTATACACATGCAATCCCAGCAACTTAGTGAGATTCTCTATCAAAATAAAGTAAAAGGGGGCTGGGGATGTAGCTCAGTGTAAAGGCCCCAGGTGTAATCTTGAGTACCACAAAACAACAACAAAAACATTAATGACTAACATTTATTATTTACTAAACACCAGATACTGTGTCAAATGCTTGACATGCAATATCTCACTTGATTGCTTCATATGTCAATAGTTACTTACTGTTTAATTTATTTATTTATTTATTTTTTAATTTTTTATTTTTACCAAGAACATGCATTGGTACATTGTATACATAATGATCATAATCAACACTGTTTAATTTATTAATAAATATATTATTTATTTTTAATTTAAAGTTTGAATTAGCCACCTGTTATGGTTTAGATCTAGGATGTCCCCAGACTGTCATGTACTGAGAAGTAAGGTTTTTGGGAGGCGATTGGAACACGAGGTGGGTGCCACAGCTGACTCATGTCAGGCTCCTAGTTGGAAGAGGTGAGTCACTGGGGGTGTGATCTGGAAGGTACATGTCTCTCCCCAGCTCCTCCCTTCTCTGCTCTGCTTCCTGGCCACCATGATGTGAGCACCCTTCCTCTGCCCCAGCTCCTCCACCATGCCATTTCTGCCTGGGAATCAGCAACCATCAACTGAAAATGTGAGCCAGATAAACCTCTCCTTTAAGTTGTGGCTATCAGGTATTTTGTCCCAGTGATGAGAAAGTAGATGCCCATTCAGAAAATTCCAAGTTCAAAACTAAACTATGTAGTAAAAAACCCACTTTCACTGTGGTCTTCAAAACACTGAATTCTTCTTGGAAGAATTGGTAAATGTTATCGTTTTCTCATTTCCAAAGTTTCATGTATATAAAAGTGTGTTTAAGTAATTTTTGCTACATTTCTTTTTTTGAACAAATATACCTTTCTTCATTTAACATGTCTCTGAGATTATCACATTTACATATGTAATATTTTATGGTATGGACCTATTATTATTTTTAACCTGTACATATGTATGGAAGTTTAAACCCTATTATTAGGCAGTCTAGAGCACTATACTTCACTCAACAGCTTATATGTGAGGTCATTACATATTAGACACAAATATTTTTCTCATTTTTCATATCCATCTAGTATAATATTCATAGTATGAATATCAAATATTTTTAATCATTTACATATAAATGGAAATTTAGGCCATGTTAGTGGAAATTCTAACCTTCCTGTGATTTCGGAATATGCTAAAATGAATAACCACGTATATACATCATTTTACAATACACAACTTAAATGTATAATAAATTCCTAGAAGTGGAATTGCTTAGTCAAGAACATGACTATTTTTATGTGGTAGATTTATATTTTCATGTTACTTCCTGCTGAGTGTTTTCTAATTTGTGTCTAAGATTTACATCCATATCCACAAATGAGACTTGTCTATGATTTTCTTCTTTTGTACTACTGCTGTTAAATTTCACTATCAGTTTTATGCTTGCTCCATAAAAATAGTTCATTTCCCTTCATCCATTCATGTTCTGAAACAGTATAAAACTACTTCAACACCATTGAGTTAAAACATTTATTTGATCTTTACAACAACCCTTAGTGGTTACCATTATTTCTTACCATTTCCAGTTAACACAGATGAGGGAAAAAAATGTAATGTGCTGCAATTCCTATGGCTGAGATGGGTGCCTTCCCCCCGCCACACACATCCAGGCAGTTGACTGTCTGAGTATCCAGGACGGACAGGTCTATTCATCCAGCCAGCGGACGACCCCACCCACCTGGCTCAGAACCCGCCAGGTCCCTGTGCCGTTCTTCCCACCTGGGATCTTCAGTTCCCCTTTTCCTGTAACTGGCTTATGTAGGTGGAACTTCATTGGCACAAGGGGACCTTCTCTTATTAGAACTTTAACTTACTTCTACTTTTCTGAGTTTGATCTTTCCTTTTCGGAGTCACACCAGTTATAAAGATTTTGATCAATAAGATTCATGTTTTCAATGTTCCATCTTCCTTTCCACATTTCATGCCAAATCTTGCAGAACCTAAAGTCATCACAGAGCTTCTTGGTGGCTCCTTACGCTGGTCTTTGAAGGTATCCTATTCTTTTCTTTGAAAAGTATTTCTAATTTTGTAGTTATGTACTTTTAACCCCCAAGAAGGCACCTTCTGTTTTAAAATCAAATACAGAATTCATCTTTCTAACAGATGGGTGATGTACAAATGACGACTAAGCTCCTATCTGGTGTAAGAGTGATGCATTGTGTTGGTGAAAGGAGCTCTGCCCTTCCACTGTCCTGTTCTTCATTGTCTGCCAGAGCCATGTTTAGTAGGAGGGTTCACTCCGGGTTCCTTCTTTTATGTTCCGAAGGATTAAGTGATCGATAAGCTAAATCAAGAACGGTTCAGGTCTATTTCTTTGGGCTGGTGAGTAAAGCAGTAAAGCTTGTAAACACTGTTTTGTTAGCTGGTGTCTCTTATTATTGCATTATATTGTTTTTAAATAACATCACCTAGTCCCTTCATTTGCCTATGTGGCAACTAGAGAGACTAGTAAGAGTTTAATATAAAACACTTAATGGTGTGTCACAGTATTAAGTCTCACTGTTCCAACAGCCATACAGAAAAGCCTCAGATGAAGAAGCTTTTCAGAATCACACAGTGAAGATCTAGTGTGCACATTTGAACCTAAGTCTCCTGATTCCAAGAATATGCTCTTAAGTACTATGTTAAATTGCTTCACTTAGCCATGTGACCTTGGAAAGTTGGCTTCTCTATGATCTGTAAAATGGGAATACTTCTCTCTGCCTCCCTAATAGTTCTTCAATTATAATAAAAGTTAATTACTATCGATAACTTGATAACTCTTATTTTTAAAAAGTCATACTGTGTTCATGGGACTAGTGTTCTAATTTTCCACAACAGATAAGTTTTCTGTAACCACAGGGGACGAGACGGTAGAGGCAGAGTCCTGTATAATCTCTCCGTCTCAGTCAGGCCCGCGCACCTGAGTGAGGATAGCGCCGTTCTCGGCCGTTCTCAGCCGTTCTCAGCACGGAGGGCCCTTCGTTCCACACCCATTGCAGCACATCTTCCAGGGAGTTGTGTGTCTCAGTGAGGGTCTGGGGAACTTTGAGCAATTTTTTCAAGCAACAAAACAAAAAGATACCCCGAGGTGAATGGGAATTTGGATCAATTCATCGATCAGCAGGATATCATCCCACCAGATTTCTCATCTTTCAGACTTTTAAGAACTAAGGCAGTATCCACTTTAAGTTTGAAAAATTGCACGAAACTCTAAGTCTCTAGTAGGTTGACCTGGATCTCCTAGCTGTGTCTCTGCCAGCGCCTCAGCCGTACCCCGTATTTCCATCCGGCTAACGTGTCATTTGCAAGGAGGTGTCTATCAGTACTCATACCCCTTCCTTCTTAAGGCTCTGGTGTCTGGTGGTATATTCAAATAAATAAAAAGGTTCTCACAAGATTTTGTGAATTCTAAGATTCAGAAGTTTCTTTGCTGAATCTTAGAGGACTCACAATTATTTACATTTTGATCTGTTACTACCTACATGTAAAGGCAGGTTTAAAGCAATTTTATTCATCCAGTTTGATTTCATTCAATATGTAGCCAATGAATGTTTCAAGAAGCAGAAAGAGAATCAGAGAAAACATGCTTCAGCTGTACAGTACAAGGAAAGACAGTGCTTTGTGGGTTTTGCTGGATTTTCTGCCAAAAATCCAGTATAATTAAGTGTTGATTAAAAGGTTTGTAGAGGCTGGTGAATCAGTTAAGCATCTTAGCACAGCAGAGGAATCTTGTTGTGCTGGTTAAGGAGAGGAATTTAGACCAGACTATCTGACTTCAAAGGCCAGCTCAGGTGAATGTCTTTGACCTTAGGAAAACTCAGTGTATCCCACTCTTCTCCAATTTCCTGTTCCGTTAAGTTGGGGATGATGACACTAACACCTGCCTTAGGAAGGTTCAGTAAATTTATCCTCACTGCTTAGAGGAGGTCTGTTGATCTAAGTGTGACTACCAGTAAGCACATCTTACTTCTCTTGCTCCGCCATGTTTCCACTGTGAGAATTTCCTTGAATAAAATGTAGGCAGAGTATTATTTGCAGACTGTTAGAAATGTGACTTTCATGACAGCAGGCAGTGAGCCTGGCTACAAGTTTTACTTCACTCATTCAGGAAGGAACTGGCAAAATACAAAGTTGATTCCTAAGAAGAGAGACCTTGGATGGATTTAGATGAAAGGAAAAGCTGAAATGAGATTGTAGATGCTTTAGAAGGTAATTAAAGCAGATATTTGGACTATTTCTTGTACTGGACAGAAAATAAAATCATTGCTTCTTTTCCAATTCGTTGAAGTCTAACCTCAAACTTTACAAGAGTTGTGAAACGCCTGGGTCGTAAGTCACTGACATAGATAAAGTTGTCTTCCCATAGAGTCAGGTGATCCTTAGGCCAGTCATTATTTTGCAATATTCAGGATAATTTTCTTCAGTAACAATGAAATACAAAATATCTCAGGAATTTCTTTTCCACCAGCCTATGAAACTGCCTGCAGAAGGCTCTGGGGAAACTCTTGCTAACAGCATAGTAGCGCAGGATCACCTCTGTCTTTAGCAAGGCATAAAGTCACCCATGTCAAAATGTGAACAGGACTTATGCAGGCCTCTTCACGTTGACAACTTTCATTTGCTGCTTGAAATACCAAATGTGCTTTATACTGATGCTTTGCGTGTCCTTTATTCCAAAGCCGCTGAATTATGAAGAAAACCGTCAAGTGATCCTAGAAATCGGAGTCAACAATGAAGCTGCGTTTACTAGAGAAGTAAGCAGAGTGACGTCCATGAACCGAGCCCTGGTTACGGTTCACGTGAGGGATCAGGACGAGGGGCCGGAATGCAGCCCTGCAGCTCAATACGTGCGGATTAAGGAGAACTCAGCAGTGGGCTTGAAGGTCAATGGTTATAAGGCATATGACCCCGACACCAAAAACAGCAATGGTCTAAGGTACAAAGAAAGATATAACCATTGTAACTCTCAATGTCATAATTGAGAGTTATTTATTTTAAAAGGTATTGTGATACCAAAGACTTTTTGTTTTTTTTATTAACAGATACAAAAAATTGCACGATCCTAAAGAGTGGATCAAAATTGATGAAACTTCGGGGTTAGTCACACTTTCCAAAAATCTGGACAGAGAGGCTGCAACTCCCCGGAATGACATATATAATATCACAGTCCTGGCGATAGACAAAGGTAAAAAAAAGTTTTAATCTATCATTTTATGAGGGAATGGAAGAATACTTTGATATCATCCTTGTGATAAGTATACAGAACTCTTAGAAATTACCTTGGAGACTCTGTTCCTCCCTCTCCTAGTCATCTAGTGAGGTAAAAGTGATGGGCAACAAGGAGCCATCTCATTTACCTTTATTTTCCCCGCGTGGAGGATCTTAAGTGCTTAAATAGCTCTCTGGTAAAGGACAAAGGGAAGACTGAAATACAGGGCTGGATGAAATGGTCTTAGATGCTTCCAGCTCTCTTTGTGCCTCTCTTTAATTAAGCCTTTAAATAGTTCAGCTAATTATTAGGTCAAAATAATTCTTTTCTTGAATTCTGTTTCTTAAAGTCATTCAAGTAGTTATACTGGTACAGGATTGTAATCCCAACACTCTGGGAGGCTGAGGCAGAGGGATCACAAGGTTGGGCTCAGCCTGGGTAATTTAGCAACTTAGTTTTTTTTGTTGTTGTTGGTTTTTTTTTTTTTTAAGAGCCAGAAATGTAGCCCTGAGTTCAATCCCCAGCACTTCAACAACAATAAAAAAGAAGCCTAGATTGTCTCATCCTTGGCTTCATATTAAAACAAGAATATCCATATGTGGACATCACTTTAGACTTAATTCAATCAGAATCTCTGGCTGTAGCTCGTGGGCATCACAGATTTTTGAAAATCTCCCTGGGTGGTTTGAGTGTGCAGCGGGATTAGAAAAACTTTTCCGCAGCCACTTCACTGCATAACCTCTGCTCCAGGAACCCAAGAGCATATAGAGCTCACAATACGGACATTCATTTTCCTCCTTCAGTGTTAATTCTGGTAGATTTGTTGAAACTTGTATCTGATATACTAACAGCAGTAATCATTTTTGATTATCTGCAAATCTCATTCACCCATATTCTTATTCACCTTTCTCCAATAACCAGTTTACTTTTAAAACATCTCATATATCATGCAGATTGTAATTGTTTTTGCTTTAAGAAAATATAAAACAAAAATCTGAAAACAGTGCTAACCCTGTTCTTTTCTTAGACGGTAGATCATGTACCGGAACACTCGCAGTGAGCATTGAGGACGTGAATGATAACGCACCGGAAATACTTCAGGATTATGTCGTCATTTGCAAACAGAAGATGGCGTATACCGACATTTCCGCTCTTGACCCTGATGAACCTGTCAACGGGGCACCGTTTCATTTCAGCTTGGCAAACCCGTCTCCAGAAATCAACAAAATGTGGATCCTCAGCAGAGTTAACGGTATTTAATGAAAGCATGATTTACATGCTCTGAAATAACAGAAAACTACAGAATGGATTTACTTGTTTAGGTTCACAAAATTTAACACAGAATTGATGTTTAGAAGACTAACTTTTTACATCGTAGGATGACTGCATTGACATTATAAATAAAATGAAGGAAATCGTAACTTTTCTGAAGGCAAAATTTATGTTTACAACAAAGACAAAAATCTTTGTTAAATATCGAACAACTTGTAAGACAAACTTTTTTGTTGTGTTCTTTTAAACTAGTAACAGTGAAGTATAGAGAGACCAGATGTGTTGTTTAAATGTATTGTAAACAGGCTCTCAGTGGGAGGAACCTGGGTGTGTGAGATAAACATGCTCTAGTGTCTTGGACAGCGACATGGCGGGACATGGAAAGGGGCCTGGCATGGGCGCTTTCAGGAGTCATCTCTTCCGATAGCAGTTTTGGGGGGTACAATATTCCACATTTTACGTACACTTCACTCCTTAGTTTCGTTACTATGTCATACTCTTCATGCAGCTGGACTTTTGTGTATGCTGCCCCTCCTTCCTAGAATCCCTCCTTTCTCACTCTATTATGATATTAATTCACTGCGTTTATGGAGCGCCTGCCGTCTATCAGGTGGCACTCCAGGTCCTGAGGATGCGCTGAGGGAGATGAGTAAGACAGAGAAGGCCCCAGCTCAGCTGCTCAACCTCTGTGGAGTTTTCTTGAAGGACAGGGAGCGGCGCTGTGACCTTTTGACACCTGCATTATAGCAGCCTTCCTTTTGCGTGCCCACCTGTGCGCTGCTCTCCTCCAACATATGAGCTTCTCAGAGCATTTGTGATCCTGCGTATTTCCAGTACTTAGCCTGGTGCGTGGTAGATTAAAAGTGTTTAATCAATATTTGCTTCAGAGACAGACATAAAAGAAGAAATATACTAGAGAAATAAGTAAACTGGCATGATTAGCGTTTAGAAGGTGTCTGTAGGAATACTGAAGGTTTGAGTGGGTGGAAGTGTAAAATCTCATGGTAAAAGACCTCAAATGCTGGGCGAGGGAGACGGACCTGTGCCCCGCAGGTGACAGCAGGCATGGGTGGAGAATGTGCAAGGCAGGCCGTACTATATGTGGGTTTATGTCATGTAAAGTTGATGACAGGAAGACAATTTGAAGAAGGCAGCGTTGAGCGATATGGAAAACGAGAGGCTGCTGGGCTGTTAGGAATAAATTAGGCAGCTGGGACTCAGCTAGTAATCTTGAAGAAGAAAAGACACTTAAATCTTACCTGAGACATTTATGGTCCTGAAGGGTCCCGGATGAACCCGAGAAGTAATTCACATTCCTCTGTGGGGCTTTTGGGTATGAGGTGCAGCAAAAACTGTTGACGTTTTTCCAGCTTTACAGTGCGTTTAAACAAGGCTTAGAAATTCCAGGCGACTTCCAGTATGTGCATGATGCCACTTTGTCATTTCATTCAGCCCGTTATGAAAAGTCAAGGAGGTTGTAATTGCCATTGAAAGTCTATGGGGCTTTTGGTTAATTGCCACTAACATCATTAGAATAAAGTAGCAAGACAGTTGGGGAAAGTTAACTATCCCAGTTGATAAAAACAAATTGGTATGAAGTCAGCGTATCTGCTTTTTTGTAAGCTTTACAACAAGCCTGAGTGATATAATTAGCTTTCTGGAGTTGAGATTAGTTCCAGATACAGGGTGTTAATCATAAAGAATCTACTGTGTGCTTTGAAAAGGTCCCTTGTCTATAAGGATAATGGACAGATACCAGAAGGTAAATGGAGAAGAGAATGTGAACCGAAGACATCCTTTGTGTACCTATAGGTGTTAATTCTTTGTATGTGTATGAACTGGTACCAAAGAAAGACGCTTGAGCTGTATGTTAACAGCAAGTCTAGCCTTATGTTTCTGTAGGAAAAGGAACTCTAAATATTGCTGGAATGTTACTGAATCACTCCAGTGTTGAATTATTTCTTGAAGGCTCTTTTCTAGAGTTACAAGAAGCCACATGTGTAACGTAATATGAGTACTTGAAAGGGTTGAAGATAGTTCTCCATTTGTATATATTTTCATGTAGCAGGCAGTTCTGTGAGACTAGCTCTTTTCAAAGACAAGTACGGTGAAACAGATGCCAAGGGAAGAATAAATGATCTTTTAAAAATAAAATGATTTTATTTTCTTACAGATACAGCTGCCCGCCTGTCGTATCAGAAAAATGCCCAACTTCAAGAATATACAGTTCCAATTACCGTGAAAGATAGAGGAGGCCAAACTGCAACCAAAATGTTGAGAGTCAACCTGTGCGATTGTACTCACCCGAGTCAGTGCGTCTCAAGGGCAAGGAGCACAGGAGTGGCGCTGGGGAAGTGGGCCATCCTTGCCATATTACTGGGCATAGCACTGCTGTTTTGTAAGTACTTTCACTTACTTGAAGTTAAGATGCAAAATAAAAGAATTGAGTCAGGAAAAGATATTTAAAAAAGTAAGCTTACTCAATCATCCATTGGGTTTGAATTCCCTTTACAAGTTCCTTAGTTATCTGAGATGTGTTTAAATATTTTCTGTGGAAGAGAACATGATTCTTCTTGAGACAGAAGTTTTGTATCTGGACAGAATTATTGAAAATAACTTAAAATGCACCAAATCTGCCAACATACAGTTTTTATTTTTTGATCTCAGTGCTACTCCTCTTAGGGGAAAATAAGCAATCTAAAACTCCTGGAGGATCAGAGTTCACTAAAAGCAACTTTTATTTCGTATCTTCTCACTTTTCAGCCACTGACTTTGGGAAATGCTTGGATTGCTGTAAAATCCATCTTGGGTATACGTTACTCATTTTGAATTATTAACCTCCTTCTTGCCATTTGTATGGTTCCCAATGGCACTGTATTTCTCCTTCTTTCTCTTTTTTTTTACTTTCCTCCTGTAGTCGAGCCCAGATTTGCTGTCTTCTGTGCTAGGAGTAGTGACTAAGAACAAGACTCTGGTACTCCAACCCTCACCCTAATGCTAATCCTACCCTATCCCTGAAGAAAATTTTGTTGTGCCCCACCCCTAAGCCTAACACTAAATTTGAAATTTGGTGTGCCCTAAACTTCATACTAAAGCCCAAGTATTTTGGCGCCTTAAACTTCAGCTCAAACCTCACCCTAAGGCTAATCCTAACCCGAAATCTGAAGAAAATTTTGTTCTGCTACACCACTAAACCAAGCATGAACTCTAAAATTTGGAATGCTCTGGACTTGACACTAAAACCAGAGCATTTTGGTGCCCTAAACATCATCTTAGCCCACATCCTAACGCTAATCATAACCCCAACCCTGAAGAAAATTTTGCCATGCTCCGCTCCTAAAACTAAAACAAACTCTAAGATTTGATGTGACCTAAACTTGACACTAAAGCCAAAGCATTTTGGCGCCCTAAACTTCACCCTAAACCTCACCCTAAAGCTAATACTAACCATAAACTTGAAGAAAATTTTGTTATGCCCCACCCCTAAGCCTAACACTATCACTAGGATTTGGTGTGTCCTACTTATAACAGTAAAGCCAAAGTCTTTTGGCATCCTAAATGTTACCCCAAAGCTTATCCTAATGCTAATCCTAATTTTAACCCTGAAGACAATTTTGTTGTGCCCTGCCCCTAACCCTAACACTAACTAAAATTTGGTGTGTCTTAAACATGACAGTAAAGCCAAAGCATTTTGGCACACTCAACATTTACCCCAACCTTCCCCCTAATACTAATCTTAACTCTAAACGTGAAAAATATTTTGTTATACTGCCCTCTCATGCCAAGCCTAACACTATCTCTACAATTTTGGTGAGCCCTACTTTTGACACTAAATTTCAAAGCTCTTTGGCACCCTAAATTTTACCTCAACCCTCAGTGTATTGCTAATCCTAATCCTAACCCTGAGTAAAATTTTGTTGTGCCCTGCCCCAAGCCTAACACTCACTCTAAATTTTGGTGTGCCCTAAACTTGACACTAAGGCCAAAGTATATTGGAACTTGAAACTTTACCCCAATCCTTAACCTAATACTAATGCTAACCCTAACCCTGAAGAATATTTTGTTGCTTGCCCCCCAACCCTAACACTAACTCTAGGATTTGGTGTGCCCTAAACATGACACTAAAGCCAAAGCTCTTTGGCACCCTAAACTTTACTCTAACATGCACCCTAATGCCAATCCTAACCCTTAACCAGAAGAAAATTTTGTTGCGCCCCACCCCTCAGTCTAACAGTAACTCTAAGATTTGGTGTGCCCTAAAATGACACTAAAGCCAAAGCATTTTGGCACCCTGAACTTCACACTAACGGTAATCCTAACCATAACCCTGAAGAAAATTCTTTTGTGCCCAGCTCATAAGCCTAACACTAAGTAAGCCTGCCCAGAATCGTATCCCAGCTTTACGGCCTGCACGCCGTAGCGCTGGGCTAAGTTACTTAACTGGACTTCAGTTTCTTCATCTGTAAAAGGGGACAGCTGTAGAAGCCTATTCTGTGCTGTAGCACTCCGGATTCAGTTAAGGCAAGAGAAATGCTTGGAATAGTGTGTAGTAAATTTCTAGTAAGTGTCCGTTATTTCTCCTCACCCCAACAAAATATATATTGAGTATCTACTCATTACCAGAAACCCTTCTCGGTGCTTGGAATTTATCATAGAAGGAAAATTGATAAAACCCAAAAATATGCCTTTTGACACCAAATGAATAAATGAATCAAATGCTTTAATGGAAAAAAATAGAGCAAGATAACTGAGTGTTTTAGTGCTACACAGTGTGTAAGTGAGGATATTGGTGCTAATGTTTGCGCTTTTCAGTGGCGGCTAGGTCAGGCTTAAATGAGAAAACTATCTCTGGTAAGTTTTGGAACAGGTGAAAGAACACTCTTTGTGGAATACCAGGGTGGAAAGGGAAGTCGGGACAAAGTCCTTAAGTGGGATCAAGTATGAAGAAATCAAGGAATAATGGAAAGACCAGTGAGGCTGGTCTGTAGTGGGAAAGGGGAAGTGGATTAAGAAATGGAGCCGGGAAGATAGCACCTAGAGTAGCGAGGCTCCCACATGGTTTCTGTGTCAGACAATATGTGTTTTACGCTCTGTGTTACGGTCTGTAGATCGTGTGGTTTCAGTTATAACAAACCAAATCCGCCCTTTCCATAAGAAAGCAGCCACAGAAAATAGGAAAATGAACGGCATAGCTATGCTCCAGTAGAACTCTAGATATGGATGCTAAACTTTAAATTTCAAGTAATTTTTATGTCATCACCTATTTCTATTCTTTTGATTTTCTGCAGCCATTTGAAAATATAAAGTGTTAGCTCATGGGCCATATAAAGACACCATGAGCTAGATTTAGGGCCACGGTTTGCTAATCTGTTACAGTGTCTTGTAGAACATGGTAAAAAATTGTTGTTATTATTGTTGGTTTCATTAGGATATATTTTCACATACCATAATTATGGTATAGAATGGAAATTCTTAATAGACAAGAGTCAAACTAGGTTTCATTAAGATTTTTGGAAATAACTATCTGAGAAAAGAATTTGTTATGTCATGTTTTCTTATAGGCAAACCATCCTTTAAGGAATCAGTGAATCTTTTTAGCATTTTTGTCTCAAGTGAATGTCAGTGATTTATTAAATGTAGTAATTAATTCTGATTCTCAGTATGTTAAGATTACGGGCACAATTAAACCCCTTGAACAAAGAAGTAAATTATAAAAATACACATATAATCACCTCACATTTTAAAAATCTAAGCTAAAATGTAGCCTATTGATCTAGAAAGACCAAGATAATTCATCGAAAATGAATGGCGTAATTTTTCTTCTATAGCCTTTAGATCATAAGAAATAAAGGGTGATTATTTTATTCTATGTATGCTAACTGAAGTTTTTCTTTTCTGAACTCAGCTGTCCTGTTAACTTTAGTATGTGGAGTTGTTAGTGCCAGAAAAGGAAAAAAATTTCCTGAAGATTTAGCACAGCAAAACTTAATTATATCAAATACAGAAGCACCAGGAGATGACAGAGTGGTAAGTAATTTTTTGGGTGAATATCCCTATTGTCTATGATTTTCAAAAACTCATTCTTCTGAAGTTATTTCAAAATTGGGGGTGTTCTCTTTAATATTATGACTTAAAACTTGTTTTTGGACCTTGAAAATCTATTTTAACGATAATTTTTGGCTTCTCTCTACTGTGTATGTTTCCAGATACTATTTGTTTATCTAACTCTTTGGCCATTTATAATAGAAAAATGAAGCTTGCTAAAAGTTTCAAGAAAAGTAGGAAAATAGGAAAGATATATAGGTAATAAAAGGACTGGAGTTGGATGGTTACTGCCACTCTCTTTCCTCAAATAGTTCAGACTCTTGTCTCTATGCTTATTGTTTTTGAGAAGAATACAAAAAGTACTGCCAAGACATGCCTCTATTCAAAAAATATTTCAATTTATTTATGGGGAATAGAATTTACTTTATGGAAAAGAAAAATAGTGATGTGACAGTAAGCCAGTATAACCAAGCCCTATCAAAGTTCAAAGATACTTTAAAATATAAGCATACTCACAAGGTTTGGATTAGCCAAGAAGACTTACTGTTTACTGGAAGAAAAAGAAAGAGGTAGAATTTACTCTGTAAATTACAAAATAAGAAGGCTCTAAAAGTGAAGCATTGGTGAGAATAGCTAAAGTGGAGGAAAGCAGGCCAAAGAATAAGGAAGATGATGTCAAAGTTTAGGGCCCATTCAGCAAATAGTGGATAAATTGCTTTGGAATGCAAGACATGGGGGTGAGTAGAGGCTTCGAGCTTCAGTCAGGTGTTGGGGGAGAGGAATCCTCATGCCCCAACCTGGAGGGTCTAGCATTTACTCTTGGGGCAGAGGAGAGTCAGTCTTGATTCTCTGTGTGGCATTGTGCCGGCCACTCACTCGATGCTCAGTCAGAAGAGGGTCCGTGAGAACGGGAAGGGATTAGGGATGGGAAAGGGGAAGCCTTAGCACCTTCAAATAGTTTAAGAATGAGATAACCCTTCATGATGGTAATTAGAATACAAAAACAGTGATGAATAAGAAATATTTTTAAAGGCATAAATGGTAAGACTGTGGACAGAATTCGAGAGACAAAGTAAAAAGTGTAGTCAAAGTAGCAGAGGCCAGGACAAGGATGACTTAACTGTCCTTTTCCATATCTCAGAGTGAAGATGATTTTATCATTTACTGTTTAACTCTTCCAACTCTTTCCTACGGTCACGCAAAGTGATAACCATGTATTCTTGTTATGGCATCATGTGAAATGTTATGATTGTCTCTACAGTCAGAAAATAGGTCGGGAAGTGAGTTTAGTCCTTTGATAGTCCTTGACCTACAAGAATGTAGGTTCTCGTAGGTCATGAAGTGAATGAACTTTACTTCATATTTGTTCTTTGCTATTTGAAGCTAGAGATGGTGCTGCTTATTGGTCACTTCATATTTAATTGTTCTCTGTTAAGAACACTTCAAATGAGAGCTTGGAAATATTAACTTATACTGGAACATACCTTTAGGTAAATTTTTACAAATAATGACAAAATTGCACAGTGAATATATAAACTCACTTAAGTACAATGTTAGGAAAGGTGAAGATTATTATTTTGAATCAGAGTTTACTTGAAGGCATTCAGATGAGATTTGGAATAGGATAAAACGTTAGTCCTGGAAAAACACATCTGGGAAATCACTGACATGGGTGAGTAGCTGACACCCTGTGAAAATGTGGGGGAGACAACTAGCATGAGGAGCCTCAGCCTCATCAGTTTTAGGTTACTTTTAATTCCCCTCTCATTAGCTCAGAAATATATCTCTGAACATGTATATATTATGATAAAATAATACTATCAAGGAGATTCAATAATCAGGAATGTGATTTTTTTTTTTTTGGTAGTAGAATTTTACTGGAGCAGGAACCTAAGGAAATATGGGGTAGCACTGCCACCAAATGGCTACTTTTCAATTCTCTTTTCTGATTTGTTTTCCTTTAGGCAATGAGCTAGTATGTATGACTTTCATAGATAGATTTTCGGTTTGGTAAATCATCTGGACTTGAAAATCTTCCAGTTCATTAGAAACTCTTCTAACTCTTCAGTGGGAGAAAAACTAAATTGACAAGACGACAGAATGGAGTTCTGATTATAAGGGAGGTTCTTGCTTGGAAGTACAGCAGTGGTTTATCCTTAGAGCAGATGCCCTGAGTTACCTCAGTAGTGAGGTTATTGGTCTAACTAAACTTTGGCCCGCGCCCTGGAGGGTTGCAGCGAACTTCCAGTGCTGAGTTAATATTTAATCAAGTCCTTTTCATTCTAAAGCATTTCCTTCACTCTCTCCCCCTCTAGTACCCTGTGTGTATTTCTTTTTCTTTAAAACTGAACATTTGGGAAGAAAAGTTTATTCTTGATTTTTCTATAACATTACTTCCTGTTCACTCACCAAATCCTGGAAATTATTTTTGACAAGATCACCGGGGATCCCTTTTGGAATTCAGTGGGCGCTTACTATATTTGAACCAGTCCTGACCATACTCTGGTCCTTTTTGACCCACTGTCGGCCACTCTCTGTCTGCCACAGTCCTCTCTGTGTGGCTTATTTACTCCCCGCTGTTACCTCAGCGGCTGCTCCTGATCGATCCTGTCACTGTTCTGATTCCCTTATCTACCCCTTAAAACACGAATCGTTTTTCTATCCTTAGCCCTTTTTTGTTTCGGCCTACAATTTTTCTCTGGATAGCTCATCTATTCCTGTGCCTTTAATGAGCACCTCTTTTGCAGCGGTGCCCAGAATTGTATCTCCAGCTCGGATCTCTCACCTGAGCTCCAAATGTGCATGTTCATATATTCATCTGGGATGTCACACATGTGTCTCAAGTCCCTCACTGCGAAGTTGAGTTGCTCGTCCTCCTTGCACCCACAAGCACATTTTTCTTTCTTATTTTACTAAATTGTACCATCTATCTAGTCACCCAAGCGGGACGCAGAGGGCTAATCCCTGACTCTGCTTTGCTACCAGGATTCTCTCCATGAAGTTGACTCACTTTCAGTTATTATTGCTTCTCCCAGCCTCATTTGACATCAGGGACAGTTCAGTGATCACGTCTGATCTCTGTGATATTAATTTGCCTCCATTTAGTTCCTCTTCTACATTATTGCCTAGAATGAGATTTTTTAAAAAATATGCTTGTGTTCATAATAGGTTAAAATTCTTCATTGGGTCTCCATAATCTTTAGGATAAAGTATATACATAAATTAATATATAAATATGTATGTATTGTATTCTCTGGCCTTTCATGTCCTCTCCAGCTTTCTCTTCCTTCCTCTCCCTTTCTCTGTCCTCTCTCTCTTCCACCTTCCTTCCTCCCCACCCCCTTCTCCTTCTTCCCTTCTGTACACAGCAGCTCTACGTGGTAGCTGTTCTCAACTCGGTGAAGTTCAGGAGCTTTGACATAACCCAGTTACCTTTGCACATGGACACTTCTGCTAATGTTGTTTTGTTTTCCTCCCACTCCTACTGGCCTTCACTCTCTCAGCTCAGAGTTTTCTAGTCTACTCCACTTAGCCTTTATTTTTTCTTTTTTTGGGGGTGCTGGGGATCACTTACCTTTTCTAGGTTTGAATTTTACTGCTCTACTTTTGTGCTCTTCCAGCATTTGGTGTTCCTCTGTGTAGCAGAACAACTACCTTCATAAAATAATTAGGTTTCTCTGCTTCACTGGAGTAAGAGCTTCTTACAGCCACCGTGTCTGTCTTTGCATCTTAGTACCTAATTACAAGCTGATAAATGAATGCTGAATGAAGGAGTGAATGAGTAAAAGGTCGAATAAATGGTCTCTCCTCCTTGCCTTTTTTTCTGGTTGCCCTATTGTTTTTAAACTTTTTTCATTAGTACACATTGGCCATATTTTAGTGGGGAGGTACTGGGGATCAAACTCAGGGCCTTGTGCTTGCTAGGCAAGTGCTCCACTGCAGAGTTAACTCCCCAAACCTGGTCATACATATAATCACATTCATTATGGCGAATTTGTACCTGTACATAACATATCTTAATTCTTTTTCTCCCCATTTCCTTCCCCTCCCTTCAGCCCTTCTTCCCCTCCCCATTTCCTCTTTCCTTCTTGTGACTTTATCTGAAATCTATTTCCTCTCAACATGAACAGTGTATTGTATTCCGTTGTTTTGCAGTGTTCTGCCAATGGCTTTACAACCCACACCAGCAACAACTGTGGCCAACACCTTTGTGGCACCTTGGGATCAGGAATCAGAAATGGAGGGCAAGAAACCATTGAAATGATTAAAGGAGGACAGCAGACCTTGGACTCCTGCCGAAATGCCGGACACCACCACACCCTGGATCCCTGCAGGGCGGGACACGTGGAGACGGAGAACTGTCGGTACACGTACTCCGAGTGGCACAGTTTCACCCAGCCCCGACTCGGCGAAGTGAGTTCCCTAGGGGTTTTAACTCTGAAATTTAAATGTTCTACTGGACAGCAATAGGAAATTGAAATTAACGTGTATTTTCAGAGGCTATTTTTCTATATTGTACCATGTTTCTTCTCTTCCTTAGTCATTTTTTAAGTTATTTGATTTTATTACATTAAATAATATAAAATAATTTAATGTGCTTTGTCATATTCCTTCATTGCTAACACCCCATAAAATTAGGGGTTTCCAATATCCATCAGCATAATTTTATTTTTAGATGTGCATTTACCTCATGAAATCCTTTCATATAGAAAAATGTGAAAATATCTAGTTTATCCCTATCATGAATTTCACAAATCAAATCTGTTTTCTCTGCGAAAATACACATGTCTGTATGCAATTTTAAGATAAAGATTAGCATGATTTATGTGAAATGTTTATTTTTTCATTGGCTTGTTTTTTGTTCAAATTGACAAATTATAATTATATTTATTTACTCACATGAGGAATGGTAAGTCATGTTATGGTATATGTATCATGTAGAATTATTAACTTACCTTCAAAACTTTTGGAGGGTGGAATACTTGAAATTTACTCAGCAATTTTGGAATACACAAAAAATTATTACTAGTTAAAGTCACCATTACATAAAATATTTTTAACATTGAAAGTACCATGCAAATCTAAAGTGTTTTTATCTAGAGGGAAGCAAGAATACGAAAGAAATAAGGTATTAGATAAGGGCTTCTTGGTCCAAAATTCCTTAGGAAGATTCTTACAAACAGTAATTCAGCTTCACCTTGAAAGATTTTAATTTAGTTTATTTGCCTTTTTTCCTAAAATTTCTCAGGTGATTCACATGTAGTTAAGATAAAAAGCCACTGAGCTGAATTTTCTTGCTGGTAAATTTTTCACCACTTTATCAGAAGATCCCAATGCACTTGTAGCAAGCAAGGGACCGGAAACTCTTACTCCTTGGAATGGACGGCAAACGGGCAGTGTTGTGACAGGGCTGTAGGTTATTCGATGTCCATAGCATTGGTTCGGTCACCTTCAAGTGTGAAACCTTTTTCTGTTTGTGGACAGTCAGCATTCGTGTAAGATCAGATTGTGAAGGAGAAAAGCTGAAGACAGTCTTAGGAGTGTTTTCCGTGTGCACATCTGATGGAGGGAGGGGTGACTGCTGAGGGGTTTGTAAGGGCGTGAAGAGAGACACTTGGTAATTTAGGCAGATGAGCTCTGGCTTAGAGGAACAGGCACACAGATGAGGAACAGAAGCTTGACAAGTTGGCAGATGAGACAGTGACAGACAGTAATGAAGGTAGATATGCTGAATTCTTGGGCTCTTCATTACAAAAACTCAGTTTTTGCAGTATGTGTTATTTTGATTATTTTTTACATTCACTAATTTGCTTTTTCATGCATATGTCTATTTTTCTTGTTTTGGCTGTCTTGTAAACTTGATTCTGAAGCCAACACAGCAATTATTACCTACTTTATAATTGTACATAATAATTACTTTAGTTAACATTTATTGTACATTTAGTATGTGCTGCCCATACTAGGTGAATTTTTCATGCATTATTATTTCATCATTAATTTATAAAATAAAATGACACCGAGATGGTTACTGTCAGTATTCTATTTTAGATTCGAGGAGAATGAGACTTAACGATGCTTAGTAACTTGCCCAAATTCATAGACCTAGTTGATAGAGTTAGAACTCTGTCTCAAAACTAGGGCTGTTTGACATCCAAGCTCAAGTCCCAACCATGGTACAATGAAATAGCCTGACTTCTGGCTATAAAATTGAGAGATAAATATTTCATAACTTAAATAGATGTAAAAACATAACGTCTGTATACATAAAATTTTATTTGTTCCTGTATAGATTGTTAGAAGTTTAACATAGACTGACTTTATGATATGGTTGTAATATAGACCAATCATGTGCATTTTTTGTGTGTAGGAATCCATTAGAGGACACACTGGTTAAAAATTAAACATAAAAGGTAAATAAAAAATAAATTTTATGTTTATATGTTTAAGTTGTGTAAAAAAATAATACAGTCCTTTTTTTAAATGACTTTACAGAAGTTGCATGTATGTAACCAGAATGAAGAACAGGTGCCATCGCAAGACTATGTCCTCACGTACAGCTACGAAGGAAGGGGGTCTCCAGCCGGCTCTGTGGGTTGCTGCAGTGAAAAACAGGAAGAAGATGGACTTGACTTTTTAAATAATTTGGAACCCAAATTTCTTACATTAGCAGAAACGTGCACAAAGAGATAATATCGCAGCCGTCGTCATCAGGCATGCCCTTGCCGTTCATTTCAGAGGTTTCCAAAAATCATATTGTGAAATTCGGTCATAACTTGTATACAGATGGTCCCTGACTTAACCAAGGGTCGATTCGCGACTTTTGTATAGTGTGAAATTAAGACACATTCAGAAGAAACTGTACTTCAAATTTTGAATTTGGGTCTTTTCCTGGGCCAGTGATGTGCTGTATAAGATTCTTGCAAAGCTGCTGAAGCTCCAGCCCCCTGCAGGAAACAGTTTTTACCCTAAAGCATACTGTGTGGCTAAGTAGGTTCATTTCATTGAATGTGGTTTCATTTCGCCAACATTTTAAATTTCTGATTGTTCTATTGGGACATGACCCCATTGTAAGTAGAGGCGCATCTGTATATAGAATAAAAGTTTTTCTAAATTCTTAATTATGCCACTTACCAATTTGTATTTTTAAATTTTTTTTGCATATCTTTTACAGTAAATCAAAATGTTAAAATAGACAACTAGGAAATCTCATCCCATAGTATTAGAATTAAGGTCCACATAAGATCTGCTCTTCTCTACAGATATTTTTCTAATATGTTGAGTAAACACTAGTCCAAAAGTAGCTTAACTATGCTAATATTACACTAGTATTTACTCACTT
>PVJO010000684.1:0-216647 GCA_004026905.1 Hystrix cristata
CCCTCCCGCCTTAAAGGCCTCCAGGCCTGGTGGGGAGGAGTGCTTAGAATGCAAACGAGAACGGGACTGGACGTCTGTCACCAAAGCCAAGCAAGATATTGACAAACGCAAGTCCTTTGTGTCTTCAGAATATATATATATACGTATCCCCATACACAAGTGATGTCCTCATGGACTGGTCTGGGGTCTCTCAAGCAGATTCCCCTCAGGCCCTCCACCCTCAATGTCAAGGAGATGTGCCCTGAAAAGTGGCCTACCTCCTACAACCCCGACAGGTCTCCGCTTTTTTGCTTTTTTTATTTTCCAGTGAAACTCTAATAGTCAAGAAGAGACAAAACAGCTATTCATTAGGAACGAACGTCAAATGAGGCATCGCCTCCAAGTGATGCTGCTGACGCCGGGACTGGTAACTTTTTTAGTAAAGATGCTGTCCCCTAAGAGAACTCCAGCTGGAGGCTGGCTGACTAGGAAACGGTGGGGAGGTATTAACACAACTTTCCAGGTGTCCTGCCAGGAAAGGGGGCACACAGCTCCTAAGAAGGAGAACTGGCCTGAATGTGGAGGGTGAGGAGGATCCTGAGTGGAAGGGAAGGGGCCTCCTTCTCTGGGTGCTGCGCAGCAGGGTACTCAGCTAAAACTGGGTGTGTGTTGGGGGGCTGACTCTCCAGTGAGTCCCAAAAGCTGCCAGCTAAATTCTTACCATCCTGTAGAGCCAGGATCTTGGGGCTGGGGCAGCCCCACAGGCCTTTTTGTAACCAAGTAGGGCTACCCAGTTCTGAGTTGGAGATTAAAGAGGCCTGTGCCCGCCTAACCCCAGCAATGCAGGGGCAGAGGCCACAGCCTGACCTGGGGAGGGCCGGTCACAAGGACAGGAAAGGGGACGCGTGTGCGCATATACCTTCTTTGCTGTTGGGGTTCTGGGGTTTGGCCTTCTCCCAAGGTGCCAGCGTCTTGTCGTCGTCTGTGCCATCCACCAGGGCCTTGTCAGCTGGCATGTACCAGGTGGCGCTGTGCTCCGCCATCAGAGAGTCCAGGTCGATGGTGCTCATGGCGCTCTTGACCGCCTCGGAGCAGCAGCTGCCCAGCTCGCTGTCACCGTTTTGCGTGCCCGAGGCCCCAACCGGGCATTCACCCTTCTTGCCGCCCTTGAGCCCCAGAGGCTGGTCCTCAGAGATGCTGAACTGCTGCCTCTGTAGCTGGATCTGCGCCTGGAGGATCTCCAGAGGGTGGATCTCATCGGGGGGCGGCGCACCGCTGCTGCTCGTGGGGGTCCGGACCTGCTCCAGCCCCGGAGTGCCCGGATGGCCAGCGCCCCCGCCCCCGCCGTAGCTGTCAGGGGTGGAGGTAGAGGTAGACATGATGCCCAGGCCGAGCGGGGGTGGCGGCGCCTTCGGTCCATGCTCCCCGGTACCCACCCCTCGGGGAGGGAGTTTGGGGGAGCCTGTCACCAGGGGGCTCCTGCTGGCTTTGGCCAGGGCCGGGGGGTTGTCAGAGCTGGACGACACTTCGTCCTCATTGGTGTAGCTCGTGCTCACCTCGTCAGGGGTGAACTCACCCACGTGGGGCGAACTACCGTTCGACTTAGCCCCACCGTCCAGGGATGCCATGAGGTCCGGCTGGTCCCCCAGCAGCAACTCGGCCCCTTTCCCCCACGATGGCGACGTGAGTGCCTTCTCGTGGGGCGTGGGCGCCCCGCGAGCCTCGCTCACGGAGCTTCCCCCGACGGCTGCGCCTGAAGCCGACTGCTGCCCTGGGCTCACCCCAGGCGCGCCCCCGCTGTCGGGAGCCACCGAGTACTTGTCGAAGAAGGTCCCAGGGCTCACGTGACCACTGTCCCTTTTTCTGCGACCCCGTCCCCGGCCACCGCCCCCGGAGACCGGCTTGCCATCGTTCCCCGACGTTGACTCTAGCGTGTAGTTTGGGGAGAGGCTGGTGCCATCCCCCTGGCTGGGTGGGTTTGAGGGCCCTGAAGCTTTAGAGCCGCTGCTGCTGGTCCCTGGCGGGCCTCCGGGTCCGGGGGCCCCAGGAGCAGACCCCCCAGGGAAGTAATCCGAGCCCGGGTTGCCAGCCACTGCCCCACAGTCGGTGTCGTTCTGGCTCAGTTTCCTCTTGCCCTCGGGTGGGTTCTTCTTGTTGAAGGTCACATTGAGGTTGGGGGCCCCCAGGCTGGCGATCATGTTCTGACAAGCGGTGGAGAGTGCAGCGAGGCAGCTCTGGCCAAACAGGTTGTCCTTGGAGCTGGGCTTGTTGAAGGAGCCCAAGGAGAGCGCGCCCAGCTTACTGGCCGACGTGCGCTGGCTGGACTGGAAATCGGGCTGCGGAGGGTACGCGCCCCCGCCGCCCCCGCCGCTCCCCGAGCTGCCGCCGCCCCCGCCCGCGCTCGGGGGCGAGTTCACCCCGGGACCGCTGTGCGGAGTGGCCTGCCTGCTCCCTGCACCAAACGGGAAGCCCGGCTGGCCCCCAAGCCCCGGCGCAGCGAAGTCCGGCGGCGGGGGGCGGCGCTCCGAGGAGGCGCTGGGCAGTCCCACCCCGGCCCCGGGCGACTGCAACTGGCCCAGGCCAGCCAGGCTGCCCCCAAACTGTAGGCCCGGCGAGGGCAGCGCGGGCACGTGGCCCTCTCCGGGCATCCTCAGCGGCTCCTGCAGGGGGCCCCGGAACAGCACCCCCGAGCCACCGGGCGGAGGGGGAGGCGCCAGGCCGGGGTCGTGCGGGCCGCAGTCAGCCGGCAGGCCTGAGCCGCCCATCCTTCGGGGCAGCAGGTCTCCGGGCGGCGGGTGAGGACCTGGGAACCACGCGCTCTCCTGGGCCAAGTGCGGCGCCTGCTGCTCGAAGGTGCCCAGGCGCCCCGCGGCACCCGCGCTGGAGCCCTCGCGCTCAAAGTTCGGCGGCTGACCCAAGCCGCCCACCGGGCCGCCGTGGACCAGACCGCCCTGGCCCACGTCCCCCGGGTGGCCTAACTGGGCCAGGTTGGGCTGGCGCAGCCGCTGTTGCTGATTCCGCGACGCCATCTGTTTAATCATGAGGGCCGCGTTTTGGCGCTGCTGCTGCTGCTGCTGCTGCTGCTGCTGCTGCTGTTGCTGCTGCTGCTGCTGCTGCTGCTGTTGCTGCTGCTGCTGCTGCTGCTGCTGCTGTTGCTGTTGTTGTTGCTGCTGCAGGGACTGGTGGTCCGGGGCCGGGTGCTGCAGGGGAGGCCCTGAGGGGAAGCTGTCGGGTACTGGCGGTGTGAACTCGCCCGGTAGGCCCGGGTAGGTGGAGGGCGAGAGGTGGTTGTCCAGGGCCCCGTTGTGCATGCTGCCATTCCACGAAGACGCGCAGCGGTCCACTCCCGCGCTGCCCGGGAAGTCGAAGCGCGGCCTCTTGGCCACGTTCATGTAGGGGGGCGCGTCGAAATGCTGCAACCGCTGGTTGGGCGCCTGCTGCGGAGGGGGATGCTGCATGTTGAAAACAGGCTCAGAATAAGGATGCATGCTCCGGTTCTCCAGCCGGTGAATGGGGTACTCGAACTGCGCGTGCTGGCTAGGCAGCATGGGGCCCCCGTCCTGCAAACCTCCGCTGGGCGTGCCTGCCTCGCCCTGCTGGGGCCGCGGGTGCGAGGGCGGGCACGAATTTTGTCGGACTAGAAGCCCAGGTGGCGGTGGGGGCTGCTGTTGGGGCGGTTGCTGCGGGGGTTGCTGCGGAGGGGGTGGTGGGGCCTGCTGGGGAGGCTGCATTAGCGGGTGCCTGGCGCCCACCCCGGGCTCGAGACCCACGGGCATCTTCCGGGCCCCACCGAACCTCTCGAAGAACACACCGTGCTGCTGTTGCGGCTGCTGGGGTTGCGGAGGCTGCTGCTGCGGAGGCTGGGCGTGCATTTTGGACAATCCCACTATGCCCGCAGCTCTGGGCATGGCCGAAGCACCCGGGAAAGTGCCCCCGGGAACCTGACGACCCGCCGCATAATGAGGCAGCTGCCCCTCTGAGTCAGAGGGTGAAAACATGTCAAAATGTCCCGAGGGCGCCTCGCCCGGGTAATTGTATTCCAGCGAGTCGACGGCTCCTTGGTTCGTCACCCTCCGGGGCTCGAGACTGTGGGAATCGGAGCCGCTAGAGGCGGGCAGGCCGTGGAAAGAGGCGGCCCGGTTAGGGCTCTGGTCCAGCGGCAGGCACGGGGCGGGTACGGCGTGGCCCGAGGCGCCCGAACTGTGGAAGTCCGGGAGGTTTCCTGGTCGCTGCGGCCCGAAGCTCTCCGGCCCCTGGCTCTCCGCCATGTGCTCAAAACCCTCCGCGAAGGGCGGCTGGCTGCCCAGGCCGCCGCCGGCGCCGCCGTAGCCGAGCAGGCGACCCCCGTGCAGGCACGAGGCCCCCGGGTCCGGGCCACCGAAGTTGCCCCCGAAGTGGGGATGATGCTGGTGGGGGTGGTGGCCTCCCGGGTGGCCGTGGTGAGGCTGCTGGCCGCCGAAGAAGCCGTGCACAGGCTGCGCCTGCAGCCCCCCTGCGTGCAACTCCGAGTGGCCCCGCGCGTGGAAGCCGTATGGCTCCATGTTCATGCCCAAGATCGGGGGCTCGCCCAGCGCACTCATGGCAGGGTCCACGGGGCCAGGGGGCCCCCCCGTGTGGAAAGCAGGGGCCTTAAAGTGGGCATTCATGCTCAGTCCGGTCTCGTTAAAGTTCCTCTCGCCCTGGCCAGCGTTCCTGCTGTTGATCTGGGGCTCGAATTGGTCCAGCCCAAACATACTTGGCGGGGGGAAGGGGGAGATCAATAGGGCATGACAGCTTGCTCTCCGCGGCGCGCCTCCGGCCGGCGACTCCTTCCAGCCTCGGATTGGGCGCTCCGGGACGCTCGGCACCGCGGGGGCGCAGCGCTCTCCGCCACCCGGCCGGGCGTGGGGAGGCCGGGGGCTATCAGCTCCTCTGGCGAAGCTCCGGATGTGCCCGGGGCGGGCCTCTCACATCTTGCGAGGCCGCGGGGCCTCCAGAAGCCGTGTTGGGGGGCCCATGCCCCGGGCAGTTGGCGCAGCTGTGGGTGGATTTGCAGGGAGGGACAGACCCGCGGGTGAACGGAGACAAAAAGTTAAGTGGGGGGAAAGGGGCGGGAAGAGGGATGGGAAAGCAGAGCGATCACCTTCTTAAGTCCGATCGGGTCGATAGGGGAGCCCCAGGACGCCGCCCGCAGCCTCCCGGAGTCCGCGGCGGAGCTGCTAAGGGCCAGGAGGAAGACCCTTCAAAGCCGCGGCCGGCGTTGGGGCACCGACAGAGCGGTCCCTCCCCCCTCCCCCCGTAGTCCCTGCGCTCCGCAGCCCGAGCCTCCGCCGAGCACGATCCGCCCGCACAGTCCCCTTTGGCTCCGGGCGAACGGCTGCTGCTTCTTCAGCGGGTTGGAGGTCTGGAGGCTCCGCTCTGCATCGCTGATGCCGGCCTCCAAGCCGGGGAGGCGGCGGGACTGAGGAGGCGGCCGGCGCCGGCGTTGGAGCGGAGGGTCTGAGGGAAGGCGAGACTCCCCTGCCCGGCAGCGGGTGCGCTGCGCTCCGGCGCGCCGCTTCTCGGCCACGTCTGTCGCCTGCCGCTTCTGTCCTCCGCCGTTCGATCTCTGAGTTCGCGGGAGTCTACGCACCCGGTTGCAGGCGCGGGCGAGCACAGAGGCGAGAGGCTAGGTCGCTCCAAGGCTCCGGTTCCCTGCCTCTGCGCCGAGGTGCTTCGACAGTCCCCCCTCGGACCCTGGGAAGGGGGGCGTACGCGGGTTGGGGGGCCACGCTGGGCGAGCGAGCTAAAGCGTTCCGACTGCGTTCTCCGAGCCGGGAAGGGGGGGCGGGGGCAGCTCTGGGGGGTCCGCGCACCCCTTTCCAGGCTGGCGGGGGGGTCTCTGCGTGGGGCGTTCCGAGGGTCTCGGCTCCCCTTTCTGTGTCTGCCTCTAGCCCAGCGCCGGGAGAAGCAGCAACAAGTTTTGCATTTCAGCAATCAATTTCAGCCATTACATTTGCACCAATCAGCGCCGCCCAAGCTCCGGGCCCGGGGCGGGGCTCGCTCTTAAGGTGGTCCCGGGTCCTGGCTGCAGAGGCCCCCGCCACGAACCCGCACTGCCCCAGCTCTGGGGTCCCCTGCGCCCGCCTCGCCTCGGGGTCCGGCGCCAGTGTGCTAGGGGTGCGCCGTGGCCTCCGGGCGCAAGGGGCTGGAGAGGGAGCAGGCAAAGGAGAAGGGCGGGAGCTTGGCTTTGTTCACCCCCCTCCCCATTCACACTGTTCCCAACTCCCCACCCCCAACTGAAGCAAGACCCGCCGGGTGGCAGGGGGCGGGGAGGTGGGCGGTGAGCGGTGCGGGGCGCTCAGACAATGGGGTCGCTTGGTAAAGGCCCTGGGCTCGGGGAAAGTCGCTAAGTGTCTACCGCGCTTTCTCTGGGGTAAGCCCTCCCTCGGCTCTCCACCAGCGGCGCCCACGGTGGCCGGTCCGGGGATTTTCCTGGAGGTTAAAGCGGACTGGCAACCCCGAAGTTAGGGTTCTCGACAGACTGGACGCCTGCTTTCTCCTTCACTAGGGCGCGCTCGGTTGTTCCCTATTTCCAACCCCAAGGTCTAGGGTTTCCAGTTCTCAGCCTCTGGCTTCTGCCCGGAGCAGCCACAAGCGCTCGGCCACTTTGTGGGAGGCACATCGGATAAGCCCAGCGCGGGAGCTGCGAGGCGAAGCGTCTGGGAAGCCCGAGAAGAGGGCGCACCGGTCGGCCCGGACACCTGGCTCCAGCCACCCGCGCCAACGTTCAGGCCCCCTGAGGGCGGCGCGAAGTTGGCCTCCTTAAAAGATCAATTAAACTGAAGAGGCCAAGGAACGGAATTGGGTTGTGATACTAAAATCAATAGGTGTAATTTAATATCTGCCCTGCTCTTTATGAAATATTTATCCCAATAATCTTAGTTAAAATGTTTAGATCTTCCTGATCCCCACCGAGGCTGAAATCTATCTTGCAATTAGAAGTTGGAAGTTAGAGGTGATGGAAGGTAGAAGTGTTTATTCTGTGTGTGTGTATGTGTGTGTGCACGCTCCTGCCGTTCTGCGTGTGCATGTGTGTGTATCTTTCTAAAGTGTAAGTAGACGAAAAGAGGGAAAGCCTTTAATTTTCTTTGCCATAAAATAGCACGAAATGATTTTGCTAGCAGACCAGCATTCTTAAGAGAAGGGGAGAAAAAAAGAACTTTCGTTGAAGTGGTCCTGATATCGCTATTAAATCTAAATAAAATTAAGCATGGTGCATAAAAATGCCTTTTCCCCCCACAAAAGAAAGTGTTTATCGCCCAAGTCTGTCTAGAGTTTGCTAAATTGCGCATGAAATCTGAAATGAAATAAACGTTATAATAAAACCAACCCCTGAGCCCTTTTTATTTAAAAACCTCAGATTAACCACCTCGCCGTTGCGGGCACGAGTTTAAAAGTTACCGTGTCGTGTGCAAGCCCAGCCATTGCGCCCTGGTCTCCCCGGAGCTGCTGCAGGAAGGAAAGGCTGGGAAGTGGACTCATTTGAGGAGGTGGGAGGCAGGATGCAGGGTCTCCAGGGGCTTCCAAAGACCCCCCGCCCCCGCACACACATACACACACAAATAAAAACAGACAATAAAACCAAACAACTTCAAAACTCAGAAAGCTGAAGTAAGCTCAGATCCAAGGCCCTTTCTGGAGTCTACAGATATATATATTTTTTTCTTTTTGAAATTAAAAATGAAAATTACCCCCAACAAAAATGGGGTCCATAAATAAGCATCAGGAAGAAGTATTTGTACAGGGCGGTGGAGTTTTAAAAGGATTTTTCTGCAGGATCAGGTTGTTGGTCTGTGATTAAATATTGATTTTGTGTAATTAGTTTTCATGTGAACTATCCTCTTGCTGATAGCTTAGAGGTTTCAGAACTAGAAAAGAAATGGAATTGGACATGGAAATTATTACTTAGCAAAGTGACAGGAAAGTGAGAACCAGAGAAAAGACTGAGGCTCAGCTGATTTAGGCACAAAGAAATAAAAGGACCTGGGTATCCCCCCAGTGACCCCCACACGCCAGGGCTTGGAGGTCTCTGGGCAGAGCAGAGGAGACCTTGGAACTCCTGGCAAGAAGGGGGACCCTTAGTGGGAGTGGCTGTCAGAGGAGGACCCCACATGGGCAAAGGCCTGTGCAAAGCCGGTGGCACCAGATCATGGACTTGGCTCCGGACTGTGGGTGTCTGGAAAGGCAACTATATGAATAGTCTTGTGTCTGGAGGGAATAGGGAGAAGTAGGGAGATGTCTGGGGTCCAGGGGTGGGCAGGGTGGGAAGAATGGCTCCCAGGCCTGCAGTCTGGGGAGCCCCAGGTTGGGGTGTGCGCCTGTCTGAGGCATGACTTCACAGCAGGTCTGGTGGGGGTCCCCTGCACACCCGGACGCGTTTCCTGTGGAATAATTCTGTGTACTCAGGATGGGGGGTATGGGGGAAAGTATTTTTCTGGGGCTGTTTCCAAGCTCTCTGAGGTGCACAAGTATCTGAAAAGAGGGTGTGCTGGGGCCTGGTTGTTTCTGTTCAGGGCATGTGTCTGGGTCCCCTTTCCTTAAGACTACAAATGTGGCACCAGTGCCTGACATGTGCCTGCATTCGTGTCTTGGCCTGTGTGAGGCTGGTGGGGCATCTGTGTGTCCCATGTTTTTGTACACAGCAGGTGCAAATCTTACGTGAATCTTTGGGTGTCTGCGTGCATGCGCGCTGCCTGCCCACAGCCCTGTGTTTCCCTGGGGGTGCGCCTTCTATGTGTTTCTATGTGGGCACAGCTGCCTTCCCCCTTTTGCGCCTCTATCTCCACTCTCCCGTTGTCTGCTGCAAGTGTGGAGACGTGTGTCTCTGCCTCTCTACCTGTGCCCATCTGTGCCCGTGTGTGCCCTGGTGTGTGCACTTCCATGGTACAGGCGTTGTGTGCCTGTGGGTGCACTCCACCCGCAAGGAGGAGCTTCTTCGAAACAGACACATTGCCCCCTAGCGCTCAACTGAATTCAAAGTCCCTGTTGGCCTGAGCCGGGAGCAGCGGGAGCCTCAGGCAGGGTCAGCCCGGGGCCTCTCCTGCCGTCCCCCGCGCCCCCAGGGAGAGAGATGGCACCAGTTGAAGGGAGCTCATGGACAGTGGAAGGAGGGGCACAGCTGGACTGGAGCGCCTGGGCTGGAGAGGGATGCTCTGGGTTGGTGGCATGTGGGGCACTGCCTGGAACAGTCCCCGGAGGCTGCCCAGAACAGTGGGCGGGGGCTGAACTCACTCAACCAAACACATGCAGCCAGAACCTAACCCCTCCTCCTAACCATCCGCACACCTGCCTGTCAGGCCCCACAGCAGCATGCACACACACACTGACCTTGCACACACACACCCTCCACAGAGGACAGACCCATCAGCACACAACCCCAGGCACCGCATCCTTCCGCGCCCAGCTCCGTGCTAAGCACTCTGTATCCAGCTCCCGTCTCATCCTCACCGCAACCCCATGAGTCAAGACTCTGAACCCAGTTTTCAGATAAGAATATGGAGCCTCAGAATTGGCAGCAGGCTGGGTTTCAATGTGCTGACACTGGGGCCTGGCTTCTAACCACTGCCCCATCCATCCAAAGATCACATTAAAGGGAAAGGTTCAGCCCAGAGTCGGGAACATGGTAAGTGCCCTCTTACTACCACCACTGTCGCTATCAAGGCTGTGATGCAGGCTCGTATCATTTTCTCCCATACGAACATGAGAAACTAAGCCCACCCATGGGCCGGTGGACCTTGGTCTTTCAGACCTACATTCATTCTTGTCCTCGCCACTTAAAAGCTGTGTAACCTCGGGCAAAATACTTCTTTCTCTGAACCTGTTTCCCTTGTTGGAGAGGGACATTTCACACAGAGTATACAGATCGGGGGCAATGTTTATAAAGTGGCACAAAGCACGGCACACGGAGGCATTCATTAAAGTGTAGCCCCTCGTGTGATCATTATTTCTTCAGTATTTGAACCAGGGAAGTGGAGTAGTACAGTGGTCCCAGGGAGATCTGGTTTATTTGACAGACCAGCCTTATTCACCAGGCAGGCTGTGAGAAAAAGGATGACTCCCTTCGCTGGTCACCTCCACCTCCCCGGCCCCTGCTGGAGAGAAAGGTTCAGGCCCTGGGGTCTGTCCAGCAGGCATCCAGTGCTGATGCCTCAGAGAAGCCCCACATGTGGCTGGGACGGAGGAGAGAGGAGCTAAGCGGAGGTCAGAAGGGATGCGACCCTCATGTAGCCACAGGCTGCCAGTTGCTAAGCAACAGCATCCCCTTCTCTCTACACACAATGCCTGATCTTTTGGGGTCTCCTGTCTTCCATTTGTCCGTTGAATGAATACATATTTAGTGCCTACTGTGTGCCAGGGTCCAGTCTGGGAACTCAGAAAAAAGTGGAAAGCTCAGTCCCAGCCCTCATGCCAGATCAAAGGAAATCTAGTAATTGATAAAAGGACTACCTCAGGGATAAGGGAATGACATAGTAGTGCTGGGGGGGAAGAACAATAGAGAAGGGATTTCCAAAGGTAGGTTTTGGAGGTAGAATAGAAGTTTGACAACCAGATACAGCCAAAGGACTTTCCAAACAGAAGAATCAGGTTAGATGGGATGTGGGAAGGTTCGGGCAATAGTGAGTGAAACTCCAGAAATCAGAAGGACCTGGATTAGGGGCACCTCAGGAGCAAGTAAGAAAGTCCCTGGAGAAATGGATGCACCTGGAGACCATAATGTTAAGTGAAGTAAATCAGACAGACACACAAGCTTAAATACACCATGGTTCCTCTTATATGAGAAACTCAATATATAAATAAAATACAAATAAAAGACAGATAATAGGGACAGAGGTTGTATGGACAATGTATCTCAACGTATACCTTGATTTAGTATAATTATCTTATTGTTTTATATGTTTTTGGCCAACTAGTCTGGTTGTTAATCTGTATGTATGATAATTAACTTTATAAGGATTTATAAATAAATGAATCTGATCAAGGCAAAGTAAAGCAGAGTGGAGGAGAAGAGGAAGAAAAGAATTGCACTGTATTATGCACCCATACCAATTCCCCACAATGAATGTAATCATTACGTACTGCAAACATGTATTAACAAATTTTTTTAAAGCCCTTGGACACCTGAGGGTCTCCCCTTTCTGATGGTTCCAGAAACCATCTTGACCTGATTTTCTTGGAAACAGAGCTGGGGGGTGGGTGGCCTACATTTGTTCCCAGGCAGCCAGCACAGAGGAGACTGGTGCTATATGCACAGATGAGAGTCCCCGCTGGTGACCAGGAGTCCCCACCACTACACAGGGGGACGTGGCATAAGAAGGCTGGATCGCCTTGGGGCTGGCCAGTGCTGCCCCTGACCACTTGACCAGCCCAGCAACACCTGGCTGCCAGGTGTCAGGAAAGCGACAAGAATGGGAAAGCACCCAGCTCATTTGATAGATGACAGAGATAGATAGACAGACACACAGACAGATAGATAGATCAATTATTACATACAAACCCTGCGAAGTAGATTTTTCCCATTTTATAAAGGAAGAAACTGAGGCACAGAGAGGGGAAGAAATCTGCCCAAAGTCACACAGCAGTAAAAGACAGAGCTAGAATTCAAACTAGACCCAACCTGCCTCCACCATCGGCCCATGTGCCAGTCACAGAGACTCAGCTCGATTCCCACCCAGGGATCTCATCTGGAGGAAGAACCCGGGTCCACAGTTCCGAGGCTTGTCCCTCGGTCTGAGCTCTGCTGTCTCCCAGCCTTGGCACAGAGTCCCCTTCTTCTCCACTCCTTCATTTACCTCCCTGCTTCCCACAGGCCTTGGGGGCAGCCTGGCACCCAGAAGGAGAAGTGACTGTCACCCAGCTCACCTGGCCAGGTGAGGCTGCCTGCACAGGGAGGGGCTTTGGTCACCACAGGGCCTCTCCCAATCCCTGGGGCTGGGGTCCCATGGCCGACTTCCTGCTTCCAGCCTCTGCAGGACAGCCCGGTCTTCCTGTGGTCACACTCAGTTCTCGTGAGTCCAGCTCGGAACCCGTGCCGATGTTTCAACTACACATCACCATGCTCAGCTGTGACCCAGAGCATCAGAAATGGGATCACTGGGCTGGGGCGGAGCTCAGACCTCAGGGCGAGAGCGCGTGCTTAGCATGCACAAGGCTCTGGGTTTCTTCGCCAACACCAAGAAAAAAGAAGGAAAGAAAGGGCACCATGCTTAGAAGCACAAAGAGCCACCTCCTTTCCCAAGCACACAAACCCTCCTGGCCCTCACTGAATCCTGAAAGCAACCCCAGGGGGTCCAGGCCCCCATTATCCTCTGGACCTGGGGCTCCAAGAAGAGCACTGCCTCGCTCCAGGCCACACAGTTTGTGCATGGCAGGACCCAGTTTCAAACTCAGGTCTCTGAGATCCTAAAGCCATTAGGAGACGTCTCCTTCTATGCGGATTCTTCTCCACAAGACAGCAGCCAGCTATGAGCTTCTATTTTCCATTCTCTAAGCAGAGCATGCGGAACCCAGGCCCTGCTCCCAAAATAACTCAAGCCAGCCCCACAGGCTGGAAGGGAGGCCCCGACACTCCAGGCCAGCCTCCCCTTTAAAAAGTTCTCATTGAGCAGGAAAGGAAAATAAAAACAGGAACACAACCAGGCATCACACATAAAGCATCACACACCACACAATTAGGAAATGAAAAGTTGGGCAGGGCTCATAATTATTCAACAAACCTACTCAGCATGATCGTGACCCCTCCTTCCCACCTCCTCATCTTCCATCCCTGTAGCAATCAGCTGTGCGGGCTGTTAACATGGAGAATCTACTGGAAACCAGCCTGCTAAACAGAACCAAATAAGCAAATACCAGGGGGAAACTTTGGATAAGCCAGGCACTGGCCACCACCTTTCAGTCACCCCCCAGCCTTTGTCCCCGACTCTGTCCCCAGACTCATTGTTGAGGCCTGTCAGAGCTGTGCATGCTGCACCTCCACCAGAGTTAGGGCTGTGACATCTCCCAAGGCCAGGAGAGGTCACTTCCGTGGGCCCCGCAGCGCCTGGTGGGAAGGACCTCAAGTGTGGTTGCAGCAATGGTGCCAGGTGTTCGTCAGGCCCCTGTCTGCTCAGCACTGTCCTATTCTTCTTTGCACCAAGGAGGGGCACACAGATCCGACAGATCCAGCAGTACCTGCATGGAAAGGCACTTGGGGGGGGGATAAAATGGTGTGGGCTAAGTGTCATGGAGAAAGGTCCGGGGCTGAAAAGGAAACAGAGGGTCCCCTGTGGGGCTTCCTGCAAGCACAGAGAGGGAGGTGCCCCACGGCACCCCCCCAACCCACAATACGAGGAAGGGTCTGCAGGTTCTGAGTGCGCACTCCATTTGGCAGAAAATTTCTCATTCTCACACCAACCCCACAGTGGGACTAGACGTGGACCTGGGCAGACGCCCTCGGGTCTAAGAGCCCCAAGGACCAAGTGGGAATGAAAACACTCCTGCCCCTTCCGGTCTGCTCAGGATGGCAAAGTCTACAAGGCTGCGGGGCTCTGAATGCCCTCCCCACGTGCTGAGGATGCAGAGCCCAGAGTCAGTAATGCGCTCATTCCTGCAGATCCTTGGAAAAGTGCCCATATCGCCGCTGTCCAGTGGTGACAGCCTGTCGGCTCTTCCTCGGGATGCTGTTTTGTGTGCAGCAGGGAAGCAGCATGGCCCAGAAGCTCGAGGATGGGGGTCAGCCTCAGGCTCAGCCACTCATAGTCACTGTCTCTCTCTGAGTCTCAGTTTCCCTGTCTGTCAAATGGGAAGAAGAAGAGTTCCTTGGATTAGCCAGGGGGTGGGTGAGCCGGCACAGAGCACTTAGCACGTAGTTAACACTCAATAAACGGCAGCTACTGCATGGAGCTAGGCCCCAAGGGCGGGTGGCTCCCTGGGGCAGCCCTGGGAAGGAGTGCTGAGGCTCTTGGCCTAGGTTTGCTCCCCCAGCCCCTGACCGTGCAGTCCTGTGCCACCGGGCTCCTGTCCAGGGGCCTTGTCACACCAGCACAGCCCTAGCAATGAGGAGGGGTGCTGGGCAGGGAAGCCACCCTGGTTCCCTGGGCCAGGCCCCAGCTGTGCAGGGCCCGCCCTCTCCTGGCCAGCTCAGCCCCATCTGAGGCCCCCCGATGTTGCCTCCGACGTTTGCCACCAGGCCACCTGGTGAGCTTTAGGCAGGCTCTCGAAGCCAGCTGCCCCCCCTCTGGCTCCAATGAGCTCATCTGGGTTTGGTAACTTCCAAAGCAAAGGGGCCAGGAATGTTTGCTCAAATGTTCCAGGCCCAGGGAGCGTAAAGAGCAAGCGGGTGCCCTCCGCCCCCCTTCCCCACACAGAAAGCAATCTGCTATAACTCAGGCAGACCAGCTTCACCCAGCCCAGGAGATGGATGCGGCGTTTTGGAATCTATATCATCCAAAAGGAAAATGCCTCTTAAATCACAGGGAGCCAGGAGAGAGTCGGGGGTGGGGGTGTAGGGGCCCAGCAATGCTCCAAAGGAGGGGCCTGGGGGAGGGGAGTGTCACCAGGCCCCGGATCTCCTCCTGCAGTCAGTGTGGCCACTGCCCCTTCTCCAGAGAAATCTCAGACGAAGGAAGGGAGGTCTGGGGGGCTTCCTCAGTTTGGACAGTCTCCGGGTTGCACACACATGCAAGCGTGTCCACATGCACAACACACACAAACACACACACGCTCACATATGTGCCCACGCTGAGCCCATCTACTCTCAGATGTTGTTGAAATCTCTGTCCCTTTGTCCCTCCCCAGGTCCTGACCCCCGCCCTCTCTGCCTGGACAACAGCCAGGATCTAAGTCAGATCCAATCAGGTCACACGTGAGCCCCTGACCCATCCTTACCCACAGCCTTAATTTGAATAGTCTATGGCTAGCCAGTGCCTTCAAATAACACTCAAACCCCTCAGCACAGCCTGAGAGGCCCTGGTGACCTTGCCTTGCCCACCTCTGTCCCTGCAGCTGAGCCACCCTCGCCCGTCCGCTCCTCTCTCCTTCACAGTGGCTGGAGGGCTTTCGGCCCACTTGAGGCCCAGCCACCCCCACCTCAGTACCTCGGAGAAATCCTCCCCAGCCCCTCGGACCAGATAACCTCAACATTGGGGTGCCCTCCTAGCCCCGAAGTCTGAGCAGCCTGACCACCACCAGGAGTGACTTCTGTGACGAGAAAACCAAGGCCCAGGGAAGAGAGGGAACAAGGTCAGGCCTGCGGCAAAAGACAATTCATGTCAACTAATAGATTTTAATTGATCACCTAATATGTGTGCAGCTTCTGGAGGTTCCTGGCAATCAATCCTTGGCATTCCTGGGCTTGTAGACACATCACTTCAGTCTCTGCCTCCCTTGTCACGTAGCATTTTCCATGTGCCCCTGTATTCAGATTTCCTTCTTCTTATATGGGCACCACACACACTGGATTTGGGGCCCGCCCTCATCTGCTTTTCCAAATGATGTCACATTCGTGAGTTCCAGGTAGACATGAATATTGGGAAACATCACTGAATTCATCATATCTTCATTCTTTTAAATGTACAAGACTGTACACCAGGGACACCTGCTTTTCCAGTATATATTGGATAAAACCTATGGGCAAGCTGGGTGTGGCGGTGCACATCTGTGTACCCAGTGCTCTGGAAGGCTGAGGCAGGAGGATCCCAAGTTCAAGCCTAGTCTGGGTAGCTTAGCAACTTAGCAAGACCCTGTCTCAAAATAAAAAATAAAAAGGACTGGGATGTAGCTCAGTGCAAAGGTCCTGGGTTCAATCCCCAGCACCACCCCCCATGGGTAAAAATATTATACAATTTTGTTCAGATTCATCATGTGCTGTTCAATTAAGTATTAAAGCATATTTTATCAAGAGATATCACAAAGCATTTCATTCCAGTTACACTCAATCTGCATTTCATCTCATACAATAATACGTACATCAACCGATTAATCAAAAAATACACGGCTAACTGCAAAAAGGTTGTCTAAACAATTATTATTCAAAATATCTAGAATTCTCTTATTATTAATCTTATTAATAATAATGATCTTATAATTAATCTTATATTCATGATAAACATTTTATAATAATTGCATACAAATCGATTCTACGATAATTGCATATAATCAATTTCTACTGTTTTGATCAATTGTAGGCTATTGATAACTGTAATAACTCCACCCTGGACAAAAAACACTGTATTTCTTGGAGCCTGATAATCACAGAAAACGGGACGAACATTAAAAGTTTTTTAAGAAATGTGTAACAATTTGGCCTGGACAGGACGAGGGCTGGGTGTGGGTGGTGACAATATCGCCACAGCAGGTGGCACGGGCCAAGACAGGCTGAGGTCGCACTCGTCCCTCTGGATGCTCCCAGATCCCTGTCAGACACAGAGAGGGGGACGACGCTCCAAGGGGCAAGAGGACCTCCCGCGCCACCAAAGCGACACCCAGCCTGCTGACCCCTGAGCCCTGATTCTGTAGTTCCAGAAAATCAGAGCCTCTCCTCCCAGCTGGAGATGGAGAACTGTCAGTGAAAGCCTTCCGATCAATGACAACAACCCTCAAACAACTTCAAATTCTGCAGAATCCAAGGCAGCCAGAGCATTGGGGTTAACTCCACACCGGCCCGGAGAAGGCCTGGGTGTGAGCTGAGAGAACAGCTGCGCCTTCCCTGCACGTCTCAGCCCCACCAGCCTTGGTGTCCAGAGAAATGCAAATCCCCCAGCACAGACCTCCGGGCGGCCACTGGCGGTTATGGGCACACACCTGAAGACGCTGAGGAGTCTGGCTCACCCTGCCTGATGGAAACGTTCCAGTAAGAAGCGGCCCTTCGGCGTGGCTTGACAAGCTCCGTGAGGGGCTGTGGGTGCAGCTCAGTGATGGGGAGCTTGCCTGGCATGTGTGAGGCCCTGCATTTGATCCCCAGCACCATAATAAAACAAACAGCCACGTTCTGCCTATTTCCCGGGATCCTCACTGCTAAGATGAGTCCTCACCCTGAGCTCGGCCCACTGGGAGCCACGGAGAGGCTTTGACACTAGTGCTCAGGGGACAACCCTAGACTCCAGAGGACCACGGAGCAGTCTCCTCAGAGACAGGCCCAGAATCCCCCAGAGCCTCTTCTTCCTCATCTGCAAGATAGAGCCATGGAAATTCTACCCCTAAAACATCTGCAAGAAGTCATTTTTTATGGAAGTAAAACACATGTAACATAAAATTGACTATTTTAAAATGAACAGTTCCATAGCGATTAGTACATCCACGGTGTTTTCTAGCCACTATGCACATCTAGTTCCAAAACTGTCATCACCCAAAAGGAAATCCCACACTCAATAAGCAGTCACTCCACAAACCCTGGCAACTACCAATCTGCTCTTCGTCACTGTGGATTTGCCTGTCTTGGACACTTCACATTAATGGACCCCTACACCATTGGGCCTTTTGTGGCAGGCTTTTTTCAGGTGGCAGAGTGTTTTCACGGTTCGTCCACAGTATAGCAAGTATCAGCGTGTAGTTCCTTTTCACGGCTGAATACTATTTCAGGGCATGCGTGGACCACATTTGCCTTATTTATTCATCCACCAATGGATATAAGGGTTGCTTCTACCAGTGGCTATTGTGAACAGTGCTGTGAACATGCACACATATTAAGTTGTTTCTTTTTGAGTGCCTGCAATATGCTGTGCACAGCGCTGGGCACTGTGAAAGTAACAGAAAAAGCTAAAAACCTTCCTTTCCTTAGCCCTAGATCTGCACAGTGCCGCACACCACAAGGCATATGTAGTATAAAGCACATTACTTTCTGAACGACTCCTTTTTTAATTCCCCAACTCCTGGATCAACAAGTAAAGGATGAAAGGATGAATGAATGAACAACCAACGTCTTTCGCTTACTCCTCACTGGACCCCCAGTGCCTGGGAGGGGTGACACACGGTAGGTACTCAGCACACCTTTCCCAACTGACTGTCCCTAGATCCTAATATCTGGTACCACAGGTGAGCACGCCTGGGCCCAAGTTCAAATCCCAGCTGCTCCAGTCACTCTGCTGAGTCCCTCACCCGCTCCATATCTGGAAGCCGATGACAGTATAGGTGTCCCTTCCTCAGGCTGCTAGATCAGCAAGGCCGGGACATAGCAGAAGAGGGAGGTGGCAGGGTTAAGGCCCCCCAGGGACGCGTGGCTGGTGGCCATTCTCATCGGGACAAAAGGCTCGATTTAATCCAGCCCCACCACTGCAGCTGCTGGAGCACAGTGGGGCAGGTTTGTGGCCAACGTCTGCTGATCAGGTTCCGGGTAATATCCCTGCCAGGCTGCCTGGCCCGACAGACAAAGACCTCTTTGTTGCAAATATATTTTTTAAATCCCTGAAGATATTAGCAGTGTGGGGAAGCTCACACTTACAAAAACGATTCAGAAATTGTTCAAGGAACGGGTTTCAACCTCAGGGATAATCATGTAAATGGAATCTGCCCCATGCTTTCTCATCAGGAACAAGAGTACTCAGGGCAGACTTGGGCCTCAGACCTGTGCTGGGAAGTCTCCAAGGGCAAATAAGCCTCACACTCACCGTAACATGAATGCCAGCTACGACTCACTATTCCCAAGGACTGATCCCTTTATGCGTGCTACTTCTAACCCTCAGCACATAAAGTCAGACTGGTGGTCCCATTCTACAGGCGGGAAAAGTGAGGCTAGGAAAGTATTGGCTGAAGAGGCTAGCGATCAGCTAGATATGTTGGATCCTCCAAACTGACTGCTGTGTGTCCATGTCTAGGCACTGACGACCATAGACCTGGAGTACATCCCTTCCTCCGAGCTCGGCTTCACTGGGCACCCAGGAGGACATTGATGGCCGCCCTCCTCAACACACGCCTATTCCCTGAGGTCACACGTAAGCCTCCCCCAGGAGGCCTCTCCCACTAACTGTCTCACCTCCTCTGAGTAAGTCCCTCTCTTCCAGAGCCGGCCCTACACCAAGCCTTTAAGAAAGCACGACGACACATCTCGAGAGCTGCAGAGTACCCCGAAGCAGGCAGGCACTTCCCACACCCTCAGAATCGGCAGAGAACTGGGGCCAAGAACTTGGACTTGAATCAGAAACACGAGCTCCCCCTGGGTCTTCAGAAGCTGTGTGACCAAAAGCACGTTCCATGCTCCTTCAGGGTCACCAGTGGGAGAAGCTCTGACTTACCGCAGGCGCAAGCTATTCCACCCCTTGGTACGTACACGAAAGGACAGAAAACAGGTATCTAAACAAACCGTGCACGCAAATGTTCACAGCAGCATTATTCACAACGGCCAAAATGTGGAAACAGCCTATATCCCCATCAACAAATGAAGAAACAAAACGTGGTCCACTCACACAGTGGAATAGTATCTGGCCATGAAAAAGATTGAGGCACTGATTCTTGCTACGATGTGGATGTACCTCGAAAACATTATGCCAGGTGAAAGAAGCCAGACACAAAAGGTTCCATATTGCGTGATTCTATGAATATGAAATTTCTAGAATAGGCAAACGCAGAGACACAGCAAGCAGCTGAGTGGCTGGCACGGTCTGAGGGGAGGAAGGGAAGGGCAGGGAAATAGGAAGTGGCTGCTCGGGGGGAAGAGAGCGTTAGTAGTGTGAGGGCGTTCTGGTTAGAGCATCACTAGTTAGAAGTGATGCTTGCACCCCACATTAAATATATTTAATGCCATTGAATTGTACATTTCAAGACGGTTAAATGATAATTTCATTTTATGCATTCGCTCACAATCAAGTAAAACTGCATGCCACTCTTCTTTTAGGCAAGAGGGAAAGTGGGGGACTGCAGAGGCCACGAGGAGACACAGGTCCCAGCTGGGCTCCGTCCCGCGTGCCGGGTGAACTTGGGCACACCGGTGTCGCTCTCCGAGCACCTCTGGGCGTGATCTGCTGCCTGGGCCCGCAGGTCCCGGGGGGACCCTGGACACAGTGTCCAACACCAGGCCTGGTGATGGTTATTTAAGGAACAGCGTCAGAATAGCAGAGCGTGCAGAGGTAGAACTGTGCTCCCTGTTCTCCCTGCTCCCCAGCAGGGCATCCCTCACAATGGCCGAGCTCCTATTCCCTAGAAAAATGCAGGCCAGGGAGCAGGATATTTCGAGGTCTGATCTGCCAGTATGTCCTCCCCAGCTGGCTCTCCAAGCAGACCCACGGGCACTGGCAGGAGGACAGGGCGGGGCGGGGGGATGCCTTCCAGCAGCTGCTGTGCCGGTTAGAGCAGCTTCTCAGTCGGCCTGGTAAGCCAAGGTGCGAGCAGCAGGAGTGCCCCCTGCTGGCAGTCTGCAGCAAAGGCCGTGTTCTTCCTCACCTCGGGACCTTTGCATGTGCTGTTCCCTCTGCCTGGAACTCTCTTCTACATTAGTTTCTTATTGGTGCCGTAACAAACCACAAACTTAAAGGCTAGCAACACAGAGTTATCACTTTACAGTTCTAGAGGTTAAAGTCAGACATGTATTTCAGTAGGCACCCCCAAGGTGTTGGCTGTGTCTCTTTCTGGAAGCTCCAGAGGGTTCTGCCCTCTTCCCTCTTCTAGCTTCTAGAGACTACTGTGGCCCTTGGCTCAGGCCCTTCCAGTTTCATCTTCAAAGCCAGCAATAGCGCATCTCTCTCTGCTCAGAGTCCAGAAAGGTTTTCGGCTCATTTTACAGTCCCGTGTAATTAGACTGGGCACAGCGAGATAATTCAGACAGTCTCCCCATCTAGAGATCCTTTAACTCTGATCCCACCTCGGAGTCTCTCTTGCCACATAAGGAATCCCATTCACAGGTCCTAGGGATGAGGATGCAGACATCTTTGGAGGCTGTATTTTGACCTCTGCAATCACTTCCTCTCACCTGGATTAACTCCCACGTGTTTGGTGACCCAGTACTTACATGTTTGGTGCCCACGGTGTCCTGGGCATTCTGCTGGGGACACAGAAGCAGTCAGAATAGATGGAACCTCTGCCATCGTGAACCTCCCTGGGAGGCAGGCCACAGTGCATGTTTTCAATTTCTCCAAGAAGCCTTCCTTGACTGCTCCCTGGTTCCCCATGATGCCACTGTGTGAAGTCACTGGCCTGTGTCCCCAAATAGACTCCCTGGGGACAAGGCCAGTGTCTCGGTTATCCTGTATCACCAGAGCCCCTGCCATACCCACAGCAGGCTCTTGGGACCTGTCGGCTGAATAGGTGAGCCTGGGTTCTGTGCTGTTTCACTGCTTCTTGGCCATGTGGCCCCGAACAACCCCACTGCTTCTTAAAGCCAGTTTTGCTAGATTCCATGTGCATACGCAGGGCAGCACCTGGCTTTGGGAGTTATTCCAAGAACTGAATCAGACAAGGTCCACCATGTGCACAGTAGGTGTTAAATGGCAGCTGCTTTTGCTCTTGCGACTGTTTCACGGAGGCAAGTTCTGACTTGTGTGGCCTTCAGGGGGTTGATTCCCAGTCTCGGATTTCCCACCAGAAAATTAGGTTATAAAAGTATTCACAGGCCTACTGGTCCAAACACAGTGTGGCTGCAGGCACTGCCAACCTGAAACACCAAGTGCCACTTCTGAGGACTGTTTAGAAAGCCCGAAGCTGAGGTTAGGCTGGATATTCAGCAAGCAAAGCATAAGAAAGTGTGAAAGGCATTCATCCATGCACAGTAGGTCATTCTATCCAACAGCACACAGTGGTGAAGTCTGAGCTACGTTCAGATCACACTGCACAGTGACCAGTAATGTGACATTGGGCAAGTCACTTCAACTTCCTTGACTTTGATTTGCCTTTTTAGGAAAATAGGGATAAAAGATGAGTTTGTAAGGGAAAAAAATGGTGAGGGCTGGAGATGCCACACTGGGCCTCCAGCACACAGTAGGACAAGATCACAGTGAGTGGTTATGACCAGAGAAGGACCCTGCCAGCCTCAGGGAAGTAGCCAGGAGACAGAGCCCTGGAAGGTACACAAGGTCACTCTTCAATTTCCCGTAACTCGGCGACTCCTATTCGCCTCCTAACTTTGGAAAATATTCTCTTAGCATTCGCAATTCTTGATCTGGGCCCAATGCTGAAATTATTGCAGCCTTTTTTTCCCCCCTCTTCTTTTCCTTCTTGACAGCTTGAGCAAAAGGAGCTGTTTTTGACTTTCAGGAGAGGAAAAACACACACGCACGCACGCATCCCAAACAGAACCATTTTGCAGGACAGAATGTCCCCCGTGCTCCGGGGCAGGCGGCCCTGCCTCACTCCGCTGGCCTCACAAGCACTCAGTGTCACTGTGGGTTATGTAAGTGCGGTTTGGGCCTGTGAGGTTGGACGTGGCCTTGGGTTTTGAAAGGAGGCAGAAGACTTTGGGTGAGGAGCCGTTTGGCTCAAAGTAAATCCGGCACTTGATGCAGGGGGAAAAATCCCAAGACTCTGATGGAGGGAATATTTAGATGTATAGCTCGGATGTCCAGAGTTTGGAAAACCCAAGCCAGAGTCTGGCCAGCGTGGCTTCCCGGGCCCCTCATGCACTCGGGTGGGGCTGAGGGGCGGGGAGGGAGAAGGGGAGTCGCAAATGTAACCCCTTCAGTGGGATAAAGGGCGACATGCAGATCTCATCACTCCTGGAAGAACACCAATTCTTCATGTTTAAAAAAACGGTTTGTGCTTCTGTTCCCTGATTTTTTCTAGGCTTCCTGTTGAAAGTTGGATGTATTGATTCCTGCCGGCCAGCAGGGGAAAGGATGCAGGAGGTGTAGGGAACCGACTCAGCCCACAGGCCTAAGACCTGCCCAGAGTTGAAACCAAAGCCTCACATTCAAGGAAACTCCTCAGAACGGGCAAACAGGGACAATTAGTCACCCTCTGCGAGAATAACAATGACGCCGTCGCCATCATTGTGAGTGCCGGCCAAGTGTCCCTTGTCAGGCGAGGGCTGATGTACATTGTCCCACTTCATCCCTCCTGCTGCCCTTTCAGGTTTGTTACACCTGGCAGGTGGGACTCAAAGAAGACGTGCGGGGACAGGAAGATGCTCCGGGCTCTTATTAAACCCTGGGCCTCACTCTGAAAATCTAATTTCGTTCTTGGGGCACTTGTGTTCACAACACACTCTCCTGGGGGTGCTTTGGGCAAGTCATTTCAAAGGGCAAACCCCAAGCTAGTGCTGTTGGGTCAGTCCTGGGAATCATCACTGGGAAGATCAAATTCAATAGGAACAAGCATTCAAGCTGAGGAACAGCATGAGGAAGGACATGACAGTGTAGAGAGGAGAATGTGGAGCTAAATGTAGCACCCTCGACGGATGCAGTGGGAAAAGAAGATGCCACTACCAGATCCACGCAGGGATGCAGAGTCAGGCCCTTGGGCTGTAGAACTGTGACTCTATCTTGAGGGGACTGGGGTGCAAAGGGAAGGACTGAAACAGTAGTGAGAAAGTCAAATGTGTATTTTGGAAAGATGATTCCAGCTCTTACACAGCAATTGTATTGGAAGGGGGTGTGTATCTGAAGCAAAAGAAGAGCTGGGAAGAAAGTGACAGAAATCCAGCTCAAACTCGCTGATGAAAAACCAGAAATTTTTTACTCACATAATTGGAACTAGCTTCAGGCACAGCTGAATCCAGGTGTTCAATTTAGAAATCAGTCTCTCCGTGTCTTGGCTCCATTCTGGCTTCCTTCCAGACAAGTTCTCCCTTTGTGATAACAGGATCACTCCGGAAGCTCACGGTTTGCATCACGTGGCTTAGGAACCTCACCCCAGCAAGGATGCCTATTAGGACTTTCAGCACAAGTCCTGGTGCTGGCACTTGCTGGCTCTGGCGGACCCAGCAGCCAGGTCTGCATCAAGGCCCTTCCTGGAGTTGAGAGTGAGATCAGCTCCTCCCCAGATCCACCTTCTGAGATTAGGGGGGTGGGGAAATCTGGTCCCCAGAAGGAAATCTGGATTCTGTCTCCATAGACCATGAAGCACCCTCACCATGAGCCAGAACTCAAAGATTGTCATCTCTATCTGCCTGCTGCGGCAACAGGGACGGAAGCAACCCAAGGCAGTTAGGATGCCACGTTTCCCTCAGGCAGCAATTACGGCTAGCAGGTCACATGCAGCCCCCAAGGATGGGGGGCTGTGCATGCCCTGGGAACAGACCAGGGAGGCTGCGTTTGTGCTCAGATTGACTGACTGATTTTGTGGTGCCGGTGATCGATCCCAGGGCCTTGTGCATGCTAGCCCAGTGCTCTACCACTGAGCCATATTCCCAGGCCTGATTCTCAGAAATGTGACGTGACCCCAGCAACTTCCCTCTTGCAAGCCCCATCTCAATGTCTAATACATCTGTAGTGAAGGGCAAATGGGGACGATGAGTTCACAAATAAATACACGCACACTTAATTTTTAGTTGACAAAATTATTTTTAGTTGACGAAAATTATACAGTTTTAGAATATTATTCAACTTTATAGAAGAAGATCCTGTCATTTGCAACAACATGGATGAACTTGAAAGAAATGCTGCTAAGTAAGCCAGACACAGAAAGACAAATAGCAAACAAGCTCACTTACACGTGGAATCTAAACATGGTAACTCTGCTGGGCACAGTGGTGCATTGTCTATAATCCCACCATCTGGAGGCTGAGGCAGGAGGATCATGAGTTCAAGGCCAGCCTGGAATACACAGTGAGACCCTGTCTAAACAAACTTGAGGAGAGTGGTGGTTGCCGGGGGGGGGGTGTGTGTGTGTGCAGGCAGATGTTGGTCAGAGTACAAAGTTTCAGTCGGACAGAGTCAGTTCTGCAGGTAAACACTCAAAGAGAAACTTCAAGTGAGCTCTGGCCTGGAGCCATGATGGAGCGAGGCCTCACACACGGGCCTCTGAACTACAAGGTCACCAGAGGAAGAAAAAGCTACACACTGATGGAGCTGAAGTCCCACGAAGCTCATGACACACAGCGAATTGTCATCCAGGAACTCGCCAGGCTCCTTGCAGCTGTTCAGAGCAGCCGGCAGCCCCGAGCTCCCCCAGTCACAGCACAGCAAGGCGTGACCCGTGAGATCCTTGTCCCTTCGCCTTGCATCTCTTCCCCTGGAGTGAGCTCCAGGAAGGAGGAGGTGGCGGCGCCTGTGTCTTCAGCACCTAACACAGGCCTGGCACACCGTGAGCCCAACAATTACCTGCCAGATCAGTGGATGGCTGTTCCGGTTGTCCTGCACACCTCAGGCCCAGAAGACTCACTGCCACGCGAGCAGTCTGTCCCTGCGCTGAACGGCCCCGATGCAAGTGCCATCCTCAGCCCCAAAGGGCAAAACTACGGAAGACCTGGGGGTCTCCTCCTGTGAGGCTTGTCTGTGGGAGAGAATTCAAAAGCAGCAAAACGCGTGTTCCGTGTGAAGGGTTTGTTCCAGCGTTGTCTATCGTGGTGCCAAGTCAGCAGCTGTGTGTGCTGCAGATGGCAAAGGTGTGGTGCAGTGTGTGTGTGTGTGTTACTCCTGAGACACCACCACAGACAATTTAGCAACCATTAAAAATGTGAACTACGTGAAGCATGCAGAAACATGTGAAATCTGAGGCAGGTGGCCACACATGTGCCTGCAGCCACATGAGCCATGTGTGCGCAGACAGGAAGGAGGGAAACACGCACAGAAGGAAACAGCGCGTGGTCAGGGGGCAACACTTTAGGCTGTTTGCAAGTGCTTCTACCCCTCATTCTGCAGGTACTGTTACTCCCATTTTGGAGACCAGGAAAGCGAGGCCCAGGGAGTTCCCAATGGCGCTGTGACTCCAAACCCACACAGACTCCTTGGGATCCCGTTTGCCTTCTCCGCCTGAACCTGCCTTGCACTCAGGGCCTTTTCTTTGCGCCGACTAACCCGGGCCCCTGCCTGACTCCCAACTCCCCCACTGCAGATCAAGTGGGGATGCCTAGAAATGTCCACGCTGCCATAGCCTGACCTTTCGGTGAATCTTGGGAACGGAGGTCCCCGAGGCAGAGCTGCAGGTGAGCAAACAGAGTGAGGTGTCACAGCTGTCCAGCATGGCCATTTCCTCTTCAGTACACAATTAAATTGGCCCAGCAATTACAACTCCGTAATAAACTTGGCCTCATAACTACAGCAGCCGCAGGGCCCAGGAGCCAGGCTCCAGGGACGATTCTAGTGTCCTGTGCTGGTTAAAGATCCCCTTCTTCTAAGTCATACGGAAAAAGTAACCTGTGCACAGATGGAGTTTTTTTACTGTTCTGACAACTCACAGGTGGGACCTCATTCTCGCTGTTCTGCAGATGACAAACTGAAGCTCTGTATTGAGCAGCACCATCAAACTTATAAGGCCAGCGCTACTGGGTTCTGAATACGGCCTCATCTGACCCCAAACGTGCCCCATCCTCTGGCCAAAATAACCATAACTCTCTTCCTCATACACACCAGGCTCCAATTCTTTGCTTTCAATTCACACTTCAGGACTTTTCTGGAGACACAAGCCCCCTATCCACAATTCACTCAACATTCACTGAGCTTTGATTGTAAGTCACAATCTGTGTGTGGAAGTAGAGGTGTCATGAACGAAAGAGACATAGGCCCTGCCTTGTGGCGTTTACAGACTAGAGAGGATGCATTAGGCCCAGGAGTTCAAACCCAGTGCGGGCAACAAAGTGAGGCCTCATCACTGAATGAATGAATGAATGAATTTTAAAGAGAACCTGATATTTCCAAGGCCAGTGTACACTGACTCAGACCCTCGAACCTAACCTCCTTAAATCCTCAGAGCCCTTCCATGATGAGGTTACTTCTCCATCCCCACCCTGCTGTTAGGAAAGTCAATGGTTGCTCCCAACCCTGGCGACAGACTGTACCTCCACTCAGCCCAGCAGGGGTCTGCTCTGTGCCCAGGCTCTCCACCAAGCACCACACACACGTCATCTCAGAGCCCTCTCAGCACCTGTGACACGGAGACTCTTACTGCCCCACCCTTGTTACAGAGGAGCAAAGTGAGGCACGGAAACAGGATACCACCCACAGAGCCTCGAAGTCTCAGGGCTGGAGTCCGAGCCCAGGCGGACCTGGCCTTGAACCCAAAGCGGTCTCCACGGCTGCAAAGTCACAGCAACTCGTCAGTGTCTGCTGGCCTGACTGACCACGCGCACACAGGCGGGTGAGGAATCATATTCAGCTCATCTTCTTGCCACAAGGGCTCCATCTGTGACCTCAGCAGACCCACGAGTTTAGACACCACCTGCCACAGGACTGCGCTCTCAGTGACGGATGGCACCTCGGTATTGGGTATCTCGGGGCCTGGCCCCTCGTCCTCTGGCAGTCACCCATTTCCTTCGGTCACCAGCCCCCAGCTCAGCCGGCACAAGGCAGTCAGACTGACATGTACTTCACCGGTGCCTCGCTCTGGGTTTCCCCACAAGCAGATGCTAAGGCAAAGATCTGGGGTTGGCTATGTCAGGCGTTTCCAGGCAATGGAGCCAGGTGCAGGAAAGCAAGAGGAAGGCCTTAAGGAAAGCGATCACACTGTGGGGAAGCTGGCGTGCAGCCTGCTGGGGACCTCGGGACACCATGAGTTACCACTTCGGCTGCCCTACTGGAGGGACAAAGGAACTGGGGCACTCATCCACCAACGTCCAACCGTTCGGCCTCTCCTGGGGTAGGTGTTCTTCCAGCCAGCCACCCGCTCACCTGGCCCAGGAGCACAGGGGCTGGGATGGCTGAGAGATGCAAGGGGGGCACTGATCACAGGAGTCCACCACTGGTTCCTGGGCATCCTTGTGCCTGCCAGTGTTACACTGTGAACAGAGACAGCCTGGAGGGGCAGAGCCATCAAGCGCCTCCCACATGTCAGGCGCCAAGCCAAAAACCTCAATGTGCTACCTCTTCCCAGTCCTCGTGAGTGCAGAGATCTCAGAACTCCTTCAACAGATCTGTGTCCCTACTGCTGGCTGTGACCACGATGAGTGCATAATCACTCTTGAAACTTAGGGTCACACGTCCAGAAAAGGGCATGAAATTGGTACCCATCTTCTACACTTGCTGAGAGGATTAAATTGTGAGGGTCATGGAAACTACCCAACACAGAGGAAGCCCTCCGGAAATGGTACTTTTTCTGTTTTTCCCTCGGCAACATAGCTAACCACATCTAAGACACCATCAGTTGTAAGCCGTATCTCAGTTATTTTAGAGATAATGTGAAAAAGAGCGCCCAGCCCATACTGGGAATTGAACAGAGGTCCTCTGCACTGAGCTATATCCCGCCCTTTTTAAACTTTTTACTTTTTTGAGACAGGATCTCACTAAGTCACTAAGTTGCCCGTGTTGGACTTGAACTTGTGATTCCCTTACCTCAGTCCCCCAGAGTGCTGGGCCAGCTAACAGTAAGTACTTCTTAGAACTGATGAGATATGACATTATTCTTGTCTTCTAGATTAGGACTTTGCAATTTTTGCCGTGCTGGGGATGGAACCCAAGACACATGCTAGGCAATTGCTCTATCCCTGTGCCACATCACCAGCCCTACATTAGGACATTATTGTTTCTCGGGCTGGGGATAGAGCTCAGGGCCTCACACAGGCCAGGCAAGCACTCTTGCCTACACTCAGCTACAAACTGGGATATTACCGTAGATAGGAACAAGAATATGACTTGTCCTCCATGTCCCCTACTTACTGCCCCAGGTCAAGGTCCTCCCCAGGCTGCCTAGTGTCAGGTTCAGGCAGATTTCCTGTTACTGCCACACTGTAAGAGGAGACTCAACTCTGAATTAATTTAGCTTAGTGCCATGTCAGAGGCTGGAGTCTGCAGCAATTACGATGAAGAGGACCACACCCACCCGAACCCTCCCTCTGGCCTCCACCAAAATGATTCATCCCAAATTATCTGCTAATTGTCTCAACCTGTGTGAACCCTCAGCCAGGGCCCTCCTTTCCCCCAACCTGCATGACTAGATTCTTGAGACCTTCAGACCCTTTCCCTGCTTGCTGCTACAGACATGGGCCACTGTGTATTTAACATGGCCTCATCCTTCCACGCTGTCTGCCATCTTTAACATATCCAGGAAGAACAAACAGCATGGCCTTGTGCAGATGGCTCTTAAGGGCGGACAGAGACTCTCTCTCTGTAACGGAGTGCCACCTTTCTGGCTTTCCCGTGGTTTCTCACGAGCCTGGGTTCCACCTCCTCTCCCTTCTGCCCACCCTCCTCTGCATGCACGCCCAGCTGTACAAGCTCCTGTGGCCCTTTCCCTGGGGATCCCTTTCACCACCTCCAGCCCTGTCATCCACTTGATGACCTACCTGAAGAAGGGAGAGGAGTGAATTGTAAGCCTCCTGAGGGGAGAAACTACCCTCCTTCGATATCTGGATCCCACCTAGCAGAGCTTGTGGTGTAGAGAAGCTGTTCCAGACAGGTGGCATCAGATAAAGAGAAGACAAGAACCAAAGAACTTTAGTCACAGAAGAAAATAGGCCTTAAAGGGCGCTGTAGCTGAATCGGCTCCCTTATCAAGAGGAAGGAAACAGCAAAATCAAGCAGACACAAGAACAAGCAGATACGACAAGGTCCCACACAAATTGAGGGCTACACAGATGCTCTTGGGAAAGGGGAGAATAAACTAGAGAATGGATGTTTGTATTTGCTGGTTGAGAAAGCTCTCCTAGTACAAGCTGAGCATCCCTAATCTGATGATCCAAACTCTGAAATGCTCCAAAATCCAAAAGTGTTTGAGCATCATGTCAATACTGAAGAGTTTTGGATTTTGGAGCATTCTGGATTTGCTTATTTCCAATTAGGGATGTTCACCCAGGAAAGTCTATGTGAATATTCCAAAATTTGAAAAAAATCTGAACTATTGCTTGTCTCACACAGTTTAAATAAGGGACACTCAGCCTGAACATGGGTTTTATGAATGCAAAAGTCCTCATGAGTTGAATGGGTTTTCTTTTTTTTTTTTTTTAATAGTGCTGGGGATTGAACCCCTCACACATGCTAGGCAAGTGCTCTACTACCAAGCTACATCCCCAGCCCTTCATTTTGAGACAGGGTCTCCTAAGTTGCCCAGGCTGACCTTGAACTCTCAATCCCCTGGCTTTAGCCTCTTGAGTAGTGGGGACAGTTTTAGAATAGGTGTTGTTTTGAGGAGCCAATGGGGAAGTCAACTGTGGCTCACGGGCTGCCCACCCAGGCTGTACCACAGTGCAAGGTGGGAGACAGCAGGAGCCATCTTATTTGTAATCGGCAGGTACACTGTAATCAATTTATCCCTCAAGGATACTTATTGGTGAGAGGCTCCGCATCATTATCACTCCAGGTAGCCCTCAACCCCAGATCTTCCCCTCCTTGCTGCCACAGCACACATGGGCTGCTGTGTATGAAAGATGGTCTCATCCTTCCAAGCTGTATGCCACCTTCTATGTATCCAGGAAAAACAATCAGCATGGCCTCGGGCGGATGGCTCATAAGTGAACATCAATACTACTATCCTCTGTAGATTACTGGCAACTTCAACAGAGAAAAGATTTCTCCCTGCTGGTAACTATGGCCACAGCTCACTTCCTTCTGGTGTGGGAAGGAGGGGACAATATTAGGGATCAAACTCAGGGCCTTGTTCGTCCTGGGCAAGAGCTCTACCACTGAGCTGCATCCCAGGCCCTGGCTCACTCCTTTCCACTGCTGTGTAATACTCTATTCTGTGAACAGCTCTTATCTGTCCACTCCCTCATGGAAGGACATGCAAGTCATTTCCAACCCTGCTGTACAAGACACCTCCCTTCCTTAATTATATCATCTATATAAGTGAGGTGCCACAGATGGCTTCCAAGTTTCCACAGGTTGGCCACTAAAATGCAGACTTCATCCCTGTGAAGTTCAGTCCAGTCCAAAGAACATGGTTTGCACATACCCAAAAGAAATTTTGCCATACAGCTAAAGGGGTGGGAAATAAGTGTTTCTTCTCTAACCTCTGCTGTGAGCCTCCAGCCCTTCTCATGCAGAGAGTGCTCTGCACAGGGCCTGAAGCTGCTGGAAGAACAAGCAAGGCAGGCCAGGGAGTGCTGCTGGTTGCCTGTGAGAGGTAGCAGGGGACGGCTCCGCCAATTCCTTTGAGGGCTCCGCCTGGCCCATCACTTGCAGCTCAGGCAGGGCAGCTTCCTGCCCCAGCGCAGCAGGATGCATCTCACGTCATGCAGTGGGAATCCTCTTGCTATTATTTATGTTGGCTGCAAAATCCAGGAAATCATCACTGAATATATAGCCCAATGCCTCAGGATTAAGCCCTGTTAGCATGAATCTCATTCCCCAGTATTCCCTTGTGGTTCAGACCACAGGGCCCGCCTGATGGTGAATCCAGATTTGTTGTTACAGGGAAGAAAGAAACCAGAGCCCATGTCTAGTACGCTCAGAATCAGATCTACAACCCAGTAGAAACACTGCCATATGCTTAATTGTGCTCCAATTACACAGAATGCTCCAGAATCGCCGCTCTGGGGTGGAGACGCTAATGGCCATTATTACATTTGGACAGCCCTGTTCAGTTTTATGTGATCTCTGCAACTACTGTGTGGTTCACTGAGAGTTGCTGCCTATTCTGGCAAGAGATTCTCATGGAACTTCTAGTCCAGCGGGGAGAAAACACACACATGCACACACACACACCCCCCCCCCCAGTAAGTGCTGTGAAGAACTGAGATGGAAGGGCCCTGAAGAGGGAACATCTCAGCAAGTGATGTGAGAGATCTGGAAGATCATTCGGGCAGCAGGATGGGCCAGGGCCGAGGAGACCTGTCTCACAGTGGGCTGGAAAAGCAGCCAGCAGGTAGCCAGTGTGGCTGCAGTGAATGAGGGGGAGATTGAGAGAGGATGATGACAGAGAGGGACCGGAGAGAGTCACTAGGGAATCTACATCACACTCTCTTGAGCTTTCCTGTGGGAGGCATGCAACCCGTTGGATACCTAAAAGGAGCCCTGCAGGTTCCCTGGGGGAGGGGAGAGTCCAGGCAGGAAACGGCTGAGTAACAATGCAAGGAGAGGACGGTGGCTGGGCTGGGTTAGAGAAAGAAATGATGAGAAACGCTGGATGTGGGAAGATTTTGATCGCAGAGCCAACAGGATCTGCTGACTCATCTGATGCAGTGCAAGAGGGGCATATTTGACCAGTTAGGGAGCCAGATCTCCAGCTCATCTGGGTCCACAGCTCAACCTGTTGTTGGAGAGTTAATTCTTCCAATTAGTCCAGTGGGTTTGAGTGAGCACTGACCTGTTGTGGGGGTGCTCACTGGGCTCCCTTTTTCAGTTGCTGGCTTGGTTTATCGCCTGTAATCTCTTGCCAACAAGATGATCCTGGGCAGTGTGTGGGACCAACTGCAGCATTCCATGGGCAGGTAAAACCTATACAAATAATCCCTTGTATCTACCCACTGTAGTCACAACAGAGAGAAGAATCGAGTCTTTTCACCTAGACCGTACAGACATGAGGGACAGATGGGCCTAAAGCTGCTGCCGAAGGCAATAGAGCTACTTGGGAAAAGGCTGGGGGTTAAGCTCTGGTGACAGAACACTGTCAGTCCCTGGGTTAGCCCTGCACAGGGTGAGGAACAGAGGATCATGGTGCTGGGTGGGACCCTGTAGAGACCAGACACTGGTTCCCACTCCTTCCCCACGGATTGGCCTATTTCCCCAGCTGCTGGTCCCCACTGTCCAGCCTGAAGACCTCACATTTGAGTCATCTGCACACTTAGATTTTTAACATCTGAAAGCACCAAAGCATGTTGGACTTCCTTAATCAGGTACAAGTGGCTATCTTCTTGCTCATTACCTGCCGAAGCTCCTGTGACAACTAAGGAAGAGCACTCCCACGCTTCCATTCCATTCCATTTTAGAATTTTTAGATCTGTTTCCGTATTTGTTTCATTCTTCAAATTTTCAGTTTTCATTACTAAAAAAAAAAAAAAGCCTAGATCTAATTCTCCTACTACTAACATTTCCTTGATCGAATTTCTAATCAAGTCCACCCCAGAACTTTGGAAATGTATGTGGGAAATAGGTGTAGATCACTTTCCCTACTGTATTTTTTTGTACCCAATTAATCCTTCTTCCAGTCTTTTCTCAGTGGCAACTGCAAGCCAGCCAGGGAGATCTTGGAACTGAGAACAGAGAACTGTTCCCTGTAGAGAGAAATGAACCCTGTAGGTAAACGATGGTATCGCATGCTAATTCCAGGCCAAATGTTCTCTAAGTCCACTGTGAGCCAGGCACACACGAGACGTCATGGACCTTGACTGAAGGCACTTGTGGCTTGCTGCTATAGTTCCCAAGTTCAAGTATTCATGAGAATCACCCTTAGAAACTTAACCAAAATATGGCTCTTCCGGCCTGAGCCCTAGGAAGTTCATTCTCCAGGTTGGGGGTAGGTAGGACTGAGGCAGGGTGACTGTCCTACTTTGCTCTGATTCTAAAGGGTTCGCCAAGAGGTGGGACTTTCATAAAGTGCGAAAACCAGGATAAAACCAGGACAGGCCTGGGTGAAATGGTGCAGCTCAAACCCCTACAGCTAGGAGCCTGAAGTTTTAAATGCTCCCCAGATGATTTTGACAGAGTCAGTTGATAGGGCAGGACAGGTGCAAAGAGGAGGCCCTGAGACTCAGCCTTCTCTGGGCTGGGCTGAGGTCTGAAGTGTAGGGGACAGGCCTGGCTAGCAGAGGGCAAGTAATTTCACACAGTGGGAGAGTCAAGACACCACAGAGTGAAAGCACCAATGGGGAGTAAGATCCCAATTCTGCACCGAACTAGACCTGCTTCTGCACTTCCCAGCACAGCAGGTGAGCTTGAGGAGAAGTTAAAATTAAAAAGGATGGATTAGCTCAATAGGGTGGAGATGTCCAAGCCTGTGAGTATCACAGGGCCCAATTTCCCAGCAGCCTCCAGCCGGGCACAGCTGAGCTAAGGCTTCTGTGAGCTCCAGGATACGTGGAATAAAGGCTCAACCTTGGAGAAGTATTAATGAAAATGTCACAGGCACTAAAGTCAAAGCAGATGTGAAGCCGGCTACATGGGCAGACGTAGTTGATAAGAAACAGCCCAAAAGAGAACAAAACCTCTTGAGATTAGGTCAAGGGCAGATTAAAAAAAAAAAAAAAATGACATCTAGGGGTCCCCCATGGCAACTGGGAGGAATGCTGTCGCTCCCGTAGAACAAGCTGACATTTTTGTGCCGCTGTGTTATATACTGACATCCCGACAGGGCAGCGTTTGGAGGCCTCCACATCAGCAAATAAATATTACGTCTCCATCTTCAGCTAAGCAGAGCTGTGGTGCATTCCTATTACTTCATGTGGATTAACCATCTGGAAGTTGAATCAAGCCACAGAGTAAAGAATGGGATCCAATTTTGCATCCACCAAAATAAGCCGTACTAGTCTCAATTTATGGCAGATGGTTATGCAGTCTCAGCGGGCCAAAAAATCTCTCTGCAAAAGAATAAAGTTTATGCCAATTACTGTAATAGGAACCAGCACAACAACTGTGTGGGGTTGACTAAGATCGCAGATATTGCAGTACAGCTCATAAACTGTGGGGGGCCGGGGAACGATGGGGACCCAGTTAATTCACTAAGATAACATGTGAGAAATGAGGAGCAGAGTTAGTCATAGAACACAAGTATTCCCTCACAAAGGAGGGGAGAAAGTTGAGGTGGAGCAGCTAGTACTTCGTTAGGATGCCTGGCCGCTCTATGGAAAAGGCATGGGAGGAAAGGGGTTAAATTCTGGGCTTCTCTGCTCTGTTCAATCAACTCGCATGACTGCTCTGCTCTGTGGCAGGTAGTGGGTTGGCCTGGGGCCACAGGAACCAGCACCAACACTCTCGGTGTCTGCCTCACAGAGCTGACTTGCCGGGACAGCGGCACCCAGTACAGATGCTGGCCTAGTTATGAGTTCAGGTATAGTCTTCAAGGACATAGCCCTGGGCTGAAAGGAAGAACAGGGGAAGGAAAAGGGCTTTGGCTCCGGAGAACCCAGAACAAGGCCGCTGTGGCTGAAGCCTGAAGGTAAGGGCCAACAGTTTGGGAAGGACGGAGAGGATACCTGGGACAACACACAGGGCCTCACCAGCTCACAGCCAAGACGGGATGACGGAACATGCTTTCCTTTCAGTGGGAGGTCTACAGCTCCAGTTCTGCCTCTATTCGGCTGAGTACATAGGACTTCTTGTCCTATATACTCCACTGTCCTCCAGGAGAAGGTTGATATGCGCCCAAGGCCAAGATGGCGCCTGGGTGGAACGATGCCCTGCAGTGAGGTTGAGCCTCACTCTCTCCCAGGACGATGGGTCAGCCTGCTCAGGTGAAGTACTGCCAGGCACCTCTGGGCCAGTACCTCCTTGGAGATGAGCATCCAAGCACTGTCCCCCACCCCCAGCTTTGAACCCTTCTGTACCCTACCAGGCCTGAAGAGACAGGGACTAGGTGGTTGGTCTGGGGAACATCAGGTTGCTAAAGAACACTGTTGGCCTCCTATACACTGTTGGTTTAGCTTTTGAATGTTTTGAGAAGCCAGCCAGCCACTGGCTCAAAGAATGCTGACATTTGAGTTCACAATAGGATGATGACCTGCCCCAGTTTACCCAGGGCCAGGTGGGTTTTAGCATCAGAGTCTGGTCTCCCAGAAATTCTCTGTCCTGGGCAAGATGGTGGGTCACCTAGCTTACTAAGGGACCAGCCAAGGGACAAATTCAGTGTCGTAGAGGTTTTTAATGCATGTATTACTTACACATTTCTTGTCACAGTCACATTCCATGTTGGTGACTACCCAGACTTCCACTGTGAGGCTCTAAGAGGCCAAGGCTTCTGTAAGTGGGGGTGCTACTAAGTGGAGGTGGCAGGCTTGGAATGCAGGTACTAGACGCCAAAGTCCCCAACTCCAGTGTGGACGGAGAGCAGCCGTGTTCACTGTAAAGCCCTATCAGTCAGGACTGCTGAGCACCACATTTTCTGGATATACTGGCAAGGAAGGGGGACAAAGCTCTTCACAAGCAACAGTAATCCACTGTTCCTTGCCTGGCCAGACATCTCCTCCCACTCCCACAAAGGCCTGAGCAAACACAGGGGCCGCCATCTCATCCTGGTGGCCCAGAGCCCGGGTGGAGCCAGGCTGTCCAGAGTCACTAAAGAAGCCACCTCCCACAACTGGGTGAGGTGGGGCTCATGCACAGGCTTGGGGGAAGGGAGGGCCTGTGTGGGGAGTGAATTCCAGGGCAAGTGGGAGAAGCCCCTGCCTGAGGCCCAGCACTGATGTGTGGGGAGCTCGCCAGCAGGAATGCAGGCGCTGACCTCAATTGCACAAGTGGAAAATCTGAGCCTGCCGGGTTGGAAGGGGCCAGGAGAAATCCTGAAACCCCCCTTCAGATTTCTGGCATGTGCTTGGGAAGAGGACTGAGCTCATGGGCCACCAGATGCCGAACCGAAAAACCTCATCCCCAGTGAGAGAAGGCAGTCACATATGGGTAACTGTTCATGAGGCCCTGTGCATTACAAGCAGTTTTAAGTAAGATTCTCTTATAAAGCAAAACAGTGAAGACAATTCGGGAGTATGGGGAACTACTTGCGATGCCACCGTGCTAATGAAATACCTTGACAGCTCCCTTCTCTGTGTGCACAGGTCCAGTTTCTTGCCGGATGCAGCACTTCATTTGATTTTTCTCCTCCATGCAGCAGCTACTGTCCATTTTGCCAAATGCATCTTAGAATTACTATGGAACCCTTCCCCCTAAGTATTTTCAGGCTACTCAGAAAGCTTGGGTCTGGGAGAACCAGAACCCCTGCCTGAAGAGTTGGCCTCTACTTGAGCGAGAATACAACCTGGGAGTTTCCTGACAGCACAACTGAGGGAGCACTTCAGTCTAAGGAGAAGTATTTCCCTGGCTCTGAATTCTGGGAAGAACCAATCATGGAAGTTTGCTTCTTCCTCTTGGTGTTCAAGGACGCAGGGTCTCTAACAGAACTTTTGTTACTAGGGTCGCTTACATTCACCCTTAGTTGATGCCTCAGGCCTGGAGCCCTGCAGTTCTGAGATGAGGACTAGCTAAGTAGTGGTTTTGACTCTAGGCTAGGCCCTGGGTAATAGCCCTGACGCCACCACTTTCAGTGGTATGACTGGGGCAAACTACGCTAACCTGGGTCTTGGTCTCTTTAAATGGGGAGCAACACCTACCACATGGGTGGCTGGGAAGGTTCGACAAGGCTGATCATGAGCTATGCTTAGAAGAGTGCCTGACACACAGCAGGTGCTATTAAATGTTGGTTGGTATTAGCATTATTTTTGCAATCTGACAATAGAAACAACTGTGAAAAGATCCTAAAACAGACTGACAAACCATGGCCCTTGGGCCTATCCAGGCTGCTTCCTGTTTGAATAAAGTTTTACTGACATAGCCATGCCAATTCACTTACGTAATAAATAAGGTTACTTCCATTCTACAGAGACAGAGCTAAGTAGCTGCAACACAAGACTCTACTGCCCTAAAGCCCAAATTATGTACTCTTTAGTCCCTTGCAGAAAGGCTTGCTGATGACTGAACTGAAGGAATGAATAGCTTGTGTGGCTTTCTGGGGCTGGTCCTCTCCTGGAAGGATGCATGTGGGGTGATGGCTCTTGGTGGGCTAAGAAGTTGTTTCAAGGCCCCCATCGGCTATGGGAAGGTGGGGGTGGTACTCCGAGAACAGCTATCAGTATTCTGGGCTGCAGGAAGTGCGCCTGCAATGGGATGCCCAGAGGCAAAGCTTTTGTTTAGCACATACATTAATGAACACTGTAAACCACTCCTCCGTTCCGCTTCATGAACCTCCCTCAGTCTGGTGTGCAAGGCAATTTTGCTATCAACTGACAGAGCAGGTGGTGTCAGAATATATAAGGGATCAACAAGGCAGAGGCATGTCACGGCACTTTACTGCTTCTCAAGAATCCAAGGAGTAAGCAGATTCAACCCAAGGTCAAGTAGCACTGATTCAGGGAAACGCGGCCAGTTTTCTAGGCAAAGGCCTGGCCTTCCAGTGCCATGTCAGGAGCCATGATGCCAACTCCAGGTTAACAAATCAGCAGTGGCATCTAGAGAAACAAACTTAAATCAGACAAAAGGTATAGGACACCTACAAACCCTTCCATGAATAGATCATTTAGTTTAACAGCTATAGATGGTATTTTCTGGACAATAAACAGAGACAATACCCCAACTGAGAGGAGTTTAACCAGCATTATCTTCATTGTATTTCATATGTCAATGGCTCCCATCAGCATGTCCTGGTTCTACCCATCAACTCCCAGTGTGTGCTGCTTGGGAATCAGATATTTAAAGCCTTTTCTTTATATGGACAACACAGACACTGAGGGTAGCACAGAAACCAATTGGATTTCTGTCACCTGTAACTACCTCGTGTAAGGTCAGTAAGCTGATGAGCAACACTGGCTCTACCTCACTAATGGCAGGTTAAGGCTTGTAGTAGTCACTGGCTCTGGCTGCTGCACTCAAAGACCAGTGTCTCTTGGGATTCAGGGAGCCCTGTAGATATTCAAGCAGGGCACAGCATCATCAGGGATGCTCCCAGAAGTTAACTATGGCACAGCCTGATTAAGGTTACCCATGCAATACCCAATATAAGGGATTGACAAACTATATACAAACTCTCCAGTCAAATCCGGCCCACTGTCTACTTCAAGTTTTACTAGAATAGACACACTTCTTTCTGAATTACTTGCTTTTGGGCCGTTTTTGCATTACAAGGGCAGACCTGAATAGCTGTAAGACAATATGGCTGCCCAAACCAAAAAATATTTACTGCTTAGCCTTTAACAGAGAGTTTGTGGGCCTCTGTGTTAGAGAGGAGGATGGTCAGAAGACCAAGATATACAGGGGGCAGGATTTCACCTTTGTCTAGGGGTATTTTAAAGACTCAATGACTAAGTAGGATTTCTGGCTTGGGGGCCAGTGATTCGGTCACTGATGGAAGGACAGGGCATTCTGCAGGAGGACGGACTAAAAGGAGTTTAAGACTTCTTTAGTTGGAAGAGTCTGAAACTTCCACATCAGGTGTCTAGAAAAGTGAGGAAGAAATTGTGGGCTTGGAGCTCCCTCGTCTGTTCTCGTATCATATTCTGCACCCGTAGCTACCAGAATTACTACACCTGCGGTGCCTAGTTTGCAGCTTTAATCTGCTGAGGGCAGAAATGAGACCTTACTGATCCTCTCCTCAAACTCCAGCATTCAGAAGGGACCTTGGCACAGGGTTCACAGACACATGGACAAGATACAGATTCAGAGTCAAAGTTTCTATTAGGGATGTGATTTTGGGGTAAACTATGACACCTGCCCTTGAGTGCTCAAATTAATGTGGGACAGAAAATATTTAAGATTTAAAGATGACATCTATTAACCAAGGTGTCAAGTCTGGAAGAGCCAAACAAGGGGCGCAGAACGCTGCAGAGCAAATCACTCCAAGTTAAGGAGGGCATCCTGCAGGAAGGGACATTTGGCTCAGGGGTCTGAAGAATGGATATGAATCCAATTACCCGGAAAGAATGTGGCTATTGCAATGATCTTCCAGGAAAAGACGATGGGAATCCCAACCTCTTTCCTCATTCTTTGAAAAGGGGACACACTGAACTCAAGCCACAGAAAGATGACTCTGGTGGGCAGGTGGTGTTTTAAATGCTCCCCACGAGATTCCGAGGTGCAGCCAGGATGGAAAACCACGGGTTTACAAAGCCTGAATTTTATACATCAGCTTCTCTATCACAACAGAACTATTACTCAAGACATGGGAATCCCAAAGACTGAGTTTTCAGACAGTAAGAGCCTGACTGAAATCAAGACATCCTTTTTTCATCCAGGGCCACATTTTAATTCACAGTTTAACTCAGTGGAAGAGAAAAATGTGAATGCAGGAAGAGGTCATGAAGCAATAGTTCCTCAGATGAGACTACAACCCCCTCCGGGGAGTATGGGCCATCCCGAAGGAAGGCGGGGAAGGGGAACTAAATGGATTCTAAACTCCACTCAAAACAATCAAGATGTCCTGCAACACAGCAGCACCAAATGAAGAAGGAGAAGAACAGCAACAGGGCTGGCGTCTCGGGCTAGTGGGCACTGTTTTACACTCTGCCTGGCCTTGGGACTCCTTAAGGACAGCTGTAGCTTCTACTTTCCCAATGAAATCAGTTGAAGAACCGGTTCTGAAGGAATCCACTGCAGCTGCTTAATATTTTCAAATCAAAAACGTGACCCAAGTGATGCCAGCAAGGCTCTCAGGACACTGCCTGTTGGTGATAGCTGCTCCAAGCTCAGCAGAGCACGTGAACCCGAGTCCCAGCACTCTCCCTCCCTCTCATCATGCCAAATCCTACACTCTAAGACCACCAGTGAGCCAGGCCTGGAAAAGCCCATCTGGAGCCACTGAGGCTCCATGTCAAACATTCTGCTGCTCTAAAGAGATCAGATCTCATGAGTAAGAACAAAGAACACTCTCCTTCCAAATGAGCAGTAACAGGGAATCCCACACTGTGCCCTTGTAACTGAGTGCTAAGCGGAGACAGACAAAACAAATGTTAGCAGATGCCTCTCACTTACTCTGAGACAGGATTTATGGAGGGTAGGCTGTGAAACTTTAAAAATCTAGCAAGTTGAAGAAGTGACAGAAAGGCAAGTGATCTTAGATCCATTAGGAGGCAATTTGGTAAACAAACAGAACAAGGAAGAAATCACACTGAAGAGGCCTAAAAATTGTTAAGAGTAATACAATGCCTGACAGTCTCACAGCTGGGCATCACAGCTCTGAGCAGTCCAAGACTCAGGGAGGAAGCAGGCACACCTGGCGATACTGACCAACACTGGTCCAAGAGCTGGTGGCCTGGACTTCTGCTTCTCTCTGTACAGTGAGGATGGTGTCTAACATTCCTCTCAATCTCAACCAACTCTCCACTCTCAACTGTGAGGATCACACTGATCTGAAGTGTTATCTGCTCACAGGTCTGCCTCCTCCCTGGACTTTACAACTCCTTTCACTCTTCCTAGAACCTCCAGCAAGACCCAAGTGCCAGGTGTATAAAATGCTCAGGCTGCTAAGGGTATGAATGACCATCACCAAAAATGTAAACACCATGTCTGAAATATAACAGCAGACACTTAGCTCAAAAAACAAACCCCAACCACCCTGGAATACACTGTACGTTAAATCCATCCATATAGCTGGCCACCTCTTTTAACATTGAGTAGCTCTAAAGTCAGCTAAAACCACAACGTGTATTTCATCTGCAAAATGGCAGAACAGCAATGACAGCATTCTGGAAGAGGTGCGGGAGATTAATCCCACACTAGAGCCACTTGAAAGGACCAGGATCTGAAGGCAAAACCCTGCAGTACTTTTAAAACTACTACAGATTTTCCCTATTTCCCTCTTTTAAAATAATGTTTAAAAACCTAAGACTGATAATACATACTTTCTCTGGCTCACTGCTTGCCTTTTAAAGAAAAAAATTACTTACAAAACCAAACATAACTTAAAGGTTGCACAGCTTCCGTTCAAGAATAAGCTTTTAATAAAAAACAAAAACAAAAACAAAAACTTTTTTTACTTTCCGCAGGGTGGGAGTGCCACAAATTAAGAGAATTCTTGAAAAAGTAGCAGAGAAGTGGTCCACAGTGTTTTGAACCAGATGTGGAACCAGAGAAACAACCACTCAAGTACACAAGTGGCATTTTGTGATCAAATTTATTTTGTTTAAATTTCATTTACTTTGTTTTACTGTAATTTACACGAGAGACTGCCAAGTCAACTAGGTATTTTACATTCACCACACATCCCGTCAAATCTCCACAGTTGTTAGAAAAACATTAAAATCCATGTGCTGGGCTCTCATTTCCATGTGTGCCCAAGCTCCCAGTGAGACTACAGACGCCAGGGAGAGTTAAGCTCATTAAAAGGAGAAGGCTAGACTCTTTAATCCACAAAATTAGCAATGATCTTCCCTGTACCGAACACTTTGCAAAATGACTATGCTTTGTTAAAACCTATCTTACAACAGTGCCCAGAGAGTAAACATCAGTCTTTATGCTGAGTACACGGAGGACACAGGAAATGTGGGATCTGTTGCCGAGATAATAGTGTATCACAATGCAGCAGTGATCCTAAACACTACTGTCCCATTTGCGGCCATGACTCCAGGGGGGGACAAGGACATGTAGGAAAACGAGAAGGAAGAAGGGCAGGACTGTTACCAAAACAGATTACTAATGTGATTTGACTGCAGGGGTTGGCGTGTTTTAGAAGGGACAGGAGGTTAAAGAAGACAATTTGTAACAGGAAGGTTTCAACAATATCGTTCTACTCAAGCTTGTGGGACTGACAGGAGAAAAACTTCATTCAGACAGAGAAAGCTGATAAAAATCGTACCTAGCTTTTGTTCCTTCTTAAAAAAAAAAAAAAAATAGGTGGCAGCAGCTTCTCGCGAGCATTTTCATGACCCCTATGCAGGATGGATTTTTTAATGTCCACTAAAGAACACACACAGAAGTCAGGCCACTGGCCCCTCAACAGGGCCTCCCATAGCATATAGTCAAGTTCTGCGCTGCATCTTACACTATTCCTATCTCAGAGTCAGCATCTCCCCCTTGAAGTGTTTTGCAACATGAAAAGAACAAAATGTCACCACTCTATCCTATCTTGTAAGCTACTAGGAATCCAGACCATTTGCATAGTTTCTATGCTGTCATTGTAGAAAATAGTAACATCTGAAATGCTATGCTTCCAATTTTCTCACATGGCCTACAACACCCTTAAGATTAACATCTTGTCAATTTCTTTGTCTAACAAAAGCCTGGACATTTTCTAGTATTTTTTATAAATCACAAACCATCTTTTCCATTTTTGCTAGATTTGATGTAGAAAAATACTTGAAATTTAAAATACAAAATTCCAATAAAAATCAGAAAACTTTTCTAAAAGGATTTTTCCCTCAGGGCAAAGTAGTAAAAACTGGCCTATAACTTTACTCTTAACAGATATTGTCAAATTTGGCTATAAGATAATGACCATCCAGAAATAAATAAGCTATAAATACATTCAGAGTTTATATTCCAGGTTTCCTGGAATACCAAAAAAATTTTGAAGAAATGTTTCCGTCGGAGTCTGTTGCTTACGGGACTAAAATAAAAATCTGAAAGAGACTGATTTAAAAGAACAGAAGAATAACAAAATGCTATATATATATTGGTCCACAACTTGACATTTATGAAACATACCAGCTAGTATCACATTGCAGTCCATTTGTCCATTAATGGTATTACTCTGATAATTATTAAAATCTGTTCCGGGTGTATATATATTGAAAATATTTTCTTTTGCATTCTTGCTGAAGATAGGTACAGTACTTGGGAGAAATTGTACTAATCCCTTCAGTATGTTTGTATGTACATATATATACACACGTGTGTATCTGGATCTGTAGCTCTACATGCTTTCTATATACAGCTACAAACACACACACACACACACACTCATATACACACGTGGCTGAGAACCTGTGCACGTGTGTATGTCATCACAAGCACACGCTGGAAACACCAACACTGCAAGATACTGATCAGATTCTTCTTCACTCGTCACTGGCTGCACTTGTTCCCCTCACTTGACCTTGATTACGTAACTGTAAAAAAGTGAAAGTGCAAAATGTGTTAAAATACAGACAGACACAGAAAATGTTAGACAGCAGCTTGTCATACACATTCTCCAGAAAAAAAGATCTCTTGATGTGGCAAAACTTCTGGCAGAAAATGTATCCCAACTACTGTACTTCAGTATTTTAGTCTCTTTTGGTCTTACAAATAGCATAACATTTTGTTTCATCAGAGGGAAAAATAAATTATAAGCAGAAACAAATCATAAAAACTTGGGAGAACTTGATAAAAACATTAAAAAAATTTTTTTAATGAATAGTGAGTTTAAAGAGTAAGTTTTGGGGACATCTTGGAGGAGTTAGTTCACTCTTACTTGCTACAAACTAACACCCCATTTATCTCACGTTCGACCGTTAAAGAGCAGGTAGCTCATGCCAAGGAAACGCAGCGGAGAGGTGAGGGGTGCTATGTGTCGTTCTTTTGGCTGTGTAGCATATGCTTTTGTTTACCCACAATGGTTTCACTAGGAGGGGTAGATTTTGATACTCTTTTCCCCTCTAGAGAAATCTGTTAACTGGGCACATAAGTGTGTACTAGAGAAATATGACCACAGAAATGTTTTATACTATAAATTAAAAGCAAAGTATATTTGCATACAGTAACGCTAACTGCAAAAGTAAACATGAAGACTTTGTGGTACACAGAAAAAAAGTACACCTCAAGCAAATTACTGAAGTTGGCTCCTAGGGATGAATGACTTCTGTTTGATTTAAAATGCTTTTATATATATCCTTACTATCCACACATGGTTTTACTGAGAAACAGGTTAGTTAACTAACAAAAAATAAGCCAGCTTCCAGGACAATGCTATCTGATAAACAAATCCACTTGGCAGCTGGTTTCTAGCCTGTAACACCAAGACGTGACCAGGGATTACTAAATTTAACCTGTTCCCAGAAACAATTCTCACAGAATAACTCAAATACATTGTCAATTTCTAAAATATGTATCTTTTAAATTTTAAAAATACAACTTCATTTAACACTTACAGCCTCTGTGCTCAGCAAGTTAACGTCCCATCACCAAAAAGGTACAGGTTTTCAAACATTCTTTTTACCCAGAGCTTCACTTACACAGTTTGATATTGTCTCTGACCCTATAGGGGACTCATCTAGGCATCAGCAGCCGAAGTGCCTCGGACGGAACCCTTCTTACGCATCTAAATGTAAAATAAAATCATGAGCTGCCGAAATCATACTCTAAGTAGGGGTTAGTAAGCAAGGGGAGAAAAAAGACTCGGAAGAAATTATGAAGTGATGGCTGCCTAGTTGTAACCATATCCACATGAAGAATTAAGTTGAGGCCCCTCTGATAATCTTGGCTTATAGATAAGTTTGCAAAGGGTTTCACTAACACATTATAGAAAATATACATATATTTTTACATCTAAGAAACAAATACCTACAGGTCGATATGAAATTATCAAAGTCACTAATAGGTAAACAAACTGTCTGCCAATACAAGGTGAAAAAAGTGTCCAAAACCCTGGTCCATAGTTTCACAGTTTCTATACCAGATGGGGAACCCATAAAGGGTGGTCATCTCTGAGGCTCTTAAAACCAGGTCTCTGTCTCAGAGTCTGTTAAAGGAAGGTTATGGAAGAGAAAGAGACTGAAAGAAAGATGCAAGCAAAAGAATAATATATGGCAAACAACAAAGGTTGAAACAATGCAAAGGAAAGGCCAGGCATTTATAATAATCTACAGACAAGTAACAAATATTCAGTGGGAAAATCAAGAAACAGACAAAAAAGAAAGAAATACAATGAATACATTTATAAACACTCGCCTTCCGCCCAGCTGAGGAACTACCAGCAGAGAACAGGAATAATGCCACAACTCCTTCGGTGGCTGGGCTTAACTCCAGCAAGTCTCTAAGGGACTGCAGGCAAGGGTGCTCCTCTTGGGTCACCCTCTCGAGATGCTAGGCATTTTTTCCAGAGGCAAGACCCATTTGACAGAAAGAAAGCCAATTCTTAAAATGTTTGTGAACTATGAACATAAACTGGGTCCAATTCTTGCAGCAGGTGCAGGGGAACAAGACCTCAAGACTAAGGGAAGTTCCTGGTGGGGAAGAGGAGTTCAAGCATTAGACCCCCTTCAGGAGGTGAGTGTTTGCTGCACAGTGTTCCTGGCCACATTCTGAAGACACTCACAAATCCAAAGATGCTCTAAGCAGTAGCAATGCCAGAGGAATAAAGCACCCCCCAATGACTTGACTTACACAGGGCTTAATATTAAAGACAATCAGCATCCAATGCTGAAATCTGTCATAAAATGTTTTCGACATATTTGACTACAAACTGCTAGGCCCTGCCCCCAACCCCAGACAGAATTATATCAACTTCATGAGGAATTTAGTCAGTTTGAGCCATGAGGGTCCAAGAATAATGATACTCATAAAATGGGTTTTTAATTCTGTGTAATTTCTTGACTACCTTATACCTTCCTCTAAGCGCAGGTTCCAACTCATAACTGACTCCCATGGAGGAGCTGAGTCTGCAGGCTCACTGCCACACACACCTGCCTGTGTGCATGTGTGCATGTGTGGTAGGGGGCTTCACTGTGTTGACACTGGGACCCACTGTGGGATCAGGAACCTCCTGACTGGGAACTTGAGGAGGCACTGAGAGCAAGGAAAGAAGAGATTTTGGCCGAGTTGTATCCAAGGAGTTGAGGGATAGGCAGAGACCAGAGGCCACACCCAAGAAGGCTACAGGCATGGTGACCTGTCAAGGTGAGTACGTGACAGTTTTTCCACAAGAAAACGTAAGCAAGAGAAGGGCTCTTTCTGAGGGTTTGGACAAGTAAAAACAAATCTGATTCCTGTTTCCCCTTAGTGTTGGTAAATCCTTGTTGGAAATGGCAGTGCTGTGCCATGAGCTTAGTGTGAATGTGGGTAATGAGGTAGCTACTCTTTCTGTGCAGTGAACATCAGCTGCTTCAAGGGAGCAAAACCAGGCAGAGCAGGAGAACAGGGATTCAAGCTGGATGGCATGGTGACAGGGGTGAATTCTTAGTGGCAGTAAAGAGCACTTGACCATTGGGAAACGGAAAACAAAAGTGGGTGAGAGGCATGGAAAGAAAGGTAGATGTCATCATAATCTTGCCTCAATATCCACAGCCAGCCTAAAAATAAGGAACTGAAGGAAGGTCTTCCACTCTTCCCATTTTATCATCCTGTTCCAAAGATCCAGAACTTGGAGTTCTACCACTAGTATGAGAAACTGGGGCCAAGGAGGTTTTCTACTGGATGGTCTAGAAAGCAAATCCAAATTTACAATGTTGTCTCTATGGGAAAATATGTTCCAAATTCCAAATAATCAACTGAAAAAAATTTGGAGCACGATCCATTCATAAGTTGGAGTCTGCCTGTAGTTTACTCTATGTATAAGATAAGGTTAAAACATTTTATTGCCTTATAAAGAAAATATGCCCTAGCCCCCTCAGAAGGTTTGTATAAAGCTAATTAGAAGCAGACCTGTTGCAATCACCAAAAATAAGCAATTTTAGACACGGAGTCTTTACAAAGCTATGGGCCAGAAAAACAGATTTCCTTCCATGCCACAGAACCTGATTTGCTGCCACTCTCTGGTGTTTAAATGGACTGCCTGCCTCCTACAGGGGCGTCTGTTGAACTCACCTGCAAGGGCTTCCAGAGCTGGGCCTACTGGCAGGACAAGGGGTGACTGCATGAAAACCACTCATGGGCCCTAGACATTCTTTCAGTTCCTTTCCCCACAGGGCCTCACTGCCAACTACAGACAAGCGCAGCCCAGGGCAAAAACAAAACCAGACACATGCAAGACGCAGCCAAGGAAGAATCCATCCCTGAGAGAGAAAATACCCAATAGGTGCAGAGCCTGCTCACTGGCAGCAGGGAGGAGCTAGGGGCATGCTGGCCTCCTGCTAGGGAATCACCCAAATCTGCCTAAAATTTACAAGGGAAAAAAGAATTCACTGTTAGATGGGGAAGGGAGAAGGCATTTCTAGGGTCGGTGACAATATTAGCCTTACTCTGTCTACAGAAGAAGGAGCTAAGACTTACCGAGCCGAAGGCACCTTGGTCTGATAAAGTGAGTCTAAAAGGACTGTGAACCAGGTACTATCCAGAGAATTAATGCACGAGAAAAGATGTAAAACCACTGAACATTTTACAGGTGACAAATTCTCAACTAAAAAGAAATCAGAACATGTGAAGGGATTATTACTGTCCAAGAAACTACTTTGATAAAGATAGAAAGAAGAAGGAATAGCTTTTGGTAATATTATTCCTAATTCTAAGCTTACACTCCCTAAGCACATACAGTTTTAGAAACAGGGGAAATGAGAGGCATGTCTTACTGTTTCTAGTTCTTTCTGAGTCTCATCTTCCATTCTCCTAATGTCTTCCATTGTCAGGTCAATCCACTTGTCAATCCAACAAAAAAGCTGGCGATGGAAGTTTGTAAATATCCTTTTTTCTTGCTTTAAAAACAAAGAAGAAAAGTAGCATAAGATGGCAAAAACCTAAGATCAATGACACTTTAATTTTACATGTCTCAACCCATGAAATTCACATACACTTTATTTGAAAAGAACACTCTACATGGATTAGTGGAAATCTTAATTCCATCCTATTACAATTTTGTACAGCAAAATGAAAACATTCCCTATGAAATGGGAAATAATTTCCCCTGGCAAAGGTGTAATGATCTAGCAGAAACTAAAAAACAGTGGTGTGCACAATCTGATCCAACATACTTCTGCTGGATCCAATCTATTTTTACCTTCTAAATGTTAACGAGCAAAGGGCACCCAGATTTTTTTCTGCTATGAAACTAACATTGTCATTCTTTACCTCTCTGCATTTCAAAGGAAGACCATGAGATGGAATGCAATAATGGGCCAAAAGAAAATAGCTCTGGATTCTTTGGCATAAAGATGTTTTACTAAAGCAACAACTATGTATCACATACATACACACTCCATTAATTTTCTGTGCTACATGTTACTATCACTATTACACACATGACCATATATACAAACAGTGGCTTTAATTTCTAAAGTATTTAAGTTGTACTCGACTTTCCCAAGAACAGAAAAAAACGCACACAAACAGTAAATACGAGGTGAAGGGAGGGGAGGGGAATGGGAAAAAAGAAGCAACAACATATACAGGTACAAATCCCCTATGATGAATGTTATCACTATGTACATCTAAAATGTACCATTAAAAAAAAAACAGTAAATACTTTGGGAAGATCTTCAATGTTTTAAATTTTTCCATGAACAAAGGGACTTCATCAATTACACATGTGACTTCCATTTATCAGAACTGAATTATTAATTATCCAAGAGGAAGGAAGTCAGTATTTAGAATGCCTACCATGGGCCAAGAGCAAGCAGGCCCCAAAATAAGCAAAGTTCCCAGCACTTTAGGGTCCTTTTCTTTTCAAATGTTACAGCAGCTACAGCAGAAAGGCAGAAAAGTTATAGTGAAACATAGACACGACTAGTTGTAGGAATCAGAGACAGAATGGGGGCTTCTTTATAATGATAATGGAATATTTATATTGCAGGAAAAGTAAATACCAAGGAAACTTTCCACACTCCTCGCATATTTATAACCATGTATATTTCTGTTGCTTTTGAGGTGCTTAAAATTGAATGTGGGGACTCACGCATGTTAAGAAAGCTCCCTATCATAACCACATCCATTAATACAACTGCAATTCTCTCTTCCTAGATCTGACTGCCTACATTACTTTCACTTTAATAAAGAACACATTAAAAAAAAAGGCAATGAGAATGTGAATGCTACATGTGTACACCCATCCTGACTGAGAACCTATGAAGAAGCCACCCCACAGAACGAGGTGTTGTCAGAGATGGGGGTCAGGGAAGGTACTGTCACAGAACAAAGACAGAGGTAAGGGAGCCCTTCAGCAGGCAAAGGCTGCCCTCTCCATCCAGCCAGGGCCAGGCTGCCAAGTCCCCTCGGTGTGCTGTACAGAAGTACTGGGTAATCTATCAGGAAAGCACCTTGAATAAAAAACTGCTATGGACTTCCCCAAAGAAAGCCCCTTAAATCCTCTTCCAGCATTAGTCTCTACTGTTTCTAGGGATTTAAAAAAAAGCAGAAATGAGTTATATAGGAACAATAATTTTCATCTCATAAAGGAGAAAAAAACTAACAGATTTATTTGTAATAGCTATCTCAAATTTTAACCTAAATTTACATCAATTTTTAACAGAGTTTACCTTCTGGATGAAGTTTTCTACTTTGTTTTGCAGCCCCCACCACTTGAATTTGATGGTCACCAGCTTATAGGCACACATCTGAGGACAGTCAGGGTTGTTTGCCAGCTCCTTCTGGATGAGTAAAATTGAAAAGGAGAAATCATGACTTAAATATTTATGCTCTGATTAAAAGTGACTGTTCTGTAACATCATCACAGAAATAATGAAGAAAATTAGAGTCTTGTGTGCTTAATTCAGGCACCTGGAAATTGAGAATCATTTTAGCAAAAGCAGTGGCATTCCCCTACTGCAAACCCTCCTTCCACGGACCAAGTTTCTTCTTACCTCTCTGGTTATCTTTTTTTTTTTTTTTCTTCAGTGCCGGGGATTGTACTTCTTACCTCTCAAGTTTACAGGTGTGAGGCTCTGCCTCAAATAATAGTATTCAGATTTCTTATTAAATATCAAATTCTATTCATACCATATCAATTGTGAGCCTTTAATATGTAAGGCTTCTCCTAACACCATTATCATACTCCCACTGTGGATGTGGTAAGGTAACAATAAAAAATGACAGTTTAGTCTTCTGTATCTTCAAATATTAGCAAGTAGAGTGGCACCCGTTGCTGAACTGAAGTGTTTTAAATAGAAGGGGGAAATGAAAAGGGATATAGCGGGAAAAATTATCTAAAATTACCAAGACTTATAAGGCAAATCCTACACATACAACTTTTAATTTTCACAAATGCTTGCCCCTCATAGTTTAAGTGGTTTAGTCAGGGAATCAAACCAAGTCTTACTTGGAAAAACAAGGAAAAATATTTTTTAAAAACTGAAGAGCTGGGGATTTAGCTCAGTGGTTACAGTACTTGCCTAGCAAGCACAAAGCCCTGAGTTCAATACCCAGTACCAGAAGGAAAAAAAAAAAAGACAGAAGAGTAAAAGCCCTTGCCTAGCAAGCCCAAGGCCCTGAGTTCAATCCCCAGCAGCCACCTCCCCGCCAAAACCAGAAGAGAACAGAAGGGACTATCTGGATTAAAACACAAAATATAATGTCTGCAATTTACTTTAAGATGACAAAAAAGAAGCAATTAGAAACTCGAGTCACAAACGTCATCCTAGGTTCAGAGTATAAAAATTTACTCTAAATTTTTAGATTTTGCCCCTAAATCTTAAAATATGTATCAGCATGGAAAGACAAAAGAATAGAGAAAGAGAGCAAGGAAAGCAAATACAGCAGAGCAGAGTGTTGACAAATGCTGAATGCAAGCGGTAGTGTTGTGTTTCTTCAGCTTTTCTAATTTTTAAATTTTTCATGAAAAAGCAGGATGGAAATTGTGTCCTGTACTATTACTGATGATTTTTGTGTAACTTCTAAGTGTAGGCCCTGCCTCAGTGAGATCAACACACAAGCAGGTGTGCTCACAGGAAAGAATGAACATTTTCACTGCAGGTCCACAAAGTAGGTGCAGTCACTCCCAGGATGGTACAGGCAGATGAGCCAAACCTCCTGAGCCTACCCAGGAAAGGCCAGGGCAGACTCAGAGCAGGCAATACACACAGGCACAGTTCTGCCCACAGGAGCTCCTAGTCCAGTTCGGAAGGCACACATCTACGAATGACAGAATGTAGAGGCAGACTGTAGGGAAAACGGCAATTCCATGAGCTTGAGGCCCCAGTGCTGGTGTGCCTGTAAGACAATCAACCCCACCCAAAACCCAAAGCAAACAAGAACACTACCCTAAAAAACTGCATTGTCTTAGGACTGTCCTGGGGACTAGATAAGGCCGAGTATGATCTATACTTACTTAAAAGAACTCAAGGGGCTTAATACCTATTTGTTCTCTCTCTTCATTAATCACAATCACATTTGACAGTTTCAGTCTGCACAGAATTCCAACCAAATTCCCACATAAGGGTAGAAAGTCTCATACACTATGAGAACCCCTCCATGAGAACTATATCCTAAGGGTGGACAAAGTCTTACAGCAGGCTCTTCCCTTCTCCACCATTCCCAGCTTTACACACCATGTCCAAAACGTCACTGTCAGGCCGTGTATGCTGCATGTAACTGTCACTTCCTTCAGCTTCAGCTTGCACAGCCCCCTTTCAATAAATTGTGAACAGAGATCCTTTCCATTCAGACATACAGATTCAAAAAATGGTGAGTTTCTCGTACTAGGGATTGAATCCAGGGCCCTTACATGGAGCTACATCCCCAAGGTCTAGATCTTTTTTGTTTTTAGAGACAATCTCACTAAGTTGCTAAGTTGCCCAGCTTGGGACTGAACTTGTAATCGTCCTGCTTCAGCCTCATATAGTGTCAGGATTACAGGCATGTACCACCATGCCTAGCTTGAGCTTCTAGGTCTTACTCTAAAACCTCAAGATTATTGCTCATTTATGCATCAGACCACATTTTCCACAACTAGCTATGATGTCTGAGACGTAAGTGAACTTAGGGATCTGTGGTATGAAAAAAAAAATTCTATCTTAGTATCATTAACGGGACCAAAAGTTCTGTAGAGTCCTGCATGACTGATCAACTTTTCTGAGGACATCTGTTCTGAAACAACATTTCAACTTCTGAACAATGACCCACTGTGCAGAGCCTCAAACAATGAGGTAATACCTGCAAGCCTTTAAATGAAAATACCACCACACGCTGTCCTTCTGCAGATAAGTTCTACATCAAAAGAAGACTATGGCAGGCCCAGCTCTTTTTTCTACAACCCCTCCCCCATGAGTTCCAATGTGAAAATTCAGCATATATGTGTACATATACATAAACACACACACACACACACACACACACACACATTATCCCGTCATTTATGGAGTGAGTTTAATCCAGTAAGGGTTGAGTGGGCACACATTTACACCTCAATCTGTGCTGGGTATTGTCAAAGGACATAAAAATAACTCTAGAGAAGAACCTAATTATGTATAAACACAATGATAAAGCATTATTACTACCCTTGGTTCCAATAATCTCTTCCAGGGGGACACCCTCCTACTGTGGGTACTGTGGCCACGAGCTAAAAATCATACACTAAGATCTCCCCCTCTGACTGCTTGGCTTGCACTCCTGGCATTAAGTTGTGCTCCTGCACATGGAAGAGGTCAACCAGCACTCCACACACATAGCTGGCTTCTAAGGACCTAGCTTCATTGAATGATGACAAGGTCTATCTTTCACAGATCATTTCTTTCGATAAGCAATGAGCCAATGATGTGGTACTTTTAAATCCAATGGGTGTTTCTGAAGACACTCCTAAGCAACACAATTTGAATGTATGTAGAAAATGGCACTTAATCGTGAACTATACTTGCCAAGCAGGAGCACGAAGAGTAGGAGTAAGAGGACTAGGGCTGCTGTTCCATCATGCAGAGTGCTCCTCTGTAACCGGGGCAGGATCCCTAACCTTTAAGGGCCCTGAAACTCTGAGGGCCCTTAGAGGTTAGGGAGGTGCATGAGGCAAAAGACTACATTCTATCAGGTTTCTTCATCCTTCAGTGAAGCAAAACCTTAGAAGAGCAGGGGTGAGTGAATTTAGCAACTCCATGACTTGGCTGGACTGAGGGCTACGGATAGTAAACATATGGCCCTTACATCCAATTGCTTGTCCCAAAACTTCTTATAATTTTGCATTTTCTTCTACAATATGCCTGGGCTTAACAAAACACCCCCCAGCCCACCTACCAAGCTCAATTTCCTCTATGGCACCACTGATTATCCCTAAGATAATCTTCCAGGTTGAACATTTAAAGGTCCTATTAACAGTGAGCTGCTACAGCTTCATTCTAAAACCCTGAATGGTTGGGCACCTTGTGCCCCATGCAAACCTCGGGTGTTTGTGGTACAATACCAACTCCAGAATTCTCCCACAGGTCTATAAAACTGCAGATGAGGCATGGTTTTAATTAAAGGAGTAAGCTAAATGTAATACAAACACATCTCTACCAAACTTAAACTCCAAGAGCACAGTGACTTCAGCAATTAGCTAAGTTTCTCATGTGCTTTATACTGACTGGCAAAGTGTTCAAATCAATTAATTTATTAATTTATAAAGTAACACTGGCCTATAAAATTTATTTTAAAAATTAAGTGATGGGACAGTAAGAATCAGTTCTCTAAGCTATCTCCCCAGATCTAAGATGAATAATCATTCTCAATCTGCTTTTTGTTTTCCATCCAATTTACTAAAAAGCAGCACAACAACAACAACAACAAACTTTCAGGGAAGAATTTGCAAACCAAATAAGCACACAGCCTCTTGACTTTATTTCCTGACCTATTCTCTACACAGAAAGTGACTCACAGAAACATAATCTTGAACAGTCTAGGAGAAAGCTAAAAACATACAAACTACATTTTTTTCTTCAATTATTAACATGCACATGGATGTTTAAGATCTTATCCAATTCTAGAAATGACACATAGGAGTCACCCATTAATTTGAGCTGTGGCTTTCAAATCAGTGATAAAATTAAAATTAAAATTCTTCATACTAAAATTCTTCAGTGATTAAATTTAAAATTCTTCATACTAGATGATGGAACAGAAAACAGTGAAAGTGTTAAATGTGGTAAGCAAAGTCTTAAAGAATCCTTTTGGTGCCATCTTTCTGGGGCCAAATTTAATGCTATGTAATAAAAATTCCTAAAGCTGCTCATATCTTACCATATACCTGTAACCTGATAATCCCACTTTCAGAAACATATCCTATTCATCAGGTAAAGAAAGAACAACACCGTATTTATTTGTATCAGCAAAAACCTATACTTATTATTAACCTCAACCCTCGCTAAGACAGCGGTGAAATACTTCATAGGTCTTTCAAACAATGGGTTATTTTTTACATAAATATATATATATAGCCACTAAAACCATCTCTGAAAGAACAGTTGCGGGAGATATCAACATAAACAGGAACTGTACCAAAGAGTAGTAATTAAATGGTGGAAATACAACTAATTTTTATTTTCAAAACTCATGTATTGTAGCATCAAGGGTATGGGGAACCTGATGCTTTACAAAAACTGACTCTAGAAATGTTTTGGCCCTTAGTCATGTATTTTGGAACAAATATTTGCTTTGCCCTAAATCTTCTGGGCGCTACTTTAAATCTTCATTCTTTTTTGACTATGTTAAACAATCTAAAATTTTTTTAATTCTTTTTTGATGTTTAATAAATCAAAATTAAACAAAATCAAGCTAAGATCTGAGTTAAGATCTTTATTAGACTTTAGTCCAGCCCATATTTAATTTTTTCCTAAAAGAAATCACAAGGTATATATACAAACTAAAATGTGATTACCTCTTCAAGATTATCAGAAACATTCTTGCAAAGAAATGTATAACCTTCAAAGTGTGAAAAATCTCAATGAAACAAATATTTGGGACCCCGCAGAAACCAAGAAGTTCCTGCATGTGTGCCCAGTCCTCAGGAGGTTCACAGCCTGGGATAAGGCAAAGCTGCCTCTCTGGCCTTAAATAATATAATTTTTTTCCCTGATTCTTTCTTCTTTGCTGCAAAACAACACACACACACACACACACACACACACACACACAATAAAATAAAACCAAAAAGAAAACAACACAAAAAATTCTCAACACAAGCCAGGTGTGGAATATGCCCACAGTCCCAACTACTGAAGAGGAAAATCATATGAGCCCAGAAATTTGAGACCAGTCTGGGCAACACAATGAGACTCCATTCGAAAACAAACAAACAAACAAATAAAACCCCACAAATACAGCCAAAATCTGATTTAAGATCTTTCACAAATAACTCCAAACCTAACGTTTCCTCATCTAGGCAGGCAGTTAATCTAAGAGCAAACAAATACATTTTGCTGACAAATTAGTTTTATATAGACTAAAGCTTGTAAGTTTAAAAGGTCAACTTTAAAAAGAAGGTAAAGACTGGTTGGTTACAAAAAGAGCAATGAGACATTCTATATAACATAAGATTTATGGCCTAACAGAAGAACTCAAACTATATGAATTTTTCTACGTAATTTAAAATTCATCTGCAATACAGCAAGCACTAGTTGTGAAATGCTTCCAAAATTGTATTTAAATAGTTTATATATTCACTGAATTCCTTACATTTCATGTTACTAACTATAAATGAAGCTCCCAAACTCAAATCATGTTTTTAATTTAACAACGTATATTAGGTTACACTAAGGTATGTAGATGAGGCCTACAGGGGAGTAACATATACTAGAGCCACACAACATACCTAAACAAATGCAGCGTTTTAACTAAATGGTGAGCAACTGGCTCATGTTATTCACAAGAACCAGTTCCTTGAGTCTGTGACAAAAAAAGAATTAAAGAAAAAAAAAAAAAGAATCCAATGGAATTCTAGAAACTCATTTTCCAAAAATGTAGTGATCTTACAGTCTCATGAGACATTTGAGTTTTACATACACTTTTTCTGATTGAAAAATATGTTGCAATGAACATAGAATATGTTATATTTAATCTGAGTTAATACTTTGCAAAGGCAAAGCAGTTTCTATAGGTTCACACTCCATATATTAAGTTTTCAATTTTAAGCAATCTGAATGCTCAAATCCAGTGGCTGATTGTGTAAGTTTCCAACACAGATTTCACTAAGAAAGTTAAAACAAACACACCAGAGCTGTCACCTGTATGTGTACCAGTAAATATCAATGCAAGATTACAGAATATAGGTAAAGTACCTGTACTGAAATTTCAAATGAAACCCCATTCTCCCACTAACAGCCATTCTCTCAAATTTATTTAGCCGGCTATTTACTTCATTGACTGTTTGGATAGACCTACACCAGATAACTAATTCTGGGGGGTGGGACCAAAATCAGGGCCTCTCTACCAATGAGCTAAATTCCTAACCCCTGGATAACTGAATTTTGGAATAATGCTATTCAGGTTTAATCTAGCAAACACTAAACATTCACTATGAGCACACCTCTGTGCTAGGCATAGCCACATAATACAGTAAGGAAGACAAAAAACCTACACTTCAAAATTTAGAAGACAGAGGTGGGAAATGGAAGACAAAGTGAACACATAAGCCACCAACTGGGCTCAAAACACACTGAGTGCCACAAGCAGAGAACCCATGAGACTCTGGAGTTCAGAGGCAGGAGATTCCCACCTGCTTGGGCAAATGGGACATGCTGAAAGTGAGACAAAAGTTCAAAAGGCTGACTTAATCATAGGTTAAGCCAATTTTACAAAAAATAGGCAAAGTTAAACTCAGACAGGCCTGATCCTGCCCATGAAAGGATAACCAGTCAGATTTTCCATGTTTTTCACAACTTAATCTTTTTATGTAGTTCACATTCATTTTACTAATCATGACTATGATACGTGCTTTATGTGTGTTCATTTACCACAAATGTAACATAACGTACAAGTGAAACCACAAGTTTACACTCAAACGGAACTCATGAAGAAAACATACATGTGCTTGAAAGTGTCAGGAAGGAATTCTGTAACAGGCCCACTCTGCCATGGTCACTTCTGGAACCCAAGTCAAACATTTCATTCACCCCTGCCTGAATCCTGCTGCCCTGCCTGGAAACACAGACATTCCACGGCCACAATAAGGTCAGAACTAATCATGTCTCTTGGGGCGCTTAGCTTCCTAAAGACACAAAATGACCTGTTTGGTGTCTTCTGTAAGAGGAGGCAGGAGTATAATTAATACATACTAAGTGCTAAATACTTATTTTTAAAAAATGAACAAAATTTAAGTTACCAAAGAACTCAAAAGCAAAACAAAACCCAGCCACATTTGCAAGTCTGCTTTTTTATAAATAATCCAAAATGTGCCCTTGTCAGACAGTAATTATTAGGCCTCTTTGTTGGGGGAAGTGGTGCTGGAGATCAAACTCAGGATCTCAGGCTTGCCAGGCAAGCGCTCTACCCCTGAGCTAAGTCCCCAACCCTTTATTAAGCCTCTTTATGTCACCCACTATAAGGTTTCAAAGGTAACACTACTATAGAGAGGGAGCATGTTTTCAAATGCCTCCTACGGCCTCCCCAGGCGTCACAGACATGTCTAGACTAGGAGACAAGAGAGGACCATCAGTCATCCTAGCAGCTCATGAGCCACTAGAGGAGTTTCTGGGTCTCCTTCTTGCCAATCTCTATCACAAAAGAGCTTTCAACAGCTGGATTTCAACTTCTTCCTAATAGCCCACTTACACTCTTCCTACCCCCAGCCAACAGCCTTGTAGTTTCTTTATCTTAAGCCTCTGACAACCAGGACTACCACCATCTTTTCACAGATATAGAGTAGAAAGAGAAGGAACTCTTGGTACCATGGCAGGAAACAACTGAGTGTCTCTAAACCTCAAAGAGGTGGCAGCCCTCTCTGGCCTGGAGGACACGGAATGTCCCTAAGGCCACAGTCCTTTCTAGAATGAGCCTATGGTGTGACTGAACAGCCAAACAGCATGACAGACTGAAAGGCTGGGCTCCAAGTGCCAGAGCTTGTGTTCAGACAAAGCTAATAGGACAAACAGGATGTGCCTTTATGATTAAAAAGAGGACACATACAAAGATAATATTAAAAAAAAACACCATAATTTCTGAATCAACTTCTTTATTCGACCCAATCCCCTTTTAATCCAAGGTTCAGAGCACTGGCTAAGATTTCTAAGACTTGTTGAGCACTGCAGATGCTTTGGCAAAGCCTCCTACACAGGCCTTCTGAGGCCTAATTACTAACTATCATACATATGTAGACACAGAAGCTCAAGTCTTCATGAAGTGTCTGGCTTAAGTGGAGAAAAAAACGAGGCCTTGCCATAGGATTAAAATGACACCATAATCTTCAAAGGTAGTGTTTCAATTTGTTACGATGACAGCTTCTCACCCAGATCAGAGGAGGTAAACTGGAACACTAAAAAGAATCCATGTGTGAAATGTTTTGGATACATCACCAGACTAGGGAGTTATGTCAGTACTGCAACAGACACATAAAGCCCCCTGAACATAAAGCAAGTAAAAACATGTATACATGTACACACATACACACACATGTATCCATGGTGCTGCGGAAAAGCAGGACAGTCACATCCATCAGAAACCCACAATTCTGCCTTGAAGCAAAAATCTTAATCAGGTTATAAATCGCTCTCCTATTACTATACACACAGTCACTTAATCAAGTGTTGAGCCCTAAGTAACAAAATGTGACTCATGTGCTCAGATTTTTAAAATTCTTTCTTCAGAAGAAAAATGAATACCTAACAGAGGCCTGCACTTGAGTGTGTAGTTAAAAAAAAATAGGTATCATGTCATAGGAGAGAGAGAGAGAGAGAGAGAGAGAAAAGAGGAGAGGAGAGGAAAGAAGGATGGTGAGGGGCAGAGAATCTATAATCTTAACCAATGTGGAAAAAAGAAAACTATTTTTTACTTCAAGCCCCACCATCCTCTGCTAGAGAAGGCTCTCTAAACTGTGTGGTCATCTATGTCTGGCAATTATTAGACCCATACAGCCACAAGGGGTAAGGACAAGTGAAACAGGACATCTTTAACAGTGACTAGATGCTAGAACGAGAGGAACTGCTAGATAGCAGACAGAGACAAATAATAATTGTGTCATGAATACGGTAGCATATTCACAGAGCTCATCGACTCCAAGCCATAATGAGGGCTGAAGACATCTCTTTATTTTCAAAGACAAAAGTACAATGACAATGATAAAAAAAATGTTTAGAGCACTTCTTCTGTGCTGGGAACTTACTTTATTTCATTTAATCCTCACAACTACTTTCAGAGGTAGTTACTAACGGTCCTTCTAGAGATGCTTGTGTAGATTGTAGATTCACGCAACTGTGATGACGCAACACAGTGAAAAGGGTGAGACTGGTGAGTTGGCAGTCATCAGCTAAGGGTCAAACTCTGCTACATCACCATTTCTCACCTACCTTTCAGTAGCACTGGATCAGAGCCACTGAAATGGCAGGCACCAGGCAGCTTCTCTTACAACCACTACCTGTGTTTCTGAGGCCATGTTTCTCACTGATAAAGGAAAGCAGCTGTACCTGCCCTACAAGAAGGTTGGGAAGATTAAATGTGACCTTGTACAGTCTCTGGCACCAGGAAGTTTCTTTTTCCCATCCACTTTAGTGAACATAGGCCATAAATACTGCAATAATTGAGAAGGAAAATACTTCCCTGGGATAAGTAAGGAAACGTTTCAAATCATAGGGGCTGGAGATACAGCTCACTAGTAAAGTGCATACGTAACACACAAGAGACCATGGGTTCAATCCCCATCACTGTGAAACAACGAAACAAAAAAGACCAAAGGATGGACACTTAGTTTTGAATATATTTGGAAAAGGAAGTACACTGCTAAGGTAGGATAGCCTTCTATTGAAGCATGCAGGGGGCAAGTCACAGGAGGCCTTATTCATGAAGAGACTGTACACCTACCCCAGCGAAGGGGAATCTTTCAGAGCTTTCAAGGCTAACGAGCAGCCCACTGCAGCAGGAGCACCGCAGGTCTGTCCCCACCGCTCTGCACCGACCAGCCAGTACCTACGCCAGAGCCGTCCTCTACACGTCCCTGCCTGAGTGGGTCCAGAGTGGAATTTCATCTTCCGTCTTGGCCTAACTACCACATGCCTTCCTCCGACTATTATGCTAACCTCTGTACCACAACAGAGATATGAAAAGGAGGGTCTGCTGAACACACTTACCAAAGATGCTGTGAAGCTGAGGTCCACAGAAGCCTGTTTTCTATTATGCTGGATTCTCAGCAATTGTCATCTCTCTTATTCTTTATTTCTCTTTATAGCGATAAACGGATTGTTTAATTGGTTATTCTTGACTATCCAAGTTATTTCTGAGTTCATGATAATTCCCAGAAATTCAGTTAGTAATTCAATTTATGAAAGTACCCGAATCCATCATCATTTTGCTAAAGTGAACAATCAACAAGCACAAGCACATCAGTAGAAAGATATCACTACAGGACAGCACTCTACCAGAGTAGTAGTAAGTTATTATCTGACACAAGAAAAAAAGGAGGGGAATGAGGCAGGAAGATTGCAGGTTGGAGACCAGCCTGGGCAACTTCGCAAGCCCATGTCTCAAAATCTAATTAAAAATAGGAGCTGAGCATGGTAGCACATGCCTGTAATCCCAGCACTCAGTAGGCTGTGGCAGGAAGATTGCTGTTAAGTTTGAGACGAGCCTGAAACCTGGACTATACAGTGAGTTCAAGGTTAGCCTGAACTACATAGTGAGGACCTGTCTCAAAACAAAACAAGTTAAAATTGGGCTAAGATGCAGCTCAGTACTTTGTCTAGCTAGCAGGTTCACTTGGGTTCAATACCTAGGGCTGAAAAAAAAAGACTGCTCTTTTATACAACAGGCAAAATGATAAATTCTCATTATTTCTAAAAACAAAACCTCTAGAATTTTAAACACTCCCTATAGCATGACCGCCAGTTACAGTTAGTACCTCCTGGAACAAGATGCCCCTTTGAGAGTGATGGCAACCTTGCGGGAGTCCCAGTAACAGGTGTTCTGCTCTAGCACAGCGCTGCTGTTTAGAAGGCCAGTATTAAATCTCCTCTCACAGCCTACAGTCTGCAACTAGAATTGGAAAAGGGTGGAGATATTCTGCAAATCCATTAGAGTAAATTTAGATCATGTATATGGGATCTATTCCTTAATTTATAACTGACATATATCACTTTCTAGGTATTAAGTTTCTTGTCCTGGTCATTAAGCTGGGAAAACTATGAACTGAACTCTACCCAGAGAACAAATGTGAAGATGAAATAAATCATGGATCATTTCTTGTAAAACAAAGTCAGACTTATTCTTCCCTTCGGCTGAAGCCTAACAACAGTGGACAACCACTCAATGAGTTATCTGTGGGGTATTATAGTAATCTGCTATTTGCAAGCAGCAACAAGCACCTAGACATCATCTACTAATGCCCTATGACTGGCTTCCACACGAACAGATTGGTTATCAAGTAAACCCGGTGAGTGGAAAATCTGCTCAGGGCACATTTAGGTTTCTATGCTCCTCATCCTCTGTCAAATTAGTTCTAATAACTTACCAAACACACTTAAGCCTTCTATAAGGGTTTGTCATTTAGTACAGTAAATGTCCTTCTAATGCATTATATTTCTACAGCAATTCACACTATCACCATGCCACTGCTTTTCTTACCTGCATGAATAAAGCAAAGGTGTACTCTTTATTCAAAAACAACTACTTGCCACAGAAATTGTTCTCCGGTGTCCTACTTTCCAAAATGTAACTATCAAAAGGCCAAGAATATGAGCTCTGGTGAAGGGTATTTGTTCAGTTTTTACTAAGACTAAACTTTAAACTATAAACATTCATTTAACATGGGTTTTAATACTGCTTCAAATCTCAAAAGAGAATGTTACTATCCCCAAGGACTAAATCGCTTGTCTCTTTTAAGAGTTATCAGAACAGCATTATGCTAAAGCGACAGTCTGGCTGTGCTCTGTCTCTTCACGCAGCCCAGACTTGCCGGCCAACTGCAACTGGCAGTCAGTCCTTATCACAAATAAAACCATTTTTTGTGCCATTTCTATTTTTCCCTTAAACGTCACCAGCTCTTCAAAACTCAGGACCTGTCAAATGTTGTGTTGCCAAGACTCTGCTTGTCAGAAAGGTCAGCATCCAGTACCTTCCAGTTGGGTCCCAAAGGGCCTCTCTTCGTCTTGACTGACTGGAATAATGCGGGGTCTTCATTAGCTTTGTAGTCCTGCAAAGCAAAACAAAGTCAGAGACAGAGGAAAAAACCAGAGGAAAAATTTTAACCTTGTCAGAACAGCTCTTTGCGGCTACCAAAACCCATGACAGAAACTGATTAAAACTTACCATGTTTTTGCAAACAAGTAGAAAAATGCTTCTACTAGACATTAAGTTTTCAGTTTTTTTCCCTTTGCATTAAGCTTTTATCTTAGGCAAAACAACTACAGAGTAAGTAATGAAGGTGTCTGGCAATCCACCATGACTGGTTACTAGACAGCTATCTCTAAAAATGAATCTGCCAACATTTTCCAACAGTTTCAGCATTTTGATAGGCAGAGAATCACATTCGAGAAATAAAACACACCACTGGCGATTCCTGTAGATGACGACTCTGGACTGTAAATGTCCACACAGGGTAGCCACTATGACTGGGAACACATAAAACTGACTGTGGCTTCCTCATCCTTCCACGGTTGGGTCTGTAGGGGAAACTTAAAGTTCCTGACTAAACCCACCACGACCTAGTCCAAAGAGAGCAGTGGGCTACAGAAACCTCAATTCCTCATGGAAGAGAGGTTGCATTCATGCTGACATCCTACTATGCCAGGAGGCAAGCAAAGAGTCATGGGATGGCCTCAGCTACATCATGCCACAAGGGAGTGGCCCTAAAACCTGTTTCTTCCAAGGTTCTAGTGCAGTGACGGCGAACCTTTCAGAGCTTTCAATAACAACAAACAGCTTGCTGCAGCATGTGTGTCATAGAGTTGCCACCATTGTACTAGTGCATGTAAGTTCTAGTCCCTTTAATATCCTCTTCCTGACAGAATGAAGGAAACAGAAAAATTTTTAATCTACCTGCTTTAGAAAAGTTCTCTTGTCATTACATGTACATACAAATAAAAAAAAATTGAGCTGTAGTAACACTGGACAGAGGTCATTGGGTCATTTTAGAATGTAGAAGAGAGAGAAAGGGGGAGTAGCCCTTTCCTTTTTAAGCAGAATTTCTTGAACAGGGTTCTTCTTAGCATTTGTTAAGGAACCACATACTTTAGGGAAAAATGCCCAGGAAAGTTAGATATGAAACTCAGGCAAAACAAAACACTATTCTAGAGATTAGGGCCATTCAAGCACACACTGAATGTGCTCTAAAGTATAATGCAAACTTTCCAAATCAAAGAAAACATGTTGAGAAGTACGAGACTAAATAGTTATTCAGTAAACACAAATGACACGTTAATTCCTAGGCAGAAAGTTACAAATAAATTATGTGAAGAAGATATAAGATCCAGGAAGAAAACAAAACTTCAAAGAAAGAAAGTTGGGTAGATATGTCACCTTGAACTTGAAGCCTATCTAATGATGAAGCTACAAAAAAAACCCAACAAAATATCACAGTTTCTATTATATGAGAAACCCAAAATATAAATAAAGAAAAAAATAAAAATTAGGTAATAGGAAGTAGAGAGATATCTTTCTCAAATGGGAAGGGGATCAAGAGCTAGAGGGAGGGGGGGAGGAAGGGAGGGAAAAGAAAAAGAAAAAGAAGAAAAAAAAGATGCAGCCAGGAAGGAAGGTGGAGAGGAGGAAGAGGCATAAAAAGAATTAAGATGTGTTACATACATGTACCAACTCCCCACGAGGAATATAATCATTATGTACTGCAAACACGCACTGATAAAAATAAAAACAGGTCCCACAATGGGCTAAAATTATTAAACAAGCATACAGAACTGGCTACACTGGGTTTTAACGTTTCAAAACATAGAGTCTGCCAAAAACATGCATACAAACTTTATCAGTTCTGCGTGCTAATGTCTGGAAGCTAATGGCCACCACTTTGAGCACCTCTTGTAATTGTAGAAGCCAAAGATAACTTGAATTAATCTCATTTAGTATTAAAATACTTATACAAGTTTTTCTTTTCCTGATGTATACAATTCTTTTGGTGGACTCTGTATATAACGTGGTATAGTCACGGGCACTGGGTCAGTCAGCATTACCCAGGAAGGAAGGAAGGCTGGGATGAATTGCCTGCAAAAAGCTAGACAACTGCTATTCCTTCCTACGTCTGAACACATCTGCACAAAGATCATTTACTGCCTGTTAATACGAACCCTAAAAATTCACTTCTGACTAAGGAAAGTACAAACTGCACAGGTGATCTCAAAACTTGGATTTGCAATGAGAAACAAGCAACTGTGCTAACATAAACCCCAAAGTCCCAAAACGTTCTGTTCTACGTCAGAGGTTTGAAATAAAAATCCAAAGACAGCCTCACTTTCCCCTCAAATTAAAAATTAATATCACACAATCACCTTCAGCATTACTTCCTTCAACTAAAATCTACTGAACAATACCATGTAGAAGATAGCCCACGGGTTAAGGTAAATATGGAGTCAGAGGAGGTGAGGAGAACCAACACAAGTTCTGGCTCCATAAAAAGCTGAGAAAAGCACAGGCAAAAAAAAGAGTAACGAAAACCCCAGAAGTGTTAACAGTTAACAAGGGAATGGAGAGAATTATAGACAGAACTGAAATCAGTCAAGAAAATGCATCTTTAAAATGAATTTAAAATCATATTTAAAAGTAGAAAAATCATCATTAAGGTGCATTATGCCTGAAATATTTTAATGATTACATTTTAATTATTAGCACAATGATCAGAATCCTGGTCAATGCTTACCACTTTATTGCATCAAAAGGAAAAATCCTCCTTTCCCCTTTTCCCATTGACAGGAGTGTGACACAACATGGCATGACACTCATGTGTTTTTGTGCTTTTATTTTTGTTTTTTACAAAACCTGAACTATTATGGACCTAAGATGAGTTGAACAGTAAACAGTCATTATTTAGGATATGCAATCATTTTATGTAGCATGAAAAAAAATATTCAGCCAATAAATCATCATAATTGCAAGACCACTTGTGATTTTGGATTTTTAATTAAAATGAGGGGGAAAGAAAGAAAGTAGAATTTTAGAACTGATGTACCAGTTCTACACAGAGTGTAGAATTACTGTGAATTTTAAACTTGCCCACCCCAAGAGAAAGAAAAAAAATCCACAAAATAAAGTGCACACAATGGCTAAAGGATTAAAACCAGTAACATTATTTGGTAAGAGCAGTACAAACCAAGAAACTCATTTAGAAAGAGAATCTGGTCTAAACTGTGGCCAGCATAAATTCTTGTCATGTAAGAGTAAATTAATTAAAGGAGCAGCTTACCCCAGGAAACATGCCCAAGTACAATATGACCCCAGTGAAGGTGGTGCTGAGAGTGAGGAGGTTAGCTGAACTTCTTCAACAACACTCCTCACTCCTAACCCAGCTCCACACCAGGCTGACAACTTCAGGAATTTCCAACACCTCTCTGACATAGACTAATTAAGAAAGCAGAGCAATGAACACTTCAAAACTTCTCCAGTCTGGACCTAATCAACTGTTCCAAGAAGTACCTTTCCAAATCTTCATTATCAGTGGTAGGTGATCAGTGAGACAATTTTCTGAACTATGGATTGCAGAACCACAAAGGTGAGCCTTAAAAACCATCCAGCAGGGCTGGGGATTTATTTAGCTCAGAGGTTAGAGTGCTTGCCTTGCAAGCACAAGGCCCTGAGTTCGATCCTCAGCACCAAAACAAAACAAAAAAACAAAAGCCACCCAGCTCTCCCCATTTTACAGATGAGGAAACCATAGTCAACCAGGTGGTGGTACAGGTTCCCACCCTAGGAATTCAACTCCAACTTCTTGGCCTCTGCCCAGGGCTCATTCTGGTAAAGAACATAGGATGACGGCAAAAGGTGTCAAAGAATTCCAGACAAATCAAAATACAGTACTTCAAAGACACCAGGAAACCACAGCACTACAGATATCAAAGTGAATTTTCCAATGAAGCAGATAGTACAGGAAAGTAAGTCTTCCCTTCTTGAATACACAGCGTGAAACACCCAAGATAGTATACCGAAAATGTAAAAAACCCAATTTTTTTTTTTGTGGTGCCGGGGATCGAACTCAGGGCCTTGTGCTTGCAAGGCAAGCACTCTAATCACTGAGCTAAATCCCCAGCCCCAAAAACCCAATTATTAACAGTAGCACTTTAACCCTGACAGAGGTGAATAGTGTATCTTGTCAAAACTCAGGAATTTTGGTGTTCTTATGTTAGTTTGAATACGTAAATGTTTAATCAGTTGAATTAAGTAGCAAGATATTTAAAAGCAGGAAGCAGATGTAGTATTAACCACCTCTGTCTTGCCTTTCTACAATAAACACAATTTTTTTTAACAGTATGTTCTTTGCTGCAATTTTATTGTTGGTTATCTAGTTGGGTCTTTCTGTATTTGAAAACTAGCCGATTTATATCCGTATCACAATGAACAAATATATTCCTTCATGTATGACAGTTTCAGCATACAGAATGCAACCTCAGCTACCAATTATAGCTGCAAATGAGCAATAGTGTGGAATGAGACAGCCTGCTGGCTTTGTTAGTATTCTGTCTCCTCTGGGATCCCATGGGGAAAGGGGAGGCTCTGATGAAGAGAAGCCCTTGGCTCATGGTTTATTGTGCTTGCCACCAGCTGCAGACTTCTCATCTCATTAGTTCTTTTAGAATACTGTGGGTGAAGACAGCTGTAGCCTACTTGAGTCTTCAGCTCCTGGGTATTCTGAAGGCTGAATTTGCTATGCACTTTCTGTAATCCTTGGGAAAAAAGAAAGCACATTCACTAGGCCAAGGAAATGCATTTTTAAAATGAATTTTAAAATCATGTTTAAAAGTAGAAAAATTTTATTGCTAAGGTGCATTGCGTTTAAAGATTTTTTTATGATCCAATTTTAATTATCTGTATAATGCCCAGAGGCCTGGCCAGGATAAGGGCTTAGTATAACCATCATTATCAAGTTAGGTGTAATGTCCCTAGATACCACTTGCTCCACCAGTAACAGTGCTTGAACAACATAAAAATACAATAGTATCAGCATAAGATAGATTCAGATTAGTGTTAATACAACTCTATTTAATTGAAAACTCTTATTTAAGTAAAAACCAAGGCAAGTGAAAGTCAAGATACTCTTTGGAGAATAAAATAAAATATAATATGGTAAATAAATGGATTGCTGGGTCTCCAAGCTGTAGCCACAGAATACATACATTAAATTCTTACAAATAACTGTTTTCTGTCACTGGAATACAAAAGTTGTGCTACCTCTTGGGTGTACATCTGTTACTCGCTACAGCTCTCAACAGAAAGTCTCAACAGAAACCAGATTCATTTTGAAGACAAAGAATATTAGTTTCATGAATCTTTTAGCACAGTGGCTGTCCCCCAAAATGCAAGTACAGAATGTGTGCTGAGCCAACCTACTATGTCCTTGAGCCTAGATTTAACTCATGATTATGAATACGGAAGTGAGTAGGAAGTGAAGGGCATGCGGGTAGGAGTTTCCTGACAGCTTGTGAAAAAAAATCAAGATGAACTTCAGACACCAGAAACTACTTGAAGATCCATGCATGGGTTGCTACAGGTAAGGCTATGTGTGAACTAAGGACAGAGTATGCATGCCACAAGCATTAGCAACCACAACATGCATGTTCATAAAGATCAAGCCTAACGCCCCTACCACCACTACGGGGGGAGAGAGGGAATTTTTTACAGAATAAACATAAAAAAGTGAGAGGGCCATTAAGATCTTGCAGCCTGCTATAAAATGCTCTCCTTTAGCATAAGATGATTAATTAGGTGTCTATTCAAATAGCTCAAAGATAATCGCTAAGTTTAAAATGCATGGGTATTGCTGCTCAACTCAGCAAGGCTTATTTCCTCTAATCATGTCCTAAAAATAAAGCCCAGGATGGGAGAAAAGGCTGAATTAAATATGAAGATAAGAAAAAGAAATATGAAGATAAGTAACAAACATAATTTACAAGCACCACCCTACATTTTCAGTATTGTGCCACCTATAAAAACGGAAAGTTCCTGGATCCTATCACAGCTGACCCCCAGTGCCAAATACCTAACTACAGCTGACAAAATTCAAGCCAGACTCCAAAGGGTAAGCCCCTTTAAGAAATGTTTGTGTAAAACGTTTCAATAGCAAGTAACAGAGGTGTAAAGAGAAATAACATTTACTAACTTGTTTAAGAAACTGATTTCAACAGTTATTTTCCAATAAGCAGCTTTCTTTTCTATTTTTAATTACATCTCCCCAGTGACTCCTCACCCTTTCAGGTTCCCACAGAGTACCATTAATGTAGTATAAGTAAATCTCATTAATTCAGGTCCTACCACCTTGGAATTCATAATCACTCGGACAGGGGCTGGCCTGAAGTTTATCTTTGCATGATCTATGAAAAAAAGATTTGCTACACAAATTAATAGAGTAACAAGATCTCAGGAGGGCTGTTTAAACAGTTCAGAAGTGTTTTAGAGCAATTCAGAAGCATTCATTTGCATATAATTATTATGCTAATTACAAATCATTCTTATCTATTCATTAAAGCAGATTCCCAAAAGACCACTAATTGTCAATAACTTGTTGGCCTAGTTTCTGTTACTGAATGTACCTCAGAGGAACAAAACCACATTAAAAAATATTCTACAATTCAACACTCTCATTAATCCTTACTGGCTTTCTACCAATAAATCCTACAACCTGAATTTTTAAACAAGTGAATCAAGAACTGAGAAATACAGTCAAATATATACACACTGGACAGAATATTTTTGTAATTTTTCCAAATGCACAGAGACCCTCCATAGAGTCCTAGGGTGAGTGTGTGTGATTTTATGTCCCACTCAGGGTCATCAACAGAGCTGCGGCCACTCTGAAGAACAGAGCACCACTTGACAAGAGCACAACTAGACTTAATGGCTTCCCCTTGATTCCTGACCTTATCCTTGACACCAACACCACCAGACAGACTCCCAAGGCCTTTGGAAGGGTACACCAGAAAAAAAGTCAGAATTTCAGCCCTGAAAAAAACAACCAAATACCCGTGCAATACACTCCCTATCCTGGCTGGGAATTCAGCTCAGTGGTTAAGAGTGCTTGCCTACCAAGTGCACAGCCCTGAGTTCAATGCCCGGCAACCAAAAAACCCAAAGAAAACCAAAACAACAAAAACACCCCACTCCCTATCCTACAACAAAACAAGGAAACCAAATAGTTATGCTCCCGAATGCGAAGGCCAGGGGAGGGGAAGAGCAGCAAGTACTCAGCAGGAGAAAACAGGGTTCCTGGACAGCTTAGGGCGATGTGATGGGCTACCCTGAGCAGATGCCGGTAAGCTCCTTCCTGGCCCTTTCCTCAAAGGAGCTGCGTTACTGGTCCAGGGGTGTTTCGGTCACAAATATACAACAGATTTATTATGTGGCTTTATACTTTATGTTGATACATTATAGGATTTAAAAATGAAGATATTTTAAACTCTTAGACACCAATAAAATACAGTTAACGTATTAACATGTTGCTTTTGTTAAGGTGCTTGTTAAACATCACATATTTTAAAATTAAATTGCATATACCTGAAAATACATCTAACAAAGTTTTAACAATCCATTTGCTTCCTCTTAAGTGATAGCAGATCACTGAACAAACTATATCATACTCCACCAACTAAAATGGGGGAAACTAAGAAAATTCTAAGTGTACCAGTAAAATGTTGGTTTGTGATCTGGCCTTCAGTTCCTAAGTCCCAGGATCCCACTTGATCTGTTAGCACTAATTTGACAAACAAGGAATAGGAAAATTATTGGGAAAAAAACCGAAACATTTCCTTACAGTAAGAGCAAAATCCAATGAACAGCATTCTTGCTACTATTTTCAGAGTACTTATAAACTAAGCCAGGTAGGAAGTCTCTCAGTTAGCCCTCCACCACTGGAAAAAAATCTTTGCAAGCGCACCCCTGCTGAGCAGAAAAGCTAGGACTCAGAAAGGCCCTGACACCAAAGCCAAGCACAGTGGACACTGCAGAAGGGGGGTTTATGCTTTATCACTCACTAATTACACTCCAGGACCTGAAGGGGCTTTGCTACTTCTCAGCCCAGAGAACCCACCCTAAGAGCTTTTGTAAGGGATGACCTGTAAAAACTTGACTTGAAGCAGTTTATATTGGGTTTCTTTAATAACACCTTTCATTAGCTGCTCAAAAACGACATTTTCTGCCTCTCAGTGGAGATTTCTTGCCCTGCTCACTCACACCATCATCTTCTCTTTTTTTCTTTTAAAACACAGATGAGATTGGGCATGAGCAACAAGTTAATGGATTCTACTAAACAAAAAAGTACTTTGTGCAAAGTATGTTCGTACACAGATTTTTAACAGAAAAGTAAAATCCTTGTTAAGAGTTAAACAAGCATGAAATAAGTGATATTTTATTTTCCCACAAGAGGGCACTGCCACCCAACTACACCTTCAAACGTACCGGACATTCCCTATGTCCACTACTAGAAATGATCTGAAAGTACTCGGCCATGTAAGGTAGCAAAATAAAATGGGAAAACATTTTGTATTTCTTTTTAATGGGAACCATGCTTACATTTATTTATATCTTTTTTGAGGATGGGAAAAAGTCCTCTACAACTTACTACAAAAACGATCTGGGCAATGGTTCGCTTCATGGCACAGCAAAAACTAAATGAGCTGACCATTTGACAGGTGTAAATTTCTTAAGCATAAGCAAAACTGCTGCTATCTCAAAATCAGTATTTGTTTTTTCCCCCAGTTTTCAGAAGACTACTAGTACATGTGTTCGTCAGAAGTTAAGAGTTAATCACAAGTCTCACTTCAATTAAGAGCTCTGGGAGGTCTCTCATACATCAGGGTTAAACTTTAAATTTGTAAGAGAGAAGTGAATGTCTATGTTCATGTTAACAGCAAAAGAAGGAGGTACTCCACTGAGATCAAGTGTCTGCTCCTGCCAAAGCGAACTAAGTGAAGCAGCATTTGGCAAGCACAGGGCTTGCTGGATCTCAGCTGTGGACTTCTCCTAACTGAAAGTGCTTTTCAGATCTAAAGAACCAGGTAGCCGCTGCCCAGCTCCAAGAAGCAGAAAGCCCTTCTTAGGGACTACAGAGAAACAGCTGAAGCAAATTAACATCCAACATGCAGCTGTGAGAGAGAGAACCCAATGGAATCACGGTGTGACTCAGGACACTTAGGCTAATGTCTACCAAAGATTAATTTGGTACCTATCTCAGGTTGACCCAGAAGAAAACTTTATTTCTGTAGCTCAAAAGCTGACATATACTACCAACTTCATATTATTTGATGTAATATTTAACTTGTACCAGTCAGAGTCCATCATTCTTTTTAATTTTGAAGAGAAAAAAATTTAATCATATACGAATTTAAAAAATATATTTTATGACTCTTACATGTCTTTAAAATTAAAGTCTTTTTTCTAAATGCAGTGCAGTAAAGCATCTGTTACCAAGACTATCTACTCAAATACGTAACATCTGGGCACAGTGTTAACAGAATATCTGATCAAAAGAAAAGATATGGCTGGCCCCTTCTGAAGGCACAAGAAACAAGCATTGCGTAAGGTGTGGTCAAAATCTACAGGCCCCTAATGATCAACCCAAAATAAACCAAGCTTCACCAGTTTGCCAAGACTAACATTGAGAAAAAAACATTTTTTTAAAAAAAAGCAAAATAACCTTTTTAAAAACAATACATGCTCATAGTACAAAACAAAGTACTTTAATTTCCACTTTAGCTAAATTAATTAAATTACCATTCAAATGAAATACAGCATATTCTTGGCCTCATTTAAAATGGATCATTGTTGTGTGTACCAAAAAATTCTCACTAAACAAATGGATCAAAACCGAAGAACAAATAGTCGATGGTGAAAAGAACAAACAAAAAGCACAAACTTAAAAAACTATTAACTTCCAAAGAATGTTCTGAGAACTGGACCTACTCACATTTGGGACGGACACACACAGTGTTTTCCACATGAGACAAAAGTTGGGGAAGGTTGGGGGAGACTTTGAAGGAGAAGTCATTGTGGATACTAAAAGGGAGGCAGAGCTTTACCAACAGCCCAACCTCTTACCTAGGGTGGCTTGTGTGCTCTAGGGTGGTAAAGAACTGTGATTACTGAATGCTGAAAAGGGTGCCACAAGCAGCTTTCTGCTGGAAGGAGATGATGCAGAGCAGTCCAGAGTGCACCAGCAACAGCAACCCAACAGCCCATCCACAGAGGGAAGTATGGCTGCCAGGAAAAGGTACCCGGGCTGCCAAAGGATTTCAGCACTACTCTCCCTATTACTCCTTCAGGCTCGCCAATGAAAAAGGGACTAAAAACAAGGAGGTTTGGAGCAAATATGACATGGAAATTATGCTCAGGTAAGGACAGGCAAGGGGGAAGTGCTTGGGAGTAACAATTAGGGTGAAGGTTAAAAAAATTAAAAGGAAGTGGCATACCAAGATACATCATGTACAGATACAAAATAACCATGTTGATTATGATCATTATGTATACAATGTACCAATACATGTTCTTGGTAAAAATAAAAATTTAAAAAATTTAAAAAATTTTTTTAAAAAAAGGAAGTGGCATGAATGGAATCTGAGCCAAGCTTACACAAAAAAGAAGCCCTTCCAAGACCTGCAGGGACTTGTCAGTGAAAGACCCATCAGAATACCCTGCATGTTGGTTCTGTGACCCAGAAACAACATACAAGGAGTTTCTAGCATGTATCTTCTTCTTTCTGGGAACGCGATTTTCAGCGAAAGATCCCTATGGCCCCAAAATGTGTAAGTCTTGATTTTGAAACACCTCATCGGGGGAAAAAATATCTTTTACCATAAATTAAAACATTAAACTCACACATGCTGAAGTATGAGGGAAAAAATTTCACTGTCTTTGCACTTGCTGTATTTTAATATGGTATACAGCTATGTTTTTAAACTACACTGTCCAAACAATTTAGTACTTTTATATCATTAAAATTTGCTTACTACTGATACCTAAAAAACTTAGATGTTACCTTTAAATGTGTAAGCTTAAAAATTTGGAATTACTATTATTTCTACTATAAAATATACTTTGGAAATTAGTTACATAATGTACTATGGAGGAAGGCTACTACCATTCTTTCTTGTTCCATATAAATACCTTAAAATGTGGTTCCAATTTCTCTCTTTTTAAAAAGCTGTGCTCATTTTCTTTCAAATTACTTCCAAAAACGAAGGTTTCTCTGATGTTAATCACGTATACACTTCAGCTTACACTTTAAAGAGTCTTCCTCTCCTGGGAAGTGACTTTTGTATACAAATCATGGAAAGCTACTTAGACAAAGTGCTGGAGATGATTAAAAGGGGCCAGATTCAAGTTTATATCTTTAAAAAAAAAAAAGCAGAAGCAGATGTCAACTGACTCATTTGTGTATATTTTAGAAATGAGCTGAAGATATACATGTGCATTTCATCAGGACATTTAAAGAATCTCCAACTTTTCACTGTGGTTATGTATCAACGTCAACTTTAGAAATTGGAAAAAAATGAATTTCTTTAAACCTATGTTCTAGTGTTTTCCACTTGATAGCCTGACTTACTACAACTTGATCTAACTAAAAACACTTTCAAAATTTGACCAAAAGAATTTATTTTGAAACTCAGGATTTTTAGAATTGAATACACATCATATTTTTCATCATCTAGAATTAGTAAAGAAGGAACTAAAGTAATAGCAAATGGTTATTTACTACTTGAACAATAAAAACTTCAACTTCTTCACCTTTCCCTCTTCTTATTGTGTGGTTTTGTTTTTGTTTTTGTTTTTGTTTTTGAGATGGGAGTATTGTTATGCTGCTCAGGTTGATTCTGATTCCATTACTGAGAAGCTCCCTCCATGTCAGAATTGAGCATCTTGCTAAGTCCTAGAAATTCATAAATGAGTACAGTGCAGCCCTGGTCCCCAAGAGGCACCCAATTTACTGAGGAAGGCTTTCCAGGAGTGATGTCTAGGTTAGATCTAAAATGGGAGTGGGAAGGTGGTAGGAGGGGCTGGTGTGGAGAGGTGTGTGGTAAGGAAATGTATTCTCCTGAAGCATGCTGTTCTCTTGGATTGCTGGAATGCCCAGTGAGAAGACCCTTCCTTCTTAAAGTACGTAAAACCTTAGTGACACTTCACTACAATACCTCTTCCCCATGAAACACAGAATCTGTTTTGTATGGTGGAAACATTCTAAAGGGCCAAAAGAAATTGCAGGGGGACATTCCAGTCTGCTAACTTATTACTTTACAACAGTGTTCTAGTTACTTCTAGAATAGTATCTACAAAAAACCTTAAATATGTATTTAAACATAAATAATTTCTAAAACTACTCTGTGAACCTACAACAAATGCTTGTGCCTAAGATTACTGTGACAATGTTATCCTTCAATTACATAAGTATGTCAATTCTTCCAGTCAATATTCAATTACATCATAGGTCAAATCACATCCTTTCTGCACATGAAATCAGTTCATAAGTGATCAAAAAACAGCACGTTAACAACAAGAGTGACATACAAGCCATCTGACAACCCTGCAGAGTTAAACCCTAAAAGTAATCACGTCATTCTGAATCAAAATTGTAGAGCTGTTTATATTAAATCCATCTGCAGTGACAGAAAACTCCCACCAGATGGAGTTAAAAGATTCAAGCTTCAATTTCAATTCTTGATTTTTTGTACATTTTTCCAGTTTCTGAGATGTAATTACTTACCATCCTAAAATTACTAATGCAACTGTTTCATCTGATTTTCTATAAAACAAGCATTATGAAGAAAAGAAACTCAACCATTTAAATTGTTATTTAAAGAGCTGGAGGGGAGAGTAAGGGGACATTAAAAAAAAATGAACATGTGTTATGTATATTATACCAACTCCCCATGATGAATGTAATCATTAAACACTACGAACATGTATTAATAAAAATTAAAAAAAAAAAAAAGACCTGGGTATGGTCACACATGCTTGTAACCTAGCACTCTGGGAGGCTGAGGCAGGAGGGTCAAGTTCAAACCCAGCCTGTACAATTTAATGACTTAGCAAGACCCTATCTCGAGATAATGAAAAATGAAAAAAAGTGTTGGAGATATAGCTCAGTGAGAAGTTACTTCAAAAACTCAGGTGGAGACTATACTAGGAATCAAGATGCCTGTCTGAGAAATCTCTCTAGACTTTCAGAATGTTTCCTGATTATTTTCCTTTTTTTCTGTACCATCACCCAAACAAATCTTACAACAAACCTTTAAACTGAACAGGACAAGGGGGCGCACTAATCTGCCTAACTTCTAAATGTTAACAACTGCATAAGTAATCAGATTCAGCACATATATGAGGGAGACACATTCCAATTAGCCACTCTATCTCCCCTTCCCTGCTTACTATTAAAGTTGCGTTGTGAAAAACAAAGGAGAAACCTAGCCGGAGGCTTCTGGCCTAATAATGTACGAAGTGAAGTAGGACAGTGATGCCTCCCACTGAGCTGCCTCCCACTGAGCTGCAGGATGAGCGTTTGAGCAGCTCGGGCAGCAGGTAGGCGCTCATCCAGCCATTCCCCATCTGACCTGAGCCTCCACAAGCCATTCTCTAGACAACCCTGCACAAAGCAAGACCCAGAAAATTTAGGACCTCACCAACAACTCCTGAAGTTCAAAAGGTGACCCAATCCACTGAGTGCAACACCATTTCCAACCCATGCACTCAGCCTATTGGTTTATTGTAGTTATTATGCTCTCAATTCTAATATCCCTCCAACTCTTAAAGAGCAAGTTTTCAGCACTAAAACATGAGTGCTACTGTGGCTGATGCACTCCAAGGTGATGATCCCACCATGAGCCACATGAATTCTGCCCTTAAGTGCGAGTAGAACTTCCGACTTGCTTCTAATAACAGGCTACAGCAAAGGTGCTGGAAGCTATTCCCTTGATTAGGTTATACTGCCCGACCACTGATAGCAGTGATTTGTAAGCCAGTAAAAGAAAATTGATGTAGTTAATGAGAAAGACACCCTACTAATGTGTTACACACAGCTGCATGACCTGGATTCTTCCACCCTAAGTCTCCTGTCTCAAAGGAATCAGTATTTTCAGCAGTGCCACAAAAATTCCTCTAGACCATCTAAACATAAGCAAATATAGACACATTTTTCTCCCTTTTAAAATATTACAAACAAAAGCATATTTTACTTACCCTTATCCTTCTCCCTCCAAATTACCTTGAAAGGAATTCTCATCAACACAATTAGAACTCACTCTCTTTTAGTGACTACCCTGAACAACTATCACACTTAATCATGTTTTTAACCAGTTCCTGATTCATGGAGAAACATTTAGACTACAGACAGTTTCTAATCTTAGGTCCCATCACAGTAAGTAAATGCCTAGAAATGGAACTTTGCTAGGTCAAAGGGCACGTACACTGGTAATTCTGCTTGACCAGTTTTATCAATTTACACTCACCACAGGAAAATGTGTGAATGTCTGCTTCCTTGCCCCCTTACCAACAGAGAGTTATCAAACTGACATCAAACTGATTTTATATTCCAAAATAAACTCGAATCATACAGGTTAATCTCAAGCTCATTGGGGGCATGTGAAACCTCCCAGGAGGAAGTGAGATCTGACCTCCACTCTCGAGGACAGAGAGGCCTTGGACAAAGGAAGGAGTCCCCAGAGGAAGGCGAGGAAAGAGGTGCACTGGGGCAGGACATGGTCATTGGCCAACCAGTCTGAGGAGCAGAACATGCATAGTGCTCAGGGAAAACTAGAGAAATGACCGACAAGGCAAGGCCTTCACTCCAAAGCAATCAAGAATCAGCAGACAGCACTGGCTGAGGGTTAGAATGTCTACTTCTGTCACTAGTTCAGTGACCCTGAGAAACTAGTTTGCCTGGGCTTTCGTTTCCTCACTTACAAAATAGGGATGTTGGCCCTGAAATCAAAGCTAAAGAAGGGTGAGCTCAAATTTGAGCGTCAATAAGATGATGCCAGACAAGAAGTTTGTTGGTAGAGAAGAGCGAATACTCTGCTCCAAACTCTAGTCATTCCAACCTGACAACCTGAAGGGACACCAAGAAACTAGCAAAGCACAGCTGGAAAGCCAGGAGTCTTAAATAGCTGAGATTCTGTTCAACTCTTAAAAAAATCCCAAATCAACATGAGACACTGCATCTTTATCCTTCACTTGTATTCTGCTTGATGACAATGCCATCATTCACATAACACCCATTCACCAAGTACCTATTAAATTCAGGCACTGTTGTAGGAGCCAGAAGACAGGTTCAATTTCTATTTGAAAGGGAGAGAGAGGGGTTGAGGGTTGAGCTTAGTGGTAGAGCGCTTGCCTATCCAAAAAAAAGTAAGTGAAAGGGAGAGAAAGAAATGAGGCAAGAAATTTACAGTGGGTCAGAGTGTCATGAGCAGGGATGGACTGCTTCATCCACCAAAATCCTACCCATCCTCAAAACAGGCTTCCATTCAGCCTGTTCCACCACAGAGATTGCCTCTTTTTTGAAGTCCTGCAGACTCTGGGCCACACACAAGCTTCTGCCACTTGTTAGCTATTTGACACTACCGGGTTGGGCTCACTCAGACTCTAAGCCTCTTGGGGTACTATACCAATCTTGGAAAGCTACCACAGTGAAACGCTGGCTGTACGCTGAGTGGCACTCAATCAATACCTGTTGATTGCCATGATGACACTGCCATTTCAGAATTGCAAATGTGTTCTTAATTATTCCTTTTCTAAGCACCATGAACAAGAATTTTCTTGATACAAATTTACATAAAAGAGCAGAATCAAATGAACAAATCAACTCAACAAAACAGAATATGCAAAGTAGTAACAACTACCAGGCAGACAGGTTCCCTGCCCCACTGGGTCTTAAGATCACCTCTCCCCTGCACTGGGGGCCTGGTCCCGCAGCCCTCCACTCAGCCAGCCCCCACACATCCACAGGCAGCTCTGTGCTCTGCTCCCATCGCTGCCAGGCTTAAAAACTGTCATGGACACCTTTCACCATCACAAAGTCACAAAGTTCCCCACTTCTCTTTTTATAGCAGAAAAATATGCATATTGGTGTTCTTTTAACATCAGAAGGCCTAACAATATCTACATATTAGTTGTACTTTCATTATCCATGACTGAGAAAGCACTTAAGACAAAAAAAATACTTCGATGCAAAGGTTCACAAAAATGCTATTCGCAGCAGCCATGAGGTGGAGAGAGCCAAATGCCATCAATAAATAAATGCATAAGCATCTATATGTCCACACAATATTTAACCATAAAATGAAGTACAGATACACACTATTAACAACTATAATGTGAATAAACCTTGAAAACATGCAAAGTATAAGAGAGAAACCAGAAACAACAGACTATTTATGATTCATGTTTATGAAATATCCACAGCATAGCAGTTATCAAAGGTTGAGAAACCAGGCAGTGCAAAGACTACAATGGATACAGGGTGCCTTTTGGGATGAAAATATTCTGGGAACTAAATGGTGACAAAAGGCTGCACAATACTGAATATACTAAATGCTACTGAGTTGTACATTTGAAAATGAAAGTGTTATGTATATTTTATCATAGTGAAGAAATGCTACTGTAAATTTAGTACACCTTAAAACAAACCTTTACCTGCTCATCCCTAAAATGTAACTTGGAAAAAGGGAACCACAAACACTGGAACACAAACCTGTACACTTACCAGGTACACTTACCGGGTGGACACTGGAACTCCTGCATGGCTGCAGCTAGTAACAACAGCGAAATGACCTGCCCTTCCTGAACTGCACTGCTCTAAGTACCCACATTCAATTAACCCTGAGAGATAATAAGCCATAGTATTTCACACATTACAGGCACAGAGAAGTCACGTATTCTGTCCAAGATCAAAGAGCCTGAGCATGGCAGAACCTCAGAATTTGAATGTGCAGCCAATCTAGTATCAGAACATATGTTCTTAGTCACATCTCCACTAATTCATAATGCATGGACCCAGTTCACTGTCTTTTACAATTTATCCACCCCAAACATTACCACTCCACACAGCCATCTGTTCAGCCTTTTCACACAGAGTGTCTTCTACCTGGAGCCCCCATGTGACCTCAACTGCTGGTTTCTTGCATCCTCTAGACAAGCAGTGCCATCTCCCTTCCCTGAAGGCTTTCATGGGGTAGAGGGAATGGGAACCAGGGCCTCTAGGGCCCTAGTGCAGTATAATCTCCCTTACACAGTTCTTTCTACCAACAGTCATGTCTGCAAACACCAAGTGCCCATTTTTGCCTGAGGACCACAGCTGCTTTTATCTCTCCTGCCCCTAAACCAAAGATGCCTTGTACTCTTGGTGGTGAACAACAGGGAATGCAAACCAGTGAACCACAACAGCTAATCGACAAAAAATCATTTTGTTTGGTCAGCACAGTGTTTCAATACCAACATAAGACATCTTCCCCAAGGCATCACTTCCAGTGAGCCACGTGACTACTTGCTGTCCTCTTGTGATCAGCAACTCTAGGTTGGTCAGTGAGCCTGATCTAGCCATTAACTGATTCATTTACTACTCACAGGTTTCTTCCTATCCCTGCTCTTTACGTATTGTAAATTATGGCCGGAAAAGATACCAATAGAAATAAATGACCAAAACAGATATATCATTTGAATGTTCTTCATTTCTAAGAATAAAAAAACCTCCAGTTATGGCTTATGTCTAGACTTCCCCCCAAAGCCTCACCTATGACTGTGTGAGGCTTTGGGGGGAAGTCTAGACATAAGCCATAACTGGAGGGTTTCAGAGGTGGCTAGATCTAGGGTGTGTGATGCTAGGATTAAATTGTATGATGCTGGGATTAATTAAGGGTGTGATTACAAATTACCCCACTGATTGGTTTGGCATAATTCTGAGTGTGGATAATGGGAAGGCCCATCCTGGATGTGGGTGGTACCACCCAAAGAGTGGGTACCCTGGATGGATATAAAAGGACAGAAAAGGCAGGCCGGTTGCTTCTTCTTCACTACTTTGCTGCCTTCTGCCCACTATGACTTGTTTCACCTCCAGGATGCCCCTCTGCCATGCCTCCTGCTTTGGAGCCAGCCAACTATGAAATGAAACCTCTACGAACTGTGAGCTACAATAAACCTTTCCTCTTTTAACTTCAGGTGTGGGGTATTTCATCTCAGTAATAAGAAAAGTAACCAAGACACCTCCCTATATAATTTCAAAGACGGAAATAATCCTAAAATTAAAGTAACTTCAAAGCACAACACAACTGAAAGAACTTCTAGGACAAAGGGTCCCTTCTCAGTGCCTACTGTCGTCAGGGATGGGGCTTAGGGAATACAGGGTCACTGCTGTCAGGGACAACCCATGACTTCGGAAAAGGTCAGAGACCTTTGTTTTCTTTTACCTTTAAACTCAACAAACGGGCCAGACATTTCGTGTTTTAGTTATTTCTATTCACCTGACAACACAGCTCAAGTTCAGAGACTAAACATTAAAAATAGAAATGGAAGATGTTCATTAAACATATTGTGCTTGACCATAACAAAACAAGGGGCACCAGTCACAGTTTTTCCAAAGCTCTGGCTCTCCAGCCAGATGATCACTGCTTGTCCTAACATGCACAGTCTACAATCGTGCCCTGCTAAATTGAAACATGCCGTAATCCTGGCATACTATAAAATAAGAACTGAGTTAACACTCAAAAATCTCAACAAAAAAATACAAGGGTCTTAATCTGGCATAAAGTGTAAGTGCATGTACTTGTGGGAAAAAATTTTAAAATCAAAAGCTGAGCAATAAATATTTGTCTTTAGTAAGAATCAAAACAGAAAACTAAACAACAGTTACGTTAAAATATTACATATCAGCTGGGTACAATGGCACACGATTAATCCCAGAACTCTGGGAATTTAATGGAAGAAGATCGTAAGTTGGATCCCGGCCTAGTGAAAGTACCAAAACCCTGTCTCAAAATAAAAAATAAGGGATAGGGATGTAGCTCATTGTGAAGGCCTTGGGTTCAATCCCCAATACCAAAAGAAAAAAAGAGAGAGAGAGAAAAAATGATATTACACATCAAATACTGTGTACGAAGAACTTCAGCCTTAGGTGAATTACTGAAAACCTGTATGTAAATCACATTTTTGCCATCTTAACCACACTTGAAAAGTATAAAGAAGCTCAAGGGAAAATACTTTTGTAAACAATGTGCTTTTTTTCCTCAATGAAAACATGTATGCCAGATATAACGGGATTCCTTAAAGAAATCAAAATCTGCACAGAAAACAAATTGCCTTATCTTATAATCAGGTCTGTCTGTGCACAGACCTAGATCTGAGCTTCAGCCTCATTTCAGTGTAGAAACATAGGCCATGCAGAAAAGAAAATCATTTTTAGATGTTTAAGGGAGAAGTGTTAAAATGTCATCAAGTTGTACTTACTCCAGGTTCAACTTGACTTCGATCTGCAATATCTATGTGGACAACTTCAACAGTTTTCCATGTGTTTGGATCCAAACCATGAACCTACAAATGACACAGCAATCAAACAAGGCAAACTCTAGTACTCTTTTAGGTAAAACTATTACACTTACATTTTTTTAACTCCCTATAGCTTCTCAAAATAAGAGGTTGTGTATATGCGTAAGGTTACTGCCAAATGAAGAGAAAGCTGTCAATATTATTTTCTAGCAGTCCTTACAAGGTAGTTTATATAATCAAATGTACCTGTCCTGTGTTTAACCTGAATGATACACAACAAAGTCCTCATAACCTGCAAATCCTACTCTAAAATAAGGCATCATTTAGACTACAAGAAGTCATACTATACGCAGCTAAATTAAATCTCTTCTGAATTTGAGCCAAGGATGGTGGCACAGGCTTGTAATCTCAGCACTTGAGAGGCTGAAGCAGGAGCATCACTGCAAGTTCAAGGCCAGCCTGGGGCTATATAAATTGAGTTCAAGGTCAGCCTGAACTACACAAGAAGACCTTTTCTCAAAGAAAAAGAATTTGATTACCCTAAAGTTCTCCATTTTCAGTGTGATATCAACTCTACACTTCTTGTTGGCCAATCATTTACTTCTGAAACTCCAGGAACTAATTAAGAGTTATTTAAAAACCACCAACACATGCCTACTTGAAAGCTGGAAATGGCAGATTAACTCATACATGGATTAAAATATACCTAACCATCTCTTTAGACCCTAAATTTTAGAGAATTACTAGGAAAAAAACATAAAATATCAAATGATCACTTGAAAGAAAACCCAAGTACTGCAAATTAAAAATCTGAGAGTTCTACTAACTGGCATCAAGAACAAAATAGCACAATAAAAGGTCCCTGTGTTCACTCTTCCATGGTGGCCTGCCCTCATGCTGTAGGGTGCCCTTCTTTTCCTTTTACTTGGCCCAAACTCACTCTGCAGAGCCTATTTCTTTTCCAATCTTTAATAAATCTTTGCTACCATTAAAAAATATATATAGCACAGTAAGGTTATAAAATTTATCACAAACCTTAACTTACATGCTTGTTAAAATGTATCCTAAGTTTGGAATAGTAGATTTCAAACTGGGACTTGCACCAGAAAACAGACTGCTGAGGACCACGCCCAGAAATTCTGATTCAGCAGTTGAGGTGGGGCCTAAGTACTGCATTTCTAAAAAGTACCCACAGATGCTGCTGTTCCTCCAAGGATACTTCTGAGAACCACCAAGCCAAGGGCATCAAAGTAAGCCAGACACCCTCCCCAGATCCCGAACGATCCTTAGTGATTGCATGTCTTTGAGTCCTAGATGACATCGTTTCTCTGACTTCAATCCATATCCCAGCAAACCGGGATGGAGGTGAAAACAATCAATCCCGCTATGGCATGGGCAACAGCTCTGGCAAATACACAGGTGAAAACAATCTAAAACCAATGGTTAAAACTGGGCTGGAGATTATCTGTGTTTCATACTCTCCCTGTCCCAGATGGAGCTGCTGAAAAAACAGTAATCTCACCAAAGCAGAGTCAAGTGCCAAGGCAAGGTAACAGACGGGGAAAGCACATTTGTGCCCAGCTGCTTTGCTTGCCTCACCTCAATCTGACACAGCCTCATGTGGCCAGGTGCTAATTCAGTGAACCTTACATCACTTTGCTAATGTTCCCAAGTCTGGTTTGTGCCATGTTTGTTACCTATAACAATTCATGTTCATAGGCAATTCCACACTGAAAGTGTAGAGTTCAAACTTACATTTTCTAATGTTCCCAAGTCTGGTTTGTGCCATGTTTCAATTTTAATGAAGAAGTCATCTTTCATATATTCATTCTGCAGAAAACACAACAAAGAAAAGGAAAGTGATCGTCTCCAGTTCGGAGGGGCTGGTGTCTGCAGGAGCCTTCCCAGCACAAGCATGCATGCTTTGATTTACAACAGGCCTCTCTTTGAGTGACACAGTCATTAGCTACAGTTTTTACAGACTTGTCAAGAAAACTAAATGCTGCATGCTTTTAAACAATTTAAACAATCCTACTTGTCATGCTGCAGACAGGGCTAACAAAGAAGCTGTGAGGTTTGGTCAGCAAATTTGGCATACAAAGTAGTAAAAGCAAAATAAAATCAATAGGAAGATTTTGAGACAAGGCTGGAAAGAGCCCATGAACCCTGAGAACATGTAGTGTATGCGCTGGGTGGGCTGGTGCAGAGGAGGCATGCAGCAATGGGTAGCTTTAATAAAAAAGCCAAGAATGATTGAAAATAATTACTACACAGAACAAAGTTTAAAGATGACTAGTATGTGACAAAAAGAGTCTTACTCACCGTTACAACTGAGGCATAATGGAGAGGCAGGCAATAAAACAGGAAAATGTTCAGATTAATTGGAGTTAAAACAATCTGTCCCAATATTTTATGGCACAAAGACTAAACTACCTGAAAACACAGAACGTTTAGTAGCTTATGCCTTCAAAATACAGTTTCTACACAAGTAACACCATAGGATACTTTACAGAGTCCAAATAAAATGCAGAGAATAATCTAACTTTAGTAATGCTAAAGAGAATAGTAACACAGACACAAAATGTCATTTATAAAGTTAATTTAGCAAACAACAGTAAACTGTTTTAGAAATCTGTTACATCCCCCCTCTATTATGTGGCAATACAAGTAAAACACTGTTGAAAGTACACCAGAAGGTACTCTTGAGTGCCAATGACCTTTACTTATGATTTCTATATTCCTCTCCTCACTCAGCAGAGTCAGTGGGGACCCAAATGTGCCCACCACCTGAGAATAAATCCATCCCTTTCATGAAGGTCTCAGAGAGAAGCCCAATGCAGCCACTCTTCTACTATCACTCATGCAGTGACTACACAAGAACCCACACAAGACCATGCTTCGTACACCCTTAAACTTAAAGGCCTCAGCACCAGAAGTCACCCTCCTTATCCTGGGGCTCAGGTGTAAATGGCTGCTGGGAACCAGGCTTACTTGTTCTACAGTAGGGATATGAATTCCAGGCTTTCTCATGAAATACCAAGGAGCCTTCAGGAGCAATCATCCTCACGAATGTAGGAACTTTGCTGTGAAGAAAGATGGGACATATTTTCAACTGTACCATCAGTTTTTTGTTGAAATGAGTAAACTAATACTATCAAATATGATCATATTCTTTTTGTTTTGTTTTTTGTTCTCTGAGACAGGGTCTTACTTTGTAGTTCAGGCTGGCCTTGAACTCACTATGTAGCTCAGCCTGGCCTCAAACTCAAGGCAATCCTCCTGCCTCAGCCTCCCGTGTGCGGGGATTACAGGTGTGCACCATAACACCTGGGTTCAAGCCTACTATCAAATGTATTTCAATCCCAAAGTATCAAGTGGAAAATTAATGTTTAAAAAAATGCAAAAAAAAGTTTAATTGTGTAGTTTTTTAAAAATAGAAACAATTCTTTCTCAGGGGCTTTTGATCTTCTCCCCTAAAGTGAAAACTAAGAGCTGACTAAAGCTACCCAACCTGTACATTAATACATTATGCAGACAGACTACATTATGTGGTTTCATAATGCAAAACAAGTTCAAGGGAATGTCCCTTCTGACCCACTCTTTTAATATATTTCATAGAACAGGCCAAAAGAAGTGACAGTGTAAATGATGGTGTAGAAAATGAGAAATCAAAGCATAAAATTCTGCAGGTAGTATGAGAAATGAATGTCACTTGTTTCTCCTAATATGACCAAAGGCAGGCTTAAATACATGATTACTATTCATATCCAGGAAGCTTGTGCAAATTCCTAACAGGAGCCACTCCAACAGATAAAAAACATCTATCAATACATCATGAAAACACTACTCACTAACAAACAAATGGAAAAACAGTTCTTATCAGTCTTCAGAATGACTGCTTTTACTGACTGGAGCCTACCTACACTGTCAAGAGTAGCTTCACATAAACTTAGGAGCTGTGACCTTGGGCCTATTGCTTGACTCCTCTGAACTTCGTCATGTGCTGAATACAGTTCATACTACCTATTCCACAATTACATCGAGTAAAATCCATAATGTATTTAGCACATCATGCAGTATAATAAGAGCTCAAAAAATGGAAGTTACTCATTTTAAATTATTAACCAAAATGAAGCTAGGTACATTAATGTGCTTTCTTTAAATACTCCAGTAATATAATGAAGTATTATTTCATCCTTTCAGATAACCAGCATTTAAGTGGCTTATTAACTGTCCAAACTATGGTATATCCTCCAATGTCAAGCATTATCTAGTTTTTTCCACATCATGACTGCTTCTCTGAGAACTTCCAAACAATAACTGTTTCAACTAAGAGAAAAAACAAACTAAGAAAATATGGAGCACAGCAAGGACTAAGATTATGCAGTTGCCCAGAATTACTCCTACGTTTAAGTTTGGAGACTAAACAAGGTACACAGTGAGGAAGCTTATGTCAGCCAGAGAGCTGTGCAGCAAAAGAAGAGGTGGTTTGGACAAACCTTTCCTCCTACGTCCCAGATAAAGAATGGATGACGTTTGCAAACTTCAGTATTCTGGCAAATTACATCACAGTAAAAGAAAACTTAACAAACTATTACATATGGCAGTGCAAGTCAGATTCCAGGGGCATAAAGAGGTTTGTTTACACGTGCCTTTATAGCCTTAAAATAATGAGGAGGGATAAATCTTGGATGATGATTTGTTTTTTTCAAACGGTGGGATGATTTAAACTTCAGAAATAAGAAGCCAAGATAACCAAAAATAGTATTTTACCAAAGAACATCCAGCACCAAAGCCTTCTCACTTTGCTGAAGCACTAAAACCTGCATCTCTCTAAATATGGACAATGTGTAATCAAGGTACAATGCAATACACATGGTAACTGAAGACAAGCTACACGATCACTGATTCATCTGAGAGAATGACAAACATCTATCAGTAAGTTCAGCTGATTAACAAAAAAGGTAAGCCTAAAACAGCTATGCAGCTACGTATTATATTAGCTCAGAAACACATTTTCACCCTCCCTTATGGTGGAAGACTTCAATACTTATAAATATTTTAGAGTGAAAATGTCCTGAAACATTGCTAAAATAAAAAAAAGCAGTTATTAAACACCAACAGGAAGCAAATCTACAGGAAAATGTCAGTATTTTTTTGACTTGACCCTACTGCCTACTATTTTATTGTCAGGATACTTTCTCTACCATGTGAATTCCAATGTTTCATTTTTTGTTTTGATTTAGAGAAAAAAAGTCCAACTCTTTGGGCTTGTTTTGCTTCAAACTTACCTTTTTCTATATTTAACACGAGAACATTAACAAATACATCTGTCCTCAACGAATCTAAATAAACAAGTAATCTTGGCAAAAATACATAAATGAAGTAAAACTTAATTTCAAATCTACCATAAAAGAGAGGAATTTTCATTAATATATTCCTAACCTTAATACACTCCTACCAAGGCAATTTGGTGTGCCGTTTATAAACGATCGAAGGCAAATACATCATTTTTCCATCTCAGCATCGCTAGGAAGTCACTTTAATGAAATGCAGGAAGTGCTGTTTTGGAAAGCAAGCCTCAGAAAAGGGACAAATATAAAATGAATTTACAAAATGGAGGTGGGCTTTCAAAAATGAAGACAATTAAAGGACATTCTCTCCTCCCACAAAATACTCATGAAACAGTGTTCTCTCATGATAACCAAAATTTCTAACTGCACTTCCTTCAAGGTAATGGATCACAGGTGTTTAAGGGTGAGCCCCATACACACCACGATACCTAAAAGTGTGAACGTTCTTTAAGAATACACAACCCTCACCAACCTGACTCTGAATGCACTTTAAGAATATTTAACTTCAGGGTAAAATTCTATCAATGTTTGTTTGATTCAATTGTGCTGAGAGGAGACAGGATTAAGAGCTCACTTTAATGTAGCAATGGTTGTGAATCTGTTTGGGGGCAAGGCAACTTTGTCACAGGAATACAGGAAAAATAAGGGCTTATATAGCTTTACAAATACATATATGTATAACAAATAACTGTAAGGTATACTAAACTTCTGACCTAGGAACATTCCTTTTTTAAAATCTTATGCCTGACATAAGTAATACCTTGGCAAACCATTCCAAATAGTATTTTTACCTAAAATTTATATCTGCCTATGAACAATGAGCGTTAAGTGTTGAAAGTTTGTTTTTCTATCCTTCTCCATCCTATGTGAATATCAATATATCAAAACGTAGAAAAATACTTTCTACTACGTTCTAAAAATGAAAACTTTTAAGACAAAATTAATCTGCCATAAATGAACCAATAATCTTTCACTTTGTAATCAACTGAAATATACCTTAAATACATTCAGCACATCATTCCACTATTTGCTCAAGTTTTTACTATGTGTCCACTGACAGAGGCTGTGAAAATAATAGTGATCAAAGACAATTCCTACCCAGTGCTTACCTTGCAGGGAGGGAAGCAGGAAAGACTAGTAAACAAAAAAAAAGGCAACAAATTTTACTGCTCCTACATTGCAGTGACATAAGGAACAGACTACTGAGCAAGTAAGTAGGAAAAGGGCGGTGAGAAAAGGACTCTCAGGAAATAACATTGCAACGGTCATCAGAGGGAGCAGAAGCAAAGAACATCACAGCAAACAGGCTGAGGGAACAGTGTGGCCAGAGGTCCTGTGATAGCAAAAGGCCTGGCCCACAGGACTAGGATCGAAGAAAAAGGCTGGCTTATAAGGTATGGAGTAGAAAGACAGATGACACAGAGCCAGGCTTACCTTATAGACCAGAGTTTGGATTTCATTTTTTATATGAAGAAAAGCAACTGAAGGCTTTATGAAGGGAATGACAACCGGATATAAGTTTTAAAATTATCCCAAGGGCGTGTAGAAAGTTACAATGAACAAGAATGGATGGTGGCAAAAATTAAGTCAAAATGAATAAAGACTTAAATATGAGAATACTATGCAGTTCTGAGAAGAAAACATACATATAAATCCCTATGGCCTTGGAATAAGTAATAGTTTCTTAGATGTTACAGTTTAGCGCAAGAATTTCCTCTAAGGGTTGTGGACTTAGTTCAGTGGTGGAGTGCTTGCCTAGCAAGTGCAAGGCCCTGAGTTCAAGCCCCAGCACCCAAGAAAGAATTCCCCCAATGCCTTATGTGGAGAAGTGGGCCTTTATGAAAGTGACTGGATCATGTGGGCACTATCTTCATTATCGGTGGACAAATCCACTGTGAGTTCAGCCGCTGAGTGTTGTGCTGGGAGGTGGAGCCTGGTCGGGAGGGGTAGGTCACTGGCGATGTTCCCTGTGTTCTTCCCTCTCCCTGCTTCCTAGCAGCCAGGATGTGAGCAGCTTTCCTCCATTAGACCCTTGTGGCATGCTGTTTCTGCCTGGAGCCAGCCAACTATGCAATGAAACTTCTATACCACCAGTCTAAACAATCCTTAAGTAGTGGGTGTCAGGGATTGTGTCCCAGCCACAAAGCAAGTGACTAAAATATTAGATAGGACACCAAAAGCATAAAAAAGAAAGAAAAAAATTAGCAAGCTAGACTTCATCAAAATTACAAACTTTTTAACCTTTAAAAGACACTATCAAGAAAATGAAAAGACAACATACAAAATGGGTAAAAGATGTACATGGAGATCACATATCTCGTAAGGGACTAATATCCAGAATGTATAAAGAACACTTACAATTCAATAATAAAGGAAACACAATTAAAAATGGTTAAAAGATTTAGCTGGACATGGTGGTGCACACTTATAATCCTAGTACTTGGGAGGCTGAAGTAGGAGGATGGCCAGAGTTTGAGGCCGGCCTGAATTACACAGCAAGACCCTGTCTCAAGGGGAAAAAAAAGACTTAAATATTCTCCAAATATAAACAGATGTCAATAATCACAAGTAAGTGCAATATCATCAATAATTATGAAAATGCAACTCAAAACCAGAATGAGATACCGTTTTTAGACATGGACACACCCAGACACCCAGACACACACACACACACACACACACACACACCTACAATCAAAAGGACAGATAATAACAAGTGCTGGTGAGGATAAGGAAAAACTGGAAACCTTACACATTGCTGGTTAGAATACAAACTGATGCAGGCACTTTGAAAAATAGGCAGTCCCTGAAAAGGCTAAACACACATCTATCCTATGACCCAGCAATTTCATCTGCTGACTGACATTTCTCTCCCCTCATCTATATACCCATATCTAGATATAGATGTCTCTCTGCGAAAAATGAAGACTCATGTTCCCACAAAAACTTACACACAAATGTTCACAGTAGCATTACTCATAATAGTCAAAAAGGAAACAACGCAAATGTTCAACAACTGATAAACAAAATGTGGTCTTTCCACATAAAAGAACTTTATTCAGGAACAAATGCCAAGTTTTGCTGTGTACTTCAAAGTGGATGGCTTGACAGTACTGTGCTAAATGAAAAGAGGCAACCACAAAGGGCCACACAGTATGATTCTATGGGGGGGGGTCACTATTGCTGATGGGTACAGATTTCTCTAAGTTATTGAAAATGTTCTGAAGTGAGATAGCCATGACAAATGCATGACCCTACAAATGTATCAAAAGCCAGTAAACTGTATAATTTTAAAAGATGAATTTTATGGATATAAATTATATTTTTAAAAAAGATGGCTAGGTATCAGTATAGAGGCAACTGGAGGAAACAGAGAAGATGATAACTCAGATCAGCAATAGTAGCAATAGAGACGGAAAAAAAAGAAGAAAGAAATAAGAGAATCATAAGGAGAAAGAATTAAAAAATGATTTAAAATCTGGATTGGTGAGAAGGGAATAAAATAACCACACACAAATTGATTAACTTCTGAGAGATACAAGATTCTAAAATATGGAAGAATTACAAAAAAGAAAGATTATTTTCACCTAACAGAAGAGAACAGTAATGAAAAATGAGGTATATCACAGAGAAAACAATGTATTTCAGAAAATATTTCCAGTATTTTCTGAATAGAATCACTATTCAGAAAACTCTGAACTGTGTAAAATTTAAGACTGAACTACCTAGAAAGAAAAAAAAGATGTGCGTGTCTGTGATGGCCAATTTTCAACTCAAGAATGAATTATGGTATTTGGCTAATGTTTATTAATTTCTTACTTATACAAGATGCTCATTGAATGTGAAACCCATCTTTGCATCTTTAGGTGACTTGAACTTATTGTTTAAATCCTTGGCAAATGAATCTTTTATTTTTTTTGCTTATAAAAATGAACTCTTACCTTGAAGCACATGAAATTTCAAAATGATTTTTCACTAAAAAAACACCTGCTGCTTCAACCTTTGGAAAACAGGGCCATTCTGGCGTGGGCAAAGCATCACAAACTCTCCATCATCCAGGACTGACTGAAGGTGATAAAGGCGTAATGCTTTTAAGAACTGAAAAAAGAATAAAACTGACTTCCCACAGGAAGGAAGAATACAAAAATTTAACAAAAAGGACTGGTCAGTGGCCTCATACAGGGAGGTTTCAGGAGAGCTAAAAAAGCGTTTCTCTGAAATAACCACCTCAAAAATTGCAACAGATTTCCTTGTCCTGCTTCAAAATTCTCCTACCTAGTACGCTCCTTCCTCTCTCACCAGTATTAACTAAGCATATGTTAAATAAACAATTTCTGTGGAAAACAAGAGTACAAGATAACAAATAGTACACGTAAGGAAAAAATACACCATCAGGTGTTAAAATGAGTAGAAGGGGCAAAAAATAATTAGTTCAGTAAGGAAGGTCAATGTATTCAAGTAGCCCAAAGAATATCTGCACAGCTCAGAACACCAAGCAGATTAGAAAGGTCTGGACATCAGAAGAAAAAAGTTCAGAGGGCTGGACAAAAGCTGGGGCAAAGAACTGGGGATTTAGCTCAGTGGTAGAGCGCTTGCCTAGCAAGCACAAGGCCCTGAGTTCGATCCCAGCACCCACCCCTCACTGGGGAAAAACAAAAACAAAATAACAACAAAAAAACCAACCTGAGGCAGGTTACTTCTGGAGGCCAGAGAAAAGAAAATAGCTTGCTTAGGGCTAAGGGTTTTTATTCTGAATGGAGGTATAGCAAAATTGGGGTAATGTGAACAATCTTGAGTACCTTAACTTTATTTTGCAATGCACTAGACTTTAAAGACATGAAAAATTAGATATGGTGAATCTTGAGTTTTGGAGACTCTCTAAGGAGTTCACTTCAGGAATGGGAAAATACTACAACTCTCCATATGGAACAGGAGTACAGCAAAGTGTTTAAGAGGGCAGGTTCTGTAGTCACAATTCCTGCCTTAGTTCATGTCCTATCTCTGCTACCAAACAGCAGTAAGACAGAGGCCAGCTACTTAAGGACAACAGACACTTGAAATGTTCCTCGCAAACAGTCACTAATTTGGGGGTTTTGCTAATACCTTCCCAAGACTGTTTCTCAACCTTCTAATTGCGATTAAGTGTATACTTCTTACCAAGAAATGTTTTGCAGAAATGGGAAAGTATATTGGCCAGGCACTCCAGAGATTGGTCAACCCAGGGTAAAAAGAATCTCTGAATTTCAAACATCTCAAATACAAAATAAGGTCTTGGTGGCCTTAGCCAAGTTTGCAATTCTACTGACATTTCCAAGGGCAATGCAAACAGCTTGGATTAACTAATTGAGTAAATGCTAGAAAAAGAAATACGTTAATGACAAAGATTTAACTTTCTCAGAGACAGCACTATAAAACTCTCTAACCAGATATCTCTGAGGAAACCGAAGTCTGAAAGGAGCTGCACTGCCGGGCTTGCCCCAGGACCAAGGTCTTTCTTATAGCATAACAAGGTCTTAGGACTTACTACAAATGATTCTTTGTCTTCAATAATACAGTTACACCATGGCTAATGTGCTTTCTATTTAACATCGATAAATTTGAATGTATATATTTGCTTGCCCTTGTCCCAACTGCCATTCTCCTTCCCAGACGAGATCAACAACTGGTCTGTGTATTGCCATAATCAGTGGACCCTCATAACTGAGTGGTTACTATTTATCACACTACCTGAGACCCATTACTGCACACTCTTCACTTTATTCCTCTCCTGTCTCATGCTTCTGTCCACAGTGCCATCTTTTCTTTCTATGGAGGGTAGTGGACCAAACAGCCCTCACCATCCAATCAGTCCTCCTCTGTTCCTTCTCACAGGAGACTGTGCTCACTGAGTTCTCATTGCTCCTTGGTAGGCACCTGGGGCTACCTATTATGACTGAAAGACAAGTAGAAATCAGAGTAATCATATCTCTATCACCATTCTGCCATTGATTAGCTCTATGACCTTGGGTAAATATGCACCTTAGTGTATTCTCATGTACAGTATATATACTGCCTACTTCTCAAGATTATCATGAGAGAGAAAAAGGGTTAAACCCAAAGGATCCTGCGGAATCATTTCAGTGCCATCTAGGAATAAAGAAGCTAGTCCAGGAGCCCAAGTGTGCAGGAAGGCTGGCCTCCAGAAAAATCAATATTTTCCTTTATTTAATCCAATAAAAACCAGAAGTAGCCAGGCATGGTGGCACCCATCTGTAATCCCAGCACTCGGGAGACTGAGACAGGATAGCTGTGCTACATAGTGAGGTTCAAGGCCAGCCTGAACGACATAACGAGACCCTATGTCAAGGGGGAAAAAAGCCCAGGAGTAGAATTTAGAACCTCTAGTCCAAATAAGATCTCAAGTAAGAATATCACTTGGACTAATCATATTTATAGTCCTTAACTGAAGAATCTCATTACTTATGGCTATAGCATTACCTAAATCAGATGTTTCAAAAATGATAATGGGGACTGGGGATTTAGCTCAGTGGTAGAACATTTGCCTTGCAAGCACAAGGCCCTGAGTTCAATTCCCAGCATCCCCTCTCCCAAAAAAGAAAATGAACAATCTTTTTCTCATAAAAATGAAATACAGAAGAGTAAAAATTTTTACTTTTTTTACAGTAAAATTTTTACTCTTTTTTAGAGTAAAATTTTTAAACTCATCTTTCTCCCACCATCAAATAATAAACATCCTTAACATTTAGTGAAATCTCTTAAGATTTTTTCTGATTAGTTTGTGATTCTCCTGCCTCGGCTTACTTAGTAGCTGAAATTACGGCCATGCACCGTTGCACCCAGCCTCACTAGGTTTTTAAAAAGCTATTAGGTTTTTTAGAGCATGAAACATAATAGGTATATATGTATTACTTATAAAAATTTGTCCAGGGCTGGGGATTTCGCTCAGTGGTTAGAGTGCTTGCCTTGCAAGCACAAGGCCCAGAGTTCGATACCTGGCACCAAAAAAAAAAAAAAAAAAAAAAAAAAAACTGTCCATGCAATAGTATTATCAAACATTTCCCCAATACTGTAATTTGTAGGTGTCAGAGAATATTATGAGTCTATTTAAAGTTTATTCACATATGGAATTACATCTAAAAAGGATATCATGGACCAGTAGAAAATTTTACATATCAAACTTTTTGGTTTATTTTATAATTCCCAGAAAGAGTTCAATGTTTGAATAAGAGGAATTTTTATATATCAGCCGAATTCAACTAATGGGTAAATAAACTTTAGAAAAAGAAAGCTGAGTGTACAAGAGTAAATTCAATACTGCCAATATTATATGGAATATGCCATCTAAAAAGGTCATCTGAAAGGTCATCTAGAAGTTTATCTCAATTGACACTTGTATTTCTCAAGTCAAATGTAGAGCGGAAGAAAAGAAATACAGAAAATAATAAAACCTAAGGTCTTATAAGCAGCAGAGTTAAACCAAGAAAATATGAAAAATATCAATCACCACAATTGATCTACAATTTTAAGATACTCTATTAACATGAGTATGATTTACTTTAATAAGAAAAGCAGAGACTCCTTCCAAGTCTAAATAAACTAGAAGACTACTTTAAAGTGTACTCTTAAAAACCATTACTGGTCATTGGCTCTCTGAGAAATATTGGTATTTTCCATTTAATGTTTATGGCAAAGAACTTAGGGGAATAAGCACAAAAACTCAAAAAAAAAAAAAAAGACTAAGCATTTGAATAATAAAAGTCACAGAGAAAGTCAAATGGTCAATTAGCATTAAAAGACACAGATCTTCACTACTATATACAAATTTAACTAACATGGTATTTTCTGCCTATGAAATTAAGCAAAACTTAAGAAAAATATGGAAAAAATGAACACTACCAAACTCTTAGAGGACAATTTGCCTGTAACATCAAAATTTAAAATTAACATGTCCTTTTTATTAATAAAATCCTTTATTAATTTCTCCTAGAGAAATAGTTACCTAGAGCAGAAAGACATATATGCAACCAGATTCAGAGAAACAGTATTTGTAAAAGACACCAGAAAATACTTAAAATGCTTAAGAAAACCTATCATTTAGGAAATGTTTAGGTAAACTATGCTATGTCCAAACTAAAACTTTTACTCAGCTTTAAAAAGAATCACATGGGTATTGCATAAAAACATGAAGGACATTCAAGATCTAACTCTGCATGAAAAATAAAGCAAACTGAAGCCAGGTGTGGTGGCGCATGCCCTGTAATCCCACCACTTGGGAGGCTGAGGCAGGAGGATTACGGTCAGTTTGAGGCCAGCCTGGACTATATACTGAGCTCAAGCCTAGCCTGAATTACATATTGAGACTGTTTCAAAAAAAAAAAACCACCACTGTACAGTATGAGTCCATTTGTAGAACATTAATAATGCCACAAATGATGGATCTCTCTATGTGCTTACTTTTTTAAATCTTTGCATATGTACAGAAAATGATCCAGGAGGATAATGCCTAACTATTTCTAGTGTTTCTTTGGTTATAGATGTTTGATGGCAAGTGATGAAGACCATGTTTTTATTTTACAGATATACATTACTTTTATAATTTAAAAATAACTAGTAAAGGGAGGGTGTGTGTCCTGTCAACAAATACACAACATATACCACATTGACATTAAAAAAAAATGTACCTCAGCTCATCTACTAGTAAGATAAGACATTACATGCTTAATATGCCAATTAGTTATGGCATAATTACTTAATATAACGACTATGCATCAAATATGAACACTCCACTTACCTCTTTAGGTGATAAATTTTGTGTGTAAACTGCCCCTTTTCACCATCTTTCTCATACGGTTCATTCTTTAAGACTTCAATTCCTTCTCCACCACCAGTCTCATTCTTACTAGCCTCTGCGACAGAGTAAAGCTGTCCAACCTGATACTGAAATTTCAAAGAGTGAGGATTTTAACAAGTCAACAGTAACTGCAGGAATTTCCTATGCTAAAATCTTAATATAGAGGACACAGAAAAGCATATATCCAAATCATTCAGCATCTATGTTCTGTATGAAAACATGACTCAAGTTAGAAATCAATGTTTAAAAAGACAAACACAAAATTATACAGCTTTAATTAACTATGTATTTCATAGCATTTTCATTATTAAAAAAATTGCCAGTTAAAAATATTCTGTTGCTTTTATACCACCTGTTTAACCAAGAAAATTTCCTGACAGTTCAATTTTTGAACAAGGCACATCTACACTTTCCAATCATTTTCATTTCTATTATATCTCGGTTTCACAACATTCTGAGGAAGGTATGGCAAGAATGCAATTGTCGCTTTGTCGATTAAAGCTGAGCAACCAGAATTTTGATCTTATTAATGAACAAGAAGTAAGTATAATAAAAGCCTGAAGATCCAAAGAACTGTCAAAAGTCCAAATTTTAGTAACCCTTCTGACATATACAACATGCCCAGTTTGGCCCTTGCTCAGCTAAACAGAAACAGCACGGAGTACCCTGGATGACACTTCTAAACAAAGTTCTTTAGTAAACATAAACTTTTTAAAGTATTATAAGCACACAAATATTACCATAAAAGGCAGGAAATTGCTGACAATAGTATCTATTTCATGTAAAATGAACCGAATTCTCAGTGGTATGCACCAATATTCAGCACTGTTCTAGGCCACTGGCAGATCCCAACAGGTAACGCAAAGTTCCCATGGTCTAATATGTTTCATGACCAAACCTAGCACTATCTCCAATCTCTTCAAATTTGACTAAACTTCTTTCTTCCGATGAAGACAGCCTAAAAAGTATTTTCTTCTTTATAAGTATATATGCAAAGAAAAGGCACAAAAACCTCCAAGAACTTGTAATTCAAAACTAACTCTTTTTTGGCACTGAAAATTGAATCTAGGGCCTTCACACTGTGCTATACCTCAGCCCTTTCCATTTTGAGACAGACCCTTACTATGTTGCCAAGGTGCAATGTTGCTGGACTTGAACTTGTGATCCTCCCGCTTTTGCCTCCCAGAGTGCTGTGATTACACTCATGACTGGCTTAAAATTTTTATTTGAGAGAAAAAAATGAAGGTCACCACCATAAGCTCCAGAAATACTCATACATAAAAAGCTCACAGGGATATGATGCTATCTTGCAGGTTAATCTAACTTTTAAAAACACACACATGGTTGGGGATTTAGCTCAAGTGGTAGAGCTTGCCTAGCAAGTGCAAGGCCCTGAGTTCGATCCCCAGAACCGCCCCTCCCACCAAGAAAACACGATCATACTTGATTTGGAAGGGTGTAGGAGCTGGAACCAAACAAGTATCTTAAATGCTCCCAAAAATAAGTGTCTGTTGGGATTTTAGACTTCAGAAAGCCATTTCCTCTTTTAGAGGTTTTCCATGATCCAATGCTAAAGTTAGTTTAGTAATGCCACAATGCTTAAGTCTTTCAAAATATACTTCTTAATGCTGTCGTATTTTAAAACAAGATTAAAATGTCTCTAAACCAAAAGCTAAATTTGGTCTTGATCAGGAACATAGTAACAAAAATTCACTTGGAAACATCTAAACAACTGTATTCAAAAAAAGCTGCCAGTGAACTGATAATTTGTGGCATGCTACTAGGCTTTTGTCTTGTTCTCACTTAGAATAACTTAGGAGACAGGAGGCATGCTTACTAAATCTTGATATAACAAAAAGCTGAGAAGATTATTTTGGGTGATAATACCAAGACTCAAAGATTTCAGCAAGCTGATTCAACCAGCTAAAACAAAAAGGAAAAAAAAAAAATCTAACAATGTCAGGTTCCACACATGAATTTAAACAATCAATTGTGCAAATACAGTAAAGAACAGGGGTCCCTGGTTTGTGTCCAGTGTGTTGTAATACAGTGAAACCGCAGGCATTATTGAGAGAACATACAGCTGTGTTCAAGCCTACACTAAACAGTGCCAGACAGCTACTCCTTTTTAGTGCCTGCATTTACCCCCCTGTCTTCTGTAAGCTGTCACTTTTTAGGTTATCAGTTTGTTTTGCCTTACTTCCAATTCACTGCTTCTGATCTACTGTCAGCTCTAGGAAAACCAGATAACTGGCTGACTAGGAACTGCATACAAGTAACAAAGGGCGCGGGGGTTTTAGGAATTCTACACATACTCTATCTTACTTTCTCAGCCAGCTTTTCTACCTTTACCCTCATTTTTTGCTATCCTACAAGTACTTCCAACTGCAGGACATAAATTCTCTATAGGTAATGTATTTCCACATCATGGGCAGATCAAGTAAGATAGTAAACTCTCACAGTTATGTGTTAGTCAGAATATGTCTGGAACACTGTTTTCAAACTGACAACTATAACACATGTAGTGATTAGGCCAGCTGGTGAAGAAGTCTAGAGGTCCTGATCTACGAGCCCAAATGAAGGTGTTGGAAACATTTACCACTATGACCTTTTAAAATGAGTAAAAGGCCGGGGGAGGGGGGCAACAGGAGTTGGCGGGGGGGGGGGGGATACCTTAAGAAAACCAAAGGGTTACAACAGGCAAGACAGAGCAGGCCTCATTCCTATTCCTCAACTGAGATGAAGCAGGAACAATATCTAAACAGTATATGAAAAACAGATTCTAGCTTATAGTAAAGACAAATGTTTAAAATATCCTACCGTACTCATGAATAAAAATTAAAAATATGTAATAGCCTACAGTATATCAGGCTACTTCTCTAAACAGCTGAAAAAGTGCTTAGGTTGAGATCAAGTCTCATTTCTCTGGGACAGTACAGAAAGAATTCCTGCACTAGTTAAACTATATTCTTTAGACTCTTGCAAACAAGGCAGAATAATAGAAACTTACTTGTCATTTTTTTTATCTGTGATGTGTTAAAAAAAAGTATTACAAAGATGTATAATCAAACAAACGTTATCAAAATAAATTATATCAACAAAATGTCGCAGAAGAAAAACTCACCTCTTGAACAGAACATGGCAAAACCACACGGCTAAAGAGACAAAAAAGAATACATATTAAAATATGTACCTCTAGATATAAGAGTTTATAATTTAAATCGAGTGATACCCTTGATAGAACTCTTAAATCTGAAGACACAAGAATGTCATTTGCAGAAGTCTTTCCAATGCCCAATGCCTACGTCCCTAACAAGGGTTTTAAAACTGTAAAAGTAAAACTACCATTCCTGGATCACATTGCTCATTTGCACTGAACGTCCTCATTGTACCATGACCCCAAAGACACAGTTGCAGCAACTCTTGTGAGGAGTAACGGGAAAAAACAAACTCATTGCTAAAATTTGCAGGGGTCAGAATATATTCGTAGGCTGGCTAGTTATTTTTCCTCAAGAAATGTTTAGTATGCCTATATTCATCATCTATATGCTGTGCATTTTAAAAATGATGCTTCTCACAAAATACACACCTTGAATTTCATAAACAAATCCTTCTACAAACTGTTCCTCCACTACCCAAGTATTCAAGTAATAAGGTAGTAAATAAGGGCTCCTTTAGAACTAAGAAAAAACTAAAGAAACTACCTGAAACCTTATAAATACCATAACATTTTCCAGGACGGAGTCAATATAAAGTTGATGTATGTTTGATCCTGTCTGAGAGAGTATATTACTGAACACACCAAAAAGATACTTTTATTTTCATTTTACCCAATATATAGATTAATTCAAAAAGTATTGATTTATTAGTTTAACAGAATACTGCACTTTATCTCCAGATTTTTATAGGGAAATCTTTCAACTTATTTTCACCATTAATTTATTTTTACCATAAATTCCAAAAAATTAAGGCCATTCCCATGTATCAATCAGCTATGTAGCAACTGTCTTGTCTCATAATGGCTGGCTTGCAAGACAGCATACTCCCCAGTCCTTCTTAACATTTAAGAGGGAAAGGGGAAGGAAAAAATCCTCAGTCATCTCAACTCTTATTTTGTAGAAAATTCCCAATCGTTTTATTCATTCCAATTTTTCTTTTCTTCAGCTGCCCTCTCTTTTTACTTTTCTCTAAAGAGACATTTAGCTTATTGTTTGTATTATCAACAATCTTTTTGACATAGATAATTTTGGTTAATTTATGACACAAGATAATATAACCCAAAATTTAGTTCACATTTAGTTCGCATTTCAGCTGCACTCTCCAGCTCCTTTCTCCTTTTATTCTCAAATATCTATGCCTGGAAGTTCACCTAAAAATGATGAATATTCCCAAACACACATTGTTAATGTCTATTCTCATAAAGAACAAATTTTGTTGTCCCTCCAGAGCTAAAATTCCTAATCATCTTGGCCATGCCCTCAGGGCACAGACTTCTGCTCACTGTCTCACTAAAGGAGAAGTAAACTGAGAGAGGCTGCAAAGGGTGGGACACACTTTCAGGGCTTGAACACAATCGTTAAGAATTTATTAATTAGAAAGTTTGCTCCAAGAGGTAAGCGACATAACTACAGTTGATCTGAAGAAGACATCTATAAGTAGCTAGAAACACTGAGAAGCAGAATGAGAAAAATGTCTTTTGGGAGGCTCTGCAAGGATTATTAATAAAGGACTGACCAAAATGTGGAACTGTAAGAGAAAAAGGAAGTAGAAAAAAGTTTTCCCTGAAGTTTTGCAAAACCAAAGAATCACAGCTGAGTAATTTATCAAATACTCACTAGCAGGAAGGTCCCCATTTTTGTTCAGTAACACTTTCGGAGAAACTTCTTTCACAAAATCTAAGTGATTTGATACTGAGAAAGATGAATCAAGTAACTTCAAAATTTGCTTAGTTTAAAAAAAGTAAATAGAAGAAGGGATGGCTTTTGAGTTTCCATTATTACGCTAAAAGCAATATTCACCTTTCAAAGGAGTCATCTGAAAATTTACAATCTGCTCTGAAAAACCGTATTAAAATATTTTTTTTAAATCGAACCAGCTACAAAGTCCTCAATACTAACGCATCTACTGCTTAAGTAATAAACGAAAGGGAATTTGCCTACCCTCAAAGTCAGTATTTAACCTTTTAATAAAAAATAGGTGGAATTTAATAAAACAAGCATTTGCCAAGGTTTTTTGCTTTACCAGTATCTTCACATAGGAATGACCTAGTCACTGCTCCTGACCAAAAATAATCTTAGAAAGTTGAATGGAGAGTAGGAGGAATAATTTTTTTTCTAGACTAGACACTGGAAACACTTAAATAAGAAACAGCCTCCATCTGAAAAAAAAGTCTTAGAGGAAAAAAAAAAAATACCTGAGAGAGACAAGAGAGGAATAAACATCAAGAAAAAATTTACATAATGAAAGTAAAGGTTTGCAAAAAGCACAATGTGCAAATACTCAGTGAGTACTGCTTTCCATGAGTTAGCCTGATATTACCACACAGCAGACAAAGCCATCTACTGAACACTTAATTCACATTTTTTGGAGGGAGAAAGTTAACCCTAATAAAAATGACTAGATAGCCGATCTAAAATCAGTTCTCTAACTCTGGTTATGTGGCTTGGGCCAAGTTCATTCCCATCTGTCTTAAATCCTCTATTAGTCATAGTATTTGCCACTATACATGTTAAGATAGTATTAGAGTAATAAATGATACTTGCATGACACATTGTTATCAAAGACTAGGACGAAAAAATTTATAGAAACCCAAAGTTCAGTACTATAAGGAAGCTTTAATTGCAAAACTTTACAGCAAAAGGCAAAAATGTCTTTTCCCAAGGTCCGTCACTGACAAACGCTGTAATTTTTCATCTATTAATCTAACTAATGTTTATGGCAAAGGACTACTCTGAAAATGAAAGACAGAACATGAGCAACGTGGGAAAATTCATGGAGGTTACATGTAGTAATGCCTACAGCTAGAACAGAAATTCCCTGAGAAAGTGATACAAGAGCATAGACCTGGAAGGAGAGTGAGGACGAGCTCTTCACACAAAACAAAAGCAAATTCAAAGGCCCTAAATTGAGCTTACATATTTGTAGAGGAGGAGCAGGGGAAAAAAAAAAAAAAGTGAGGCTTGAGTGGGCAAAGGAAAAGTAGTAAATGAGATCGGAATAGAAAAAACATGCAAGGTTCTGCAGGCAGTTTTAAAACAAAAAGTGCCTGACTGACTTTTCTTTCTTTTTTTCGGCTAAGTCACTACATTGCCCCAACTGGGCTTGAATTTGCCATTCTCCTGCCTCGCTGAGATTATAGGCGTGCTCACCACGCCTGGCTACAAACGATAAAAGGGATTTAACAAACCAAAAATAAAGTATCTGGAGACAGCAAAATTAGGCCAAAGAACCTTCTATTCAAAATTTAAAATGGAAAAAAAAAAGAATTTAAAATGAGAAACAATTTGGGACGGGGGGCAGGGGGGAACTGGTCATACTAAAAATCCCTAGTTACCCAAGAGATACTGAAGACAGGAACCAGGTGTGACACCTGGACAATGTCCCGTGATGAGAAAAGCCACAACATCTGCCGGTCTGATGTCCAAGTGTCTAGCACGTCACCTCAACCCTGTGAACTAGCTGGGGCCCCGAGAGTCGCCTCATTTTAAAGATGGGGGAACCGTGATTCGGGGAAGGGAGACAGCTCTCCTGTCAAGTTAACTGAGCGGCCCAGGACAACGCGGGTTTTGTGGGGTCCCGGCTCCAGCTGGAACTTTAGGGCGCCAGCGTCCCGACACCCGGGCTGCCTTCACCTGGCAATCCCACCTCCCGCGGGATACGAGCAAGACTCCACCCCAGAGGAAAACTCGCAGTCAGACCCCCGCGCCGTCGCCAGGGTGCGGCCCGGTCCCACCCGCCGGCCTGAGGGTGGGCCCAGACCAGGAGCGGGGGGGACGGGGGAAGAGGCGGGTCCCGGCGGAAACTCCGGGCGAGGACCGGGAGCGGGCCGCCGCGCCCGGGAGGAAGGCGGCCGGGCCACCGCTGCAGCGCCGGGTTCTGGGACGCGCTGCAGAGCCCTCGGTGGGGTGGGGGTACTTGCCGAGGAGAGGGGGACGCACGCAGGGAGCGAGCGGCCCGGGCTCACTCCGTTTTAGGAATATTCTACCACTTCTCAGCCGATGGATCTCCCACCACCGTCGTTTTATACTCCCGCTCGCGCCCACCGATCCACTCACAATTCTTTAATCACCACCATCTTCCCGGAACCCCTCACAACCGCCGCTACTACTGCTCCCGCTGCCGTCGCCGCCGCCGCCACCGCCGCCGCTACCGCCTCTCAAAACGCATGCGCCGCCCCGCCTACCTACCCTCCGGTCACCGCTGCGCCTGCGCGTCCACACCCTTCCGCCGCGACCCGTTGCGTCAGCGCGCCAGCGGGGGCTAGCTCCGCCCAGTTCCACGCCCAGCTTGAGCGCACCAGGCGTCTACTGCAGCTGCGCGGCTTCTGCGGTTCGCTGCTCCTCCTTTCAGCCGCGGTCCCTTGGGGCGTCTGTGCTGCCTACGCTTTCCGGCGAGTGTTTCATTCGGGTCCCTGGAAGGCGTTAGGCGGTGGCCAGTACTGTGTTCTCTCTCTCTGCCTTGAGAAGAAATCGGTCTTCTCGACTGACGCCTCACTTCAGAGTTCTCAGGGGTTCTAGAAGCCAGCGATGCGGAGTTGTGTTACCTTCCCTGGTCGTCACGTCACATTCCGCGGAAACATGTTACAGAAGGCCAGGACCTGTTTTTTAGGCCTAATAGTTTTAGTTTCTTGTCCTACTGTCAAGGGCTGCGTCCGCGGGACCCCGAGGCTGAAATAAGGAATTTAACCCATCCTTTTAAGTATGTAGGTTCGCTGACTCCCCTCGCAGAAAAAAATTTCAGGACAAGGCAGTAGAAGATCATGTGAAGGGTTTATTAGAGGTAGGTTTATTAGAAGTAGACACAGGACGCACTCAAGAGTGGAGTGCGGATGCTCAGAGAAATGAGGCACCATACAGATGGGAAATGGGGATATATGTTTTGAGAGGTGGAAATCTGTGGAATTTGATTATCTATAGTCTTAGTCTTACGGGTGGGAGAGGATGGCCCACCCTTAGTGAGCTATTCCTATGAGAAATGCCCAGGTTTGCTGTTTTGGAAGAAAGCAGAAAAGTAAATAAACCAGGATTGTGTTCTGAAGCAGTGGTTTTTCTTTAAAGTACAATTTGTTTAATTTTGCTTTCCTTGTCCCATGCCAGCTTTACTCTACCTCATTAAATCTTCATACTCAACGTAGGTAATAGCCTTTGCCCTCAAGAGGGTCAGTTCATTCAAATTAATTCTACCAGTCTCATATAACCATTGATTTCATTATTTTGCTTGTATGTAGTTTTGCAGTGAAGAGCTCATTATAGTATAAAGCATCGGTTTTACTAAGGCACACCAAAAGATTTCTGAACACAAGCTTCGTGTAACATACTTTATGCACTGGTTGATACAACAACCCTGGCCAAAGAAATTGGGAAACTTTTACATACTATAATTGAACCTAGCCTCTTTTTTACCCCTGAAAAGTAAATATCCTTAACCTGGGATCCAAAGTTTTTTGGTTTTTCGTGGGCCCCCCAAGGGAACTTGTGAATTTGTGAAATTACATACATAATTTCTTTTCTATGCACTTTTTTCTGGGAGAGACTTTGCTTACTCTGCATTTTTCCGTTCCTTTTTTCCTTCTCCCCATTCCAGGATGATCTTGATAGAGTATTTCAGGAAAGCTAGAAATATTCTCAAGAATGCTTCAGTTTTGTTAAACATCAGGGCATAGATCATAATGTTGTACGACTGTGGGAATAACCAAGTTGCAAGGCCTGGACCTGAATCCCGGCTTTTCCACTTAAAAGTACAGATGTCTCTTGAGTAAGTGGCAGCCTCTCAGACTAGAATTGCGCATCTGAGAAAGGAGACTGATATCTGTACCAGGTTTGTTTTCATGAATGAAAGGTTAAATATATAAAGCACCTATGTTACTCATTACCTGACCTATATAATAGGTGTTCAGTAAATGGGAAGCATTTAAAAGTTTCAAGAGAGCAGAAACAGTAATTTAACATAATAAATCTCTAAGGTAATTACCTTTGATCATTATTCTAGTGCATGAATTAAGAATTTGTGTATATGGATATGTTTGTATGTTTATTCATATTGTCTGTAATAATTTACCCTTTACCTACAGTGCATAATACAGATTACAGTTCTGTGTTGTCACCAAGATTTAGTATTGTCAGTTTTTATTTTCTGCCACTTTATTGACTTTAAAATGCTATCTTACATAGTCACTGCATCTCCTTGTATGACGAGAATTTTTGCATCTTTGCATTTTCAAATCTTTGCATTTTTGCATTATTGGCCATGTTTTTATGCTTTAAATTTTCTTTATTTGTAGGAGGTTTTTGTTTGCACATAGACAGACATTTTGGATTTAAATTTAAAGTGTGTGTGCACTTCTGAAATACTCATACTTTGGTACTTGGCTTCAGAACACATCAAATTCAGTATTCCTGGCATTTTGATGAGAAAAATTGTTTCAGGACTTGGCAATTATTCAGGACTTGTTCTACTTGCTCGAACTCCTGTGAGTCAGGACAGCACCCCAGAAGAGATGTTCCATCATTTTCCGCTTGGTGCCCCTCTGTTTTGATGAAACGGGTCCATGTGTCAGTCTCACAGTAGCTTGGGAACAGTGCAGGACCCTCCCATACTCATCATTGTTATCTTGTACTTTTGTGCATTTTAAGAGCTCGTCATGGGTCACCAAAAGATTAAGAATGATACCACTGGGCCAAAAAAGCAGTTAATAAGCACAACTTTTGAAAAGAAAAAGTAGATTGTAGCTAATATGGGGGTGGTATAGATGTGACTGATCTTACTCTTCTGTTAAAGATGCCCAGAACAACAGTCCCAATGACAGTGAAAAATAAGGAAGAGATTAAAGCATCAAGTGTTGCTAAAGGTGTAACATCTGTGACTAAGCAACATTCACAGACATTGGAAGAAGTTGAAAAATTGCTTTATATATGGATTAATGAAAAACAACGGTGACAACATGGCTGAGGCAATAATTTGCAAGAAAGCTAGGCAGTCGCATGCTGATCTATTAAAAGACAGTCCTGGAACAAGTGGTGAGAGCACCAAGAGTTTAAAGCCAGGCACAAATGGTTTGATAAATTTAAAAAGAGAACTGGCATTCATAGTGTGATCAAGCATGACGAGGCACCCATGTCCACGGAGAAGCTGCCGGAAGTTACGTCACCAAGTTTAGGGCGTACTTAGGGCCAAGGGCTTGGAAGTCAATGATGAAGATGTGAGTTAGGAGCACAGAGCAGAACTCAGCACTGAGGAGCTCCAGGAACTTCAAAAGAAACAACAACAGATAATGGCTTCAGGTGAGGAAAGAGAGGAAGCATGTACTGCGCTGATAGAAGAAATATGCGGTAAATGGGTTGAAGTTGAAAACTTCGTAGAAAAGTATCACCCAGACGTGGCGGATTGAGTATGGGCCACTTGAGCCGGAAGGCCCAGCTGAACTGAATCAGCATGGTTCTGGCGTAGAAGACCCATCTGAAGATTATTGCCAACACAGCTTAAAGGGGAACGGAAGAGGAAGGTTGCAGGCTGCTGATTCCCTGGGAGAAGCTTTATTGCGGGTGTTCTCCCGAAGGGAACTTGGCTATTCTCATCCAAGGAAGAGCTTGGAGCCTTGCCATCATGGGGATGACTGCTGTTCTCTTTGGGGAACTCTGGTCTTCGTCTCTGCTGTGAGCATCGTACCCTAGCTTCAATACAAATTCTTCAGCCTTTTAGTGCAGACGTGGACTTACAAGGGACATTGCCGCGATCTACCAGCCCTTGATTGGATCATTTGGGTCTCCAGCACAGACAGACACTTTGCACGCTCCTGTATTTGGCTTGTGTGTGAATGCTGTAACTTGTAAAGGTCCTCTATTAAATCTTCTCTCTTGAAAACTATTGACTCTAGAACCCATTGACTGAGACACAGACCAAGGTCTAGCTAGCCAAAATGTGGACCTGTGTAATGAATACTGACACATTTAAACATTTTTGAGATTTAGAAACAAGTTTCTCTTGGCAAACTTTTAGTGAAACACCCAAAATTTGAACTCCCAAATAGTCACTGAATCTGAGAGACAAAGAAAAGAAGAAATCACTAAAAAGTCGCCTGTAATTTTCTTGGAGAGGATTCCTCTGCCAACTGTTAAGCCTTCCTCCTCCTCTACCTTGCCACCATTTCATTCTGCCAGGATTCTCAGGACAGGTAAAGTGAAAGTGAAATTAATTTTTGTGTGTGTGTGTGTGTGTGTGTAATTGCTTCTTAATCCATGTCTCTTTAGTTGTAGGGTTTTATATTACAAAGCAGCTTCATTACTTAATATTAGACTAATAAAATGTGAAAGTTCTTGGGAACTTTCAAGAATTACTTCTATTTTATTTCCTATGTGAAAACTTTGGTTTGGGCACTTCTCATGAGTGCAGGAATAAATGAAAAACAAGTACTTCAGTGAGGTACCGCTTCTTTCCTTTCATCTGTGGATTGTTTTTGTCACATTGTTTATAGCTAGGTCTCTCAACCCTTGCTACATTGACATTTTGGGTCAGGTAATTTTTGTTCTGGAGGCTGTTCTGTGTCATGTAAGATGTTTAGCAACATCCCTGGCCTCTATTCTCTAGATGCCACTAATACCTTCTAATTATGACAAACAAAAATATGTTTCCAGAAGTTGCCCATCATCCACTGGAAGGAAAAATTGCTTGTGATTGAGAACCACTGGTTTATAGCGACTTTGATATGTAGAGTTATTTATCTTTAAGAAAATTTTATCCTGCTAATGGTTTTCTTTTGGGGGGGATAGAGATCAGACTCAGGGCCTTGCACTTGCTAGGCAAGTGCTGTACCAGTGAACTAAATCCCCAACTCCTGCTAATGTTTTTTTGAGTTTTTATGGTTGCCAAACAAGCTCTAAGTAGTTCCACATGAACTAATTTTAACCCATTTACTCATCACAGCAACATATGAAGTAGGTGCTATTATTGTTCCTATTTTATGGAGAAATCTAATTTGTGTATTATGCAGAAGCTATAATTTATACATAATGAAATATACTAATTTTAAATATATAGTTCAAATGTATACAGACACTCCTTGTTTAACGAACCTATTTAACATTTGTTCAGACTTACGACTCAGGTATGCTCTCTAGACTTATGACCTCTTTTTTTGTACAGTCCTGTACATCTTGTTTATAGAGTCTCAATGTCTTTTTTTGTAGAATACACCTTGTTTATACAAGACAGTAATTTTTGCTGATTGTAGTGTACAGTACTGTCATTTTATGTTCTGTTACACATTACAATACTGTGTGTAAGAGTTATGCAAATGAAAGCAAAGTCATCAAGTTAGAATTTCCTTTGACCATTTCTTTGTTCTGAATATTGCAGTGTATATCTACATATAATTTCTCATTTACGGACCAGTTTGTGTAATGACCTACTCACAGAAACATAACTTGGTCATTAAACAAGGAGTGTCTGTACTCATTAGGCCTTTTCTAGATATTTACATCACTGACTTATACAGTGTGAACCATTTTGTCTTCTTTCTTTTGCATCGGTTTCGTAATTCAGCAGTGTTGTGTGTAGTAATCCTTTTCATTGCTCAGTGGTATTCCTTGTATAGAATTTATACCCCAGAATTTGTTTAGCCCTTTGCCTATTAATGGAATTTTCTATTAATGGAGTTTTTCTTCTTTGTGTGTACTATGTGGTGGGGGGGAGGCTAATACTTGGGACTGAAACCAGCGTGTTTGCCCTGAGCAACATCTTCAGCCCTTTTTATTTTTGAGACAGAGGTTCCTAAGTCACTAAGTTGCCCAGGCTGGTCTAGGGCTTGTGATCTTCCTGCCTCGGCCTTCCACAGTGGTGGGATTACAGGTATGTGCCACCATGTCTGACTTGAGTTTTCCTTCTTTAGTTAAAAACAAAAAAAAGCCTCAGCCAGGCATGCTAGTACATGCTCTAATCCCAGCACTCAGGAGGCTGAGGCAGGAAGAATGCCCCAAGTTTGAGACCAGCCTGGGCTAATAGTGAGTTCAAAGCCAACCTGAACTACATAGCAACATCTTGTCTCTAAAAACAAACAAACAAAAAAACTACAACCGTTTGTTTTGTTTTGTTTAAGACAGAGTCTTGCTTTGTGGTTCAGGCTGGCCTTGAACTCACTGTGTAGCGCAGGCTGGCTTTGAACTCACAGTGATCCTTCTGCCTCAGCCTCCTGAGTGCTGGGATTACAAGCAAGTCCTACCATGCCTGGCCACTTTTCACCTTTAAATTCTGATTAAATCACTTATCAGTTTTTTTTTTTTATGATTCATGCTTTTTGCATATCCCATAGTCACAAAGATTTTTATTTTCCTATGTTGTCTTCTAGAAATTTTAAAGTTTTAGTAGATCTGTGATCCATTCCAAAAAGTTTTTATGTCTGAAGTAAGAATTGAGTTAGAAGAAAACAACAGATTGCCTCTGCCTTTTTCCTGTAAAGCGCCACCCTTTCATCTGTAAAATGAGTCATTAACTTTCTACCTGTGGACAGCCCATCACTTCTGTAGTTTCTATAGATTGACAAATTCCACAGATTTCCACCACCAAAACTACATAAATATTCCTAGCCAGACTATAACGTGCCTCTCTTTTGAGAGCTTCCACTCTATTACTTTTAGTGTGTTCCTTTAAAAATCTGCCTCATAAATCCCTTTGTGCCTCTTAGTGAGAAGTCCTGAAAATTTTTCTCCCTGATGGGACTCAGGAAACCTGCAACCTGTCCCGGGGGAGTGAGTCAAGGTTCTCATCTCTGTTTGGGGGACCTTCTTGGACCCTATCTCGGTGACAAGAATCAAGATATATATACATAAATATATCTTTTTTCACACATGGATATAATACCATGTGATGGCTCCTAGAAATAGATTCCAGGTTCTTCTGCATAGTGAGCAAAGAATTGTACATGTACATCCAGTAGTTTAAAAAAAAAAAAAAAGCTGGTACCTTTATTAAAGATAACAGGAAGTTGTGCTTAGGGCAGGTCTGTGCCAACAAACAAAAAGGTAGAATGAACAGAAAAGTGGTATCAGGACCACAGGGAAATAAGAAGCACACAGATGAATCAGGCTTTCAGATTTTAAAAGATGGGCATGTTCACACAGGTGCCTCTCACTGGATCTCTGGATAAGACTGACAGGAATGAATGACAGGGTATGAGTCATTTCAGGGGCACCATAACACGCATGCCTGTCTCAGCATTCACTCTGATTAAATTACATACATGAGATGCAGCCCATATATATGAATCTTTAACAAGGTTTGAGTAGGGAAAAGTTTACTGAAGGTAAGGCCCTAAGATCTAATATGCATGTGCTCTGGTCTGCAGCGTTAGAGATTTCCTGGGTCTTTCACATTTTTATTTCTGCTTGTCTTGGGACAGTAGAAGGAAGATTGGCCCTGGGGCATTACCCAAATTCAGGTGGATGGAAGAGGAGTGGCCTCCCAGCCCCAGTGTTACCTGTTCTAGATATATAACTGTTACTTCCTTTACTCAATTTGAAAATAGTCCTATATGTTTGCTATTTCTGGCCTCTGTTGCTCTTTACTCACTGGTTGAAAATCAGTAAACTATGTATGTGGCCTGTTTCTGTATTCTGTTTTATATTCTGCCATAGAGTAGGGGTTCCCAACCCCAGGACCACTTACTGGTACTAGTCCTTGCCCTTTTAGGAACCACGTCACATAGCAGGAGTTGATCAGAGGGCAAGCTAGCAAAGCTTCATTTGTATTTACAGCTGCTCCTTGTTGCCTACATTACTGCCTAAGCTCTGCCCCCCGTAAGATCAACAACACCATTAGGTTCGCATAGGAATGCAAACCCTACTATGAACTGTGCGTGTGAGAGAACTAGGTTGTATATTCCTTATGAGAATCTAATATAATAATAGAAATAAAGTACACAGAAAGTGTGCTTGAATTGTCCCCAAGCTACCCACACACATGCTTGTCCAGTGGAAGAATTTTCTTCCACAAGTCCAATACCTGGTACCAAAAAGGTTGGGGATCACTGCTGTATAGGAAGACTCGAAAGCAGGTACTTTACTTCCTCTCGTTTTTTTCGTTTTAAAAATTGTCTTGGCTTTTTAAATCTTTCACATTTCCATAGACATTTTAAATAATTTTATTACTTCATACCCCAAAAAATGGAATTTTATGGGAATCATTCACTTGTAGAACAAGTGGGAAGAATTGACATGTTAATACTGAGTCTTCATGAATAGTGTATCTTTTCATTCATTCAGGTCTTATTTAATGTTTCTCAGCAATGTTTCATAGCTTGTAGAGTACAGGCCTTGCAAATACTTATCCTTCAGTGTTTTAAGGTTTTTTTGTTCTCTATTATAAATTTTTTTTATTTCCAAGAACTGATGATACATATATAAAGATACATTTAAATTTTGTGTGTTAACCTTGCTGGGCTCACTTATTAGTTACAGTGGTATTTTTGTGGGATATTTTACAATTTTCCACCTAAAAATGATGTTTTGCGTTCTCGCTTCAGCAGTACATATACTAAAAAATGATGTTTGCTGTTAATAAACACTGTGTCATATCTTTGTTTCAATTTTTATGCTTTTTATTTCTTTTTTGTGTTTCATTGTGCTGATGAAAAGCATCAGTGCAATGTCGATAAAAGTACTGAAATCAGTCTCACTATAGTCTATTAATCTTATTGATTCTTTTAAAGAACCAGGTTCTAGTTTCTTTGATTTTTCTCTAATGTTTGTTTTCCATTTAGTTCATTTTTATGTTTTATTTGGCCCCCTGCTTTTGCCTAACTACTTTTGGTTTAATGTATCCTATTTTTAGCTTTAAGTTGGACACTTCTATCATTGATTTTAGATAGATCTTTTCAGATAAATTTTTAAAGCTATTAATTATTCTCTCATCTCTGTTTAATCCACATTTCATAATTTTTAAATGTTTTCATACTCAGTTTGAAAATTTCCTTATTTTCTTAATTTCTTCTTAACCTTTGTAATACTTAGAAGTGTACTGTTTACACAGGTTCCATTTGATCCAGCTCTTCCCCTTCTAAGTATCTTCCCTAGAAAGTTAAAAGTATCATACCACAGTGACATATGCATACCCATGCTTATGGCAGCACAGTTTATAATAGGAGATCTTGGAAACAGCCCCCATTCCTATCAACAAATGAATGTATAAAGAAAAATGATATTTACACACCATAGAGAACTACTCTGCCATGAACAAAGATAAACGAGTCATTTGTAGAAAAATGGATGCACCTCAAGACCATAATTTTAAGTGAAATAAATCAGACACACACATTTAAATATTGCATTGCTTCTCTTGTGTGAGAAGCCCAAAGGGTAAATAAGGAGGAAAATGGAAACTAGATACTGGGAAGTAGGAAGAACATACTCAAATGGGAAGGGGATGAGGGAGGGAGGAGGGGGAAGGAAAAGAAGGGAAAGAGGATTAAAAAGAAAAAAAAAAAGACTGAAAGAAAAAAATGGAAACAAAGCTTTTGTAAATGAGAAAAAGAGGAAGGGGAGGAGAATGAGAAAAAAGAATTAAGATAAATTATGTACAGGAACAAATTTCCTATGATGAATATGATCATTATGTATGGCAAACAGGTACTAATAAAAATGTATTGTTTAATTACCAAATATTTGCACATTCTCTACATACCTTTTTTCAGGGGGAGTGTTGGAGTTCAAACTCAAGGCCTAGGGCTTGCTAGGCAAGCGCTGTACCACTAAGCTAAATCCCCAACTCCCTCTCCACATATATTTTTAAATTTCCAGTTTTATTTGGCTATAGCCTAAGAATATTCTATGGATGGTTTTAGTCCTTTCAAGTTTATTGAAATTTGTTACAGCCCAGTTTTTTGTTTTGCCTTGTATGTTTTGAGGTTTTGTTAGCAGATGCATAAGCCCTTGTGATTGTTCCATCTTCTTAAAGAACTGTTGTTGTTAACTTTATGAAATACCTCCCTTTATCCTTGTTAGCATTCCTGGTTCTAAAGTCTACTTTGCCTGATATTAATGCAGCCATTTCAGCTTTCTTATGATTTGTGTTTGAATGGTATCTTCACATCATTGCTTTTAACCTTTCTGTCGTTATATTGATTGTATCTCATACACAGTGTAGAGTTGGATACTGCTTTTTATGTCAGAATAACAGTCCTTGGCTTCTTAAGGGAACTTTTAGGTCATTTACATTTAATATACTTTAGTTTTTAAAATGATTGAGTTAAATTAGTGAATCTAATGTTTTAATATTTATTCTAGGCTTAATAGCGTGCATCTCTAATTTACCAAGTCCACAATTAAATAAAATTGTACTATTTCACATAAAATATAAGAAACTTACATGGGTATGTACTTCTAGCTCCCTCCTCTGCCTGTAAAACCTCACAATACATCATTATTAATTTTCTTTAAAGTAGTCATTATCTTTTTAAAAAATTAAAAATGAGAAAAACGTATTTCATATTTGTCATCTAGCTGACTGTTATTCTGTACTTAGTGTGTGCTGGATATCCTGAGTGCTTTGCATGATTTAACATATTCAGTCCTCTAGTAAACACATGAGGTGTAGGTATTGTGTATTTTACAAATGAATATAGTGAGAGATACCAAGGAAATTACCTCAAGATTAGTCAACTAGGTAGAATATAAATTCAGGCAATCTAGTACCAGAACCTGAGTTTGTATCTACTACACTATAGTGCCTCCTTAAATTGGCTCTGACCTCCAGTATAGTTTCAAAAAGAAGGTATAAAAGTAGGCATACTTTCTTGATCTTTATTAAGACTGTTTCAGGAAGAGCTCGGTGTGGTAGCACATGGCTGTAATCCCAGAACTCAGGAGGCTGAGGCAGGAGGATCACCATGAATTCAAGACCAGCCTGGGGTACATGGTGAGTTCAAAGCTAGCCTGAACTACATAGTGAGAACCTGTCTCAAAAAAACCACACACACAAAAATGACCTGCTTCAGGAGTCTAATTGTTAAATACATTTGTCATAAATTTTTGGTAGCTGCTCTTCATTTAAGAGTTTTTAAATGTCCTTTATTAAATGTTTGTAGAATGCTCTTTTCTCTGTTTTTTGAGATATTAATATTTGTTCTTTGTTCTGGTAGTTTGATGTATTCTATCACTAGATTTTCTGATATTGAACCATCCTTGCCCTTTTTTTTCTTCTTTGGGTACTGGGGATCAAACTCAGGGCCTTATGCTTACTAGGCAACCATTCTACAGCTGGGCTAAATCCCCAACCCCCATCTTTGCCTTTTATTTCCCACTGTGAGATGTGATTTTAGGATAGGTTTGCTCAATAGTTCAGGAAGATAAGATTGTGAAGATGAGAGATACTTGGAAGTAGTACTGATTTTAATTTCAGATGGTAAAATAATGGCTTACTAATTTTCTTAAAATGAAGATGATTATAATTTAAGACATGGCATTATTTTCAAAGAAGGGATTTTTCAAAGCATTCATTTATTTTTAGTAGGTATTACAATCGTATTTTGTAATTCAGAATATGCAGAAGAGTACACAGTGATAGCTCCCTTCCATCCCTGTCCTGGCACCTGTAAAAGCAATGTTATCCATTTCTTTGTATCCTTGTGGGGATTTTGCATATTTAAGAAGATATATTTTTCTTCCCCCTCTTTTTTTAAAACATAAATTGTAGTATATATGTTATTCTGTATCCTCCTGTGGGTTTTTTTTTCCTTTGTTTTAAGGAATATGAATGAAGTTTCAGTCAGAAAAGTGGAGCTCTTATGTGTAACATATGTAGCATTTATCAAATGAGTTGGCTTTTATTCAGTTGGACTTACTGGGAAAATGAAGATCCAGAAGAGAGAGTGGGAGAATAAGAAGGGTTACTAACCGGGGTTTGTCAAAAACTAGTAGGGTGGACGAGTCAGATCTAGTAGGGAAATCTGAAAAATCAAACAGACCCAGCTAAAGAAAGATTGCAAAGGGGAGAGGTCTATAGGAAACTATTGCCTCTATGCAATTACCACTCTGGATTTGCAGCCAGCAATCTGGTAGTTAGCCTGGGGCTGCTGTTCGGCAGGGCAGACATTGGGGAAGAACAACTGGACCTGCAGTGGACAAGAGTGTGGACAACCTAAATTCCTCCAGGTACTTTGGTATGTGTTCATCCCTATGTCTTAACCCAAAATCTTTGCTTCTCTTTCTACACTTCATACAAATTCTTGTCCAAATCTCAGAATCATATGGGAAGGAGGTTCTGGAAAATGTACTTCCAACCAAGCTTAAGTGTATTGACACAGCATCATTCATCACAGACAGCATTCTACGTTGATATGTCAAAAACTAAACACATAACAAAATGTACCTTCTAACCTCTGCCATCCCCCGCCACACTGCCTTTTTCTTTTTTGGTACCTGGTATTGAAGCTATGGTCTTGACATTGAGTTACATCCTCAGCCCTTATTTTTTATTTATTTATTTATTTATTTATTTATTTATATATTTATATTTGAGACAAGATCTTGCTAACTCACTGTGTTGCCCAGGCTGGACTTGAATTTGGGATCCTCGGTCTCAGTCCCCCAGAGTGCTGCCATTAGAAGCATGCACAAGCACATCTTGCTACCTTTGTACCCACTTTTAAATGTACAGTTCAATGGTATTAAACGTATTTACAATGTGCAGCCATTATCACCATCCATCTCTGAAACTTTTTTAAATGTAAACCTGAAACTCTGTACCTGTTAAACTGTAATTTCCCACACTTCGGTTGTTTTCACGTTTTAACTATTATAAATTTGTACATGCGTATGCAGATATCTCTTCAAGACCCTGCTGCTATACCTTGGATCTTAAATGTCCCCAAATGTTCACATATTAAAGGTTTGGTCCCTGGAGTGGTGCCAGTGGGAGGTACTGGGATCTTTAAGAGGTGGGCTTCAGTGGGAGGTCAGTGGGGGGTGTCCTTGAAGGCAATTGTAGGGCTCTACCCCAGTCTTGCTCTCTTTGCTTCCTGGCTCATGATGTAAGCAGCTTGTTCCATCACGTGCTACTGCCATAATATGCTGCCTCTCCACGGGCCCAGAAACACTGGGGCCAATCTATCATGGCCTGGATCCTCTAAAATCATGAACCATGAAAAGCCTTTGTCCTTTATAAGTTAATTATCCTGAGTATTTTTTAATACTAACAGAGAGCTAACACACCTGGTTTCAATTCTGGGACCTATACCCAGAAAACAATTGCTGAATCATATGGTAATTCTATTTTTAATTTTTTGAGGAACCATCATAGTGTTTTCCACATTGACTGAATCATCTTATACTGGTCCCATCATTCCAGGGTTTCGGATTACTCCACATCCTTGCCAAAAGATGTTATTTTTTTGTTTATTTGATAGTTGCCATTGTAATAGGTGTAAGGCAGTATTTCATTGTAGTTTTGATTTGCATTTCTCTAGTGATTAGTGATGCCAAGTATCTTTGTGTGCTTTTTTGGACATGTGTGTATCTTTGGAGAAAATGTATATTTAGATCTTTGCTCATTTTTTAATTGAGTTTTTTACTGCTGTTGTTGAGGTTTAGGAGTTCTCTATATATTCTGAATATTAATCATTTACCAAATACATTATTTGCAAATATTTTCTCCTCTTCTATGGGTTACCTTTTTACTCTATTTTGATTTTTTAATTTTTTTTTTGAAATGTAAAGTTGTACAGTGTTTATTATCTTAAAGTGTAATGAGCTGCCAAGAATGGGGTTAGGAAGAGTGCTTTCCAATACTTTTTGCTACCTTTTTGTTTATTTGGGTTTTTTTCTATTTTTTAAAAAAATTTATTTTAATGGTACACTTTAGATATACATAGTAATAATATTCATCATAGGAGATTTGTGCCTGTACATGATATACCTTGCTGCTGCTTTTTTTCCTGTTCCCCTCCCCTCCCTTCACTCCCTCCTCTCTTCTTATTTACAAAAGCTTTGTTTCCATTTTTTCTTCTATCCCTTATTTCTCTTGTCCCTCTCCACCTCCCCATTCCCCTTCCTATTTGAACAATTTCTTCTTAAGACTAAAAGACATTTTAGTCTTTATTTGCACTTTCAGTCTCTCACACCAGAGAAACAATGTGGTATTTAAACATATGTGTCCAATTTATTTCACTTAAGAGTGTGGTCTCAAGATGCATCCATTTACCTAGAAATTTCTCAAGCTTATCATTCTTTATGGCAGAGTAGTACTCCATTGTATAAAAAGAAAACCCACATTTTCTTTATCCATCCATCACTTGGTGGGCATTTGGGCCGTTTCCAAGATTTAGCTATTACAAACTATGTCACTATAAACATGGGTGTGCATCTATTGCTGTGGTATGCTGCTTTTAATTCTTTTGGGAAGACACCAAGAAGGGGAATAGCTGGGTCAAATGGAACCTCTAGTCCTAGTTTTCTGAGGAATCTGCACACTGATTTCCATAGTGGTTGCACCAGTCTACATTTCCCACCAGTGGAGTAGTGTTCCTTTTTCCCCACAGCCCCTCCAGCATTTGTTATTGGCTGATTTATTGATAATAAGCATTCTTTCTAGAGTGAGATGGAATCTCAGTGTTGTTTTAAATTGAGTCTCTCGAATGACCAGTGATGTTCAACATTTTCTGATATGTTTATTTGCTGTTTCTACTTCATCTGAGACGTGTCTATGCATTTCAGCTACCCATTTTTGGATTGGGTCTTTAAATTTTTGGGGTCTGATTTTTTTGAGTTCTTTATATATTTGAGATATTAGTCCTTTGTCAGAGCCATACCTGGCAAAAAATTTTTCCCACTCTGTGGGTTGTCTCTTCACTGTGTTGGTGATTTCTTTTGCTATGCAAAAGCTTTTTAATAAGATTGGATCTCAGTTGTTGATTCTTTGTGGTATTTCCTGGGCAACTGGGGTTCTGTTCATAAAGTCTTTGCCTACACCTATGTCTTCAAGAGTTCTACCTATTCTATCTTACAGCAGATTCAGTGTTTTCTGTTTTAATGTTTGGATGTTTGATCCACTTTGATTTTAGCTTAGTGCATGGGGAAAGATACAGGTCTAGTTTTAATCTTCACCATGTGGAGAGCCAGTTTTTCCAGCACCATTTTTTAAAGAGCCTGTCTTTCTTCCAGTGAGGGTGTTTGGTTGCTTTGTCAAAGATAACGTGACTGAGAGTGTTTGGACTTGTTTCTGCATCTTCCATTGCTCTTGGGGTCAGTTTTTTGGGGGTTTTTTGTGCTGTTTTTATTATAGTAGCTTTGTAATATAATTTCAGGTCAGGGATTGTGATGGCCCCTGCTTTACGTTTGTTGCCCAGAATTGCTTATGCTAGTCTAGGTTTCTTCTGGTTCCAAATGAATTTTAGAATTGTTTTCTCTAATTCTGTGAGATATGCTATTGATATTTTAATTGGGATTACATTAAGTCTGTATAGCAGTTTTGGGAGTGTGGCTATTTTCATGATACTGGTTCTTTCTACAATAGACTGGTGCAACCACTATGGAAATCAGTGTGGAGATTCCTCAGAAAACTAGGACTAAAGGTTCCATTTGACCCAGCTATTCTCCTTCTTGGTATCTTCCCAAAAGAATTAACAGCAGCGTACCACACTGATATATGCACACTCATGTTTATAGTGACATAGTTTGTAATAGCTAAATCTTGGAAACAGCCCAACAAGGGATATCTTTCCATTTTCTGATATATTCTTCAATCTCCTTTTTCAAAGTTCTATAGTTTTCAGTGTATAGATCTTTTACTTCCTATGTTAGATTGATTCCTAGGTACTTCACTTTTTTGGATGCTATTATGAAAGGTATTGTTTTCCTAATTTCTCTCTGTGAGTCTGTTATTTGTGTACAGGAATGCTATTGATTTTTTAGCGTTGCCTTTGTACCCAGCTATGCTGCTGAATTTGGTTATTAAATCTAGAAGTCTTTTAGTGGAGTTTTTGGGGTCTTTTATATAGAGTATCATGTCATCTGCAAATAATGATAATTTAACTTCTTCCTTTCCTATCCTTATTTCTTTTATTTCTTTCTCTTGTCTAATTGCTCTAGCTAATGTTTCCAGAACTATATTGAGTAAGAGTGGTGAGAGTGGACATCCTTGTCTTGTTCTGGATTTTAGAGTGAAAGCTTTTAGTTTTTGACCATTTAGTATGATGTTGGCTGCTGGTTTGTCATAGATGGCTTTTATCAGATTGAGATAAAGCCCATCTATTCCAATTTTCTGTAGGGTTTCTATCATGAATGGGTGTTGGACTTTGTCAAATGCTTTTTCTGCATCTATTGGCCTGTAGTTCTCTTTTTTCATTGGATTTTTCTCTGGTTTTGGTATCAGGGTAATGCTTGCTTCCAGGGATGAATTTGGGAGTATGGTTTCCCTTTCAATTTCATTAAAGAGTTTGAGAAGTAGTGGCATTAGATCTTCTCTAAATTTCTTATAGAATTCAGCAGTGAATCCATCAGAACTTGAGCTTTTCTTTGTTGGTAGACTTATAATTACTTCCTCAATTTCAGGGGCTGATATTGGGTTATTTAGAGTTTTTATATCTTCTTAATCCAGTTCTGGTAATTCATATGTATCTAGGAATCTGTCTATTTCTTTTGTTTTTGATCTTATTAGAATACAGGTTCTCAAAGGTAGATATTGATGATCTTCTGGATTTCTGCAGGATCTGTTGTGATTTCACCCTTTTCATTCCTAATTGCATGGATTTGAGTCTTTACTTTTTTTGATCAGGTTGGCTAAGGGTTTGTCAATTTTATTTTTCAGAGAACCAACTCTTCGATTCACTGATCCTTTGTATTATTTTCTGAGTTTCAATTGCCTGAATTTTGGCTCTGATCTTTATAACGTTCTCCCTCATTTGAGCTTTGGGCTTGACTTGCTCTTCTTTTTCTGGAAGCTTGAGGTTCAACATTAGGTTGTTTACTTGAGCTCACTCTGTTTTTCTGATATGGGAGTTCAATACTATGAATTTCCCTCATAGCACTGCTTTCATTGTGTCCCATACATTTTGGTAGGTTTTATTGGCATTATCATTCAACTCTAGAAACTGTCTAATTTCTTCTTTAATTTCATCTGTGACCAATTGATTGTTCAGGAGGGTGCTATTTAATTTCTATGTGTTTATGAAATTTTCATGGTTTCTTTTGCTGTTTATTTCCAGTTTCAATGCACTATGGTCTGGTAGTTAGCATGGGGTAATTTCGATTCCTTTGCATTTACTTAAGCATGTTCTGTGAGCTAGTATGTGGTCTATTTTGGAGAAAGTCCCACATGCAGCTGAGAAGAATGAGTATTCTGATGTTGTGGGGTGGAATACTCTGTATACATCTACTAAGTGCATTTGTTCAAAAGTTTGGTTTAGTTCTGATACGTCCCTTTTTGTCTAGTTGGTCTGTCTGTTTGTGACAGTAAGGTATTAAAGTCCCCCGTTACAATAGTATTAGTGCTTATTTGGCTTTTCATATCCATTAATATTTGTTGTATATAGTTACGTGCACTGGTATTTGGTGCATATGTATTTATGATTGTTATCCCTTCTTGGATTGTTCCCTTTACAAGGATGTAGTGACCTTCTTTGTCTCTGTTAATCATTCTTGGCTTGAAATTCACTCTGGCTGCAAATAGAATTGCTACCCCTGCTTTTTTTCTGAGTTTCTGTCACATGAAGTATTGTTTTCCATCCTTTGACTTTCAATCTATGAATTTCTTTTTTAATTAAATGTGTTTCTTGTATACAGCATATTGTTGTGGTTCTTGCTTCTTGATCCATTCTGCCAGCCTGCTTCTTCTGATTGGTGAATTGAGACCATTTACAGTGATGGTTATAACTGATATATGTTGGACTTATTCTTGTCATATTATTTACCTGTTGTTGGCTCCCTATTTTTCCCTTCTGTTTAATTACTTGCCTGGCCTGAAGGATTCATTGTTTTGTGATTCCTGGAGTTGTAACACTCATTTTCTCTTTCTAGAATGTCCTTCAGAATATTTTGGAGTGCTGGTTTGGTGGTCATGAATCTCTTCAGGTGTTCTCTGTCATAGAAGTATCGTACTTCTCCATCAACTTTGAAGATAGTTTTGCAGGGTATATCAATCTGAGCTGGAGGTTGTTTTCTTTTAGGGTTTGGAATACTTCACTCCAAGCTCTCCTTGATTTAAGGGTTTGTGTTGAGAAGTCCGAGGTGACGCTGATGGACTTTCCTTCATAGGTTATTTGTTTCTTTAACAGCTTTTAATATTCTGTTGTTGTGTTGAATTTCTGGAATCTTGACTATTATATGCCTTGGGGTAGATTTTTGTTGATCATGGCTAATTGTAGTTCCATATGCCTCACTTATCTGTATGTTAAGTTCTTTTTTCATACTTAATAAGTTTTCTGCCATTACTTATGTGAACAGGTTTTTTATGTTATTTGTACTATCTCCTGCTTTTTCATTGATTTTGATCAATCTTATGTTATTCTTCTTTGTGTCATCTAGCAGCTGTTGTATTGATTTTTCATGATTTTTAAATGTTTATATCTATTTTTTTCTTTCATTGCCTGTGCTGTTGGTGTCATATACAAGAAATCATTGCCAAACCCTATGTCATACATTTAGGCCTTTGATTCATTTCAAGTTAATTTTTGTGTATGGTGTGAGGTAAGGGTCTAACTTCTTTCCTTTGTGTTTGTATATCCGTTTTTCCCAGTATTATTTGTTAAAAAGACTGTCTTTCTTTCATTGAATGGTTTTAGCACTGTCAAAAATCATTTGACAGTAGGGCTGGGGATTTAGCTCAGTGATTAGAGTGCTTGCCTTGCAAGCACAAGGCTCTTAGTTCGATCCCCAGCACCAAAAAAAAAAAAAAAAAAGAATATTCTAAAACTTACCTTACTGTTCCAACTCTTTTTGTTTGTTTTGTTTTGTTTTTTTTGGGTATTGGGGATCAAACTCAGGACCTTGAGCTTAGGTGAGCACTCTACCACTTGAGCTAAATCTCCAACCCCTGTCCAACTCTTAAGAAAAACTCTGGCACAGAATTTTAGGCTCAAAATTGTTTTATTTTGCCATGTGGAAAATACCACTGCCCAGTCTTCTGGCTCTCATTGTTGAAATCATTTAATTCCTGGTCCTTTGTAGTCAGTATGTCTTTTCTGGATTTTTCTCTTTTTAATACAATGTATTTTGTTAATTTCCATTAATAATATAAATATTGAGTTTCAAATCATATATTCATGTACCATTTTGATTATATCCATCCCCCCATTTTCCTTCCTTACACTTCCCTCACCCTTATTCCTTTCCTCTTGTCTAACAATAGTGTCCCGTCTTATTTTATTCCATCTTTTTTAAAAAAAGATTCTATGTATGAAAGAAAACATAGAATACTTGTCTTTCCAAGCCTGACTTATTTCACTTAACATAATGGTGTCCCTGCAAATGATGTATTCCATTGTGTATATATACCATATTTTCTTTATCCATTTGTAGGTACCTAGAATGATCCCATATCTTGGCTATTGTGAATTGTGCCACAATAAAGGGGGGTATACATGTATCCCTGTAGTATGCTGTCTTTAACACGTTCAGGTCAGGGCCATAATTCGTATGTCTTGCTACCAGACAGCTTGAGCTACTGGTGGTACATGCCTGACTGTGCCATTGGATGACTTCTTGTAGTGATTTTATTAGTAAAAAGACAGCTAAAGGTGATTATATCTGTTTGTACCCCCAGTGTACAACCCACCCAATGGGAGAGTTGTGCATGTGGCATTGGTGGTTAAAGCTGGTAGGAACGTATTAATTCCTTCAGGTGTATTACCAACAAGTGGTTAGCTGGGCTATGTTAGTTCTATTTTTAGTTTTTTTAGGATCCTCCCTACTGATTTTCTTAGTGGCTGTACTAATTTACATTCCCACCTCAGTGTAGAAAGGTTCCTTTTTCCCTGTAACCTTGCAAACATTTATTGCTTTTTGTATTCTTGATGATAGCCATTCTGACTGGGGTGAGATGGAATCTCAGTGTGGTTTGGATTTGCATTTCTCTCATGGCTGAAGATGTTGAACATTATTTCATATACTTACTGGCCACTTTTGCTTCTTTTAAGGGGTATCCATTCTATTCATTTACCCATTTGTTGATTGGGTTACTTGGTTCTTGTGTATCTCTATGTGTTAGGATTTTTTAGTACATTTTATATTGCTCTGCTGGAAGATTAGTTGGCAAAGATTTTTCCCCCATTCTGTAAATTTTCTCTTCACTCTCTTGTTTGGTTCCCTTTCTGTGCAGAAACTTTTTAATTTGATGTGGTACAATTTGTTGATTCTCGTTATTGTCTCCTGTGCTATTAGAGTCCTACTCAGGAAGTCTGTGCTTGTGCTTGTGACTTCAAATGTTTTCCCTGTTTTTGTTTATCATTTGCAATGTTTTGGGTCTTAGATTTAGGTCTTTGATCCATTTAAGTGGTTTTTGTACAAGATGAGAGAGAGAGAAGTAGTTTCAGTCTTCTACATATGGATATCCAGTTTTATTTTGTTTTGTTTTTGGTGCTGGGGATCAAACTTGGGGCCTTGTACTTGCAAGGCAAGCACTCTAACCACTGAGCTAAATCCTCAGCCTGGATATCCAGTTTTTCCAGCAGTATTTGTTAAAGAGATTGTCTTTTCAATATGTTTTTGACCTCTTTGTCAAGGATCATATGACTGTGGTAGTGTAGGTTTGTCTGTGTATTCTATTTCATTGGTTTTCATGTCTTATTTTTATGCTAGTATCATGTTGTTTTTGTTACTATGACTTTGCAATATAATTTGAAGTCATATATTATGATGCCTTCAGACTTGTTCTTTTTGCTAAGATCTTTTGTGTCTATGTATGAATTTTAGGATTGTGTTTTTCTAGTTCTGTGAGGAATGTCCTCGGAATTTTGACAGGGATTACGCTGAATCTATGAGTTGTGTTTGGTAATATGACTGTCTTCCTATCTTCCTACTTTCCCTCCTTCCTTCCTTCGTTCCTTCCTTCCTCATTTCCTTCCTTCCCTTCCCTTCCCCTCCCTCCCTCCCCCTTCCCTCCCTCGCCGCTCCCCTCCTCCTTCTTCTTTCCTTCTTTTCTTTTCTCTTTCATCCTCTCTCTCTCTCTCTCTCTTTATTTCTTTTCATCTCACTGAGTTGCTAAGTTGCTCTGGCTGGGCTTGAACTTGTGATTGTCCTACCTCAACTTCCAGGGCACTGAAATTATAGGTAGGCATCACCATTCCTGACAAATATGGCCATTTTAACAGTATTCTGCTAAACCATGAACTTGGGAGATCTTTCCAATTTATTTTTTCAGTCTTTTATAATTTTCTCTAAAGGGTGATTAGGTTGATTCCTAGGGTTTTTTTGTTGTTGTTGTTGTTTTGTTTTTTGTTTGTTTGTTTGTTTGTTTGTTTTTGGTGCTGGGGATTGAACTCGGGCCCTTGTGCTTGCCAGGCAGGCACTTTAACCACTGAGCTAAATCCCCAGCCCCCTAGGGTATTTTTTAATCTATTGCGAATGGAATTATTTTCCTGATTTCTTTCTCAACTTGTTCATTATTGGCATATAGAAAAGCTATTGATTTTTAAATATTGGATTTGTAGCCTGCTACTTTTCTGAATTTGTCATCTATCACATTGTTTGTCTTGTATGAGAAACCCAAAGTAAAGGTAAAGAGCAAAATAAAAAATAATATAAAGCAGGGAGATAGATTATTATTGTAGGGGAAGATCAAGAGATAGGGGCGGGGGGGTGAGCGAATTTGGGATGTGTTTATACGTGTACCAACTCCACTCCCCACACAAGAAATGTAAACATTGTACTGCAAGGAGAGAGAGAAAGAGAGAGAGAGAGAGAAGGGGACCATGCCATGGGGGATGGGGGATGGGAGAGGGAAGGAAGGGAAAGGGGATGAAAAAAGGAATTAAGATGTATTAGGTACCTGTACCAACTTCCCACAAGGAATGTAAGTATTATATACTACACATATGTACTGGTAAACTAAAATTTAAAAATTTTGAAGTCTGTTGAAATGTTTATAGCATTCTAAGTTTAGGATCATATTGTCTATTACAAAAGATGTTTGATTTCTTTCTTACCTGTTTATATCCCTTTTATCTTTTTCTCTTGACTATTTGCTGTGGTTAAAATTTCAAGTACTGTATCGAAAAGAGTGGTGAAAGTGGACATCTTTGTCTCATTGCTAATTTTAGAGGAAATGCGTTCATTTTTCCCCCATCCATTGTGTTGTTTTCACTGACTTTTAAACAATAGTTTGTGTTTAAATATATATGCAGGAAAGTGTAAGGATTTTAAGTGTGTACTAGGTACATTTTCAATAACAACATTCATGTGGCCATATCCAGAGAAAGAAATAGACCCCAGCATCCCAGAGGTCTTCTCTTGTGGCCCCTGTCAGTATTTGTCTTCCAAAGGTAGTCAGTTTTTCTTCTTATGTCATAGATTAGTTTTTTCTTATTTTGAACTTATCTTGCACAAGTATAATAATGAAATAAGCATTCTTTTGGGCCTGGCTGTTCTTGCACAGCACTGTGAGATTAACCCAAAACAGTTTATTCATTTTCATTCTCATTGCTGGAGAATAGTACATGATAGGAGTGTATCACTATCCATTTTACCATTAATAGTAATTTGAGTTGCTTCTGGTTTTCTATAATTGCAAATAGTGCTATTTGTCTTTTAGCAGCATTTATATTTGTTTCTATTCTTTATATACCTAGATGTGAAATTGCTAATAATAAGAAACCGCGAAAGAGTTTCTAAAAGTTTTGAATAAACTTCATACTTCCACTGGAAATATGAGTGTTCTGATTAATTCTCCAATACTGATGTTATTGATGTTTCTTTCTTTCTTTAAGGAGAGGTTTATTTTGAATCACATCAATCCTTTATGTGTTTGAGTCTAGTTGTACTAGCCAGTTAATTCTTTGCATGTGGTTTTCAACATCTCTAATCCTTTCATGATCATTATCTTTGAATGTCTCTTGATTGATTCGCATTTTCTTGTTTCTATTTTCTCTCACCATCAGTGCTAGGAATGGAACCCATGGGCATGCAGCTGCTAAGTAAGCACTCTGCCCCTGAGCTACATCCTTAGGCCTATGTGGTACATTTTGGATTATATTCTAGATGCTATAAATGATGCATTATAAATACTTTTGATTTTATCATGTGCTTTCCATTCATTGATTTTTTTTTTCTTTTTAAAGTATTAAGCCATTAGATTGGCACAACTGGAATCACTTATCCTCTTCCACAGTGGACAGAGTTAAAATTTTTTTTTTTTTAATTTTTGGATGCTGGGGATCAAACTCAGGACCTTGCACTTGCTTGGCAAGCGCGCTACCGCTTGAGCTAAATCCCCAGCCCCCAAGAGCTTAAATTTTAATTTGGTTCTTTTTAGGCTTATCTAGGCTACATGGAGTCTACTCTTCACATATGTGGTTCAGAGGTTACCCAGAAATTTGAGCAATATTTAAAATACAATACAATTGAGCAACACAATAATACAGTTGAGCAATATTTATACAGTTTAGGACTGCTCCACTCTGACTTTATTTATCTCCTCACCAGCTACTACATTTTCCCTGAAATCTGTCCAGTAGGATGAGAAAGTAAACTATGAACTTGCTTTTTTGAAACTGGGTCTTGCTGAATTACCTCGGCTGGGTTCAAACTTCCTGCCTAAACCTCCAGCTAGCCTGGATTATAGGTGTGTGCCAGCACACCTGACAAAACTATGCATGACATGGATTGGAGCCTGCTCAAAGAAGAAATGGTAATTCAGGCCCATACCCCAAACTCCAAAAGAATTGTCCTTTTAATTGCTCTCCAGCGCCTTTAGATAGCTGAGGGGTTTTTAGCATTTTGCCCAGAGTGTATAGTTGTTATTTGCAGAATTGTTGTTCTCATAGGATTTAGTTGTAACTAGAAGTAAAACCTTGGGACTCTTTTTTTTAATGCATTCAGTTTTATAGGTAGGTATCTGATGACAATGAGTCATGTAGTTCCTCTTGAGTCCCTGTTTTGAGAGACAAGTTCCTTTCTATGACAGGCAGCAATAATAGTCATTTTCCCCAGGTCTTGGCTATTATATTCAGCAGTAGTAAGTAGACCAAGAGCCCTTTTTTAGAGTTAGTTATATCAGGTGAAGGTATTTCCCTAAACCAGTGATGGCGAACCTTTCAGAGATGAGTATCCAAACTGCAACCCAGAGTGCCAACACTGCCATTAAGCCTGAATACTGAGTTTTAAGTTTAGAAAAAAAAAACTCATACATTAACATGTTTTGTCTTAAAAGCAACACACGTGCCATAGGTTCACCACTACTGTGGATTAAACTATGAGTGAGTATATTGCAAATTTATAGGGCTAGTACTTTCAATAAATCCTAGTTTCATGTCTGTGTAGAGCCCAATAAGGAAAAGACATACTTCATGTGGTCAGTGAATGTTAAATCTTTATGATGAACAGCTTCAGCCCTTGTAAATGATTCCAAAATAATATATAATTTAGAGTAGCAGTGGATTTGGGTGTGCCCAAGGAAAAGAAAATTGCCTACAATATTAGGAAGTTCAAGATACATAACCATCTGTGACTTGATGGAGGGGGGGTGTACCATAAAGATGTATGATGCCATTTGTAAAACTAATTTCTCTTTTCATTTAATCTCTTGTTGCCTAAGAAAATGCAGCTAGTAATTAAGATACCATTTTGGTCTTGCTTGTAAATGCTGTTGCCTTCATTAAATTTCACACTTGTGAAAAGGAGCTATTAAGAGACAGCCTAAGGTAACACTTTTGAATAGCTAACTTTGTTAAAAATACGTTTTCCAAATTTCTTGCAATAAAATGTAATTGCATTTTCTGTTTTTACTTGCATAGAATCTTCTCACATATTATCAATTAGAGATAAGTCTTGGTGCTGGAGGGAATATTCTGTTAAACTGAAGTAGTACAGTGACTTTTGAATTCTCCTTTACCATTCATAATTAATAAAGTTGTCTGGTTGCTCTGCTAGTTTTTCTGACAATTCGCTTCTCACAAGGTTAAGGAGTGGCAGAGGAGAGATTCCAGTATGTACTGTTTTAAAATAGTGTCAAATTTTTTTTAAATGTGCTTAAAGTATCCACAATTATTAGGAAGCAATCAGTAAATAATCATTAGGTTTGTATTATAACACTAGAATAACTTCATAAGAGCCATAAAGTGAAACTAATAAAAACAATTTAAGAGGAGAGGGGTGAAAAAAGGAAAACACTATGTAGTCTTTTATGGTTAGCATACGAAAACAGGGCCAATGAAAACATGGACACATAGTAAAATTATATATATATATTTTTTTTTAGTGGATACATAGAGGGTTTGGGGATTTAGCTCAGGGGTAGAGCATTTGCCTAGCAAGTACAAGGCCCTAAGTTCAACCCCCAGCACCTCCACCCCCAAAAAGTGATACAAAGAGAAATTACTGCTACTGTATGGATGAATAGTGACCTTCTTATAAGATTTTATTTTTTATTTCATGTGTTTTGAGTTTTTCCATTGAGCTTCTAAGTCCTCATTTCTGTGACTGGTCTACAGTGAGGCTTGTATAATGAGGAAATGTTTTTAGACTAAAGTTGGCATAATCTCTAAGGATCACATATCATTTTATAAGAGAAATCATAAGTGTGTTTTTATATGTCTTTTACAAGAAACACTGAGCTGGGTGTGATGGCACATGCCTGTAATATAAGCTCTCTGGGCATCTGACACCTGAGGATCACAAGTTCAAGCCCAGCCTTTAGCAACCTAGTGAGACCCTCTCTCAAAGTAAATTCACAAAAGAAGACTGGGGATGTAATCCAGTGTGAAAGCCCTGCATTCAGTCCCCTCTACCAGACACATAAAAACAAACAAACCATTGTTAAATCCATTTTGTCATATTAAAAAGTGACAATATTAGGATACTCACTACTAGTTCCTTCTTCAGATACTGATAAAAATATTGTTTATTATGTGTTAATGTTAGCCTCAAAAGATCATTTTAAAGAAAAGATGTCTAGTTTTGTCTTTTAGGTTTGTTCTTTGGCTCTTCCTAGTGTTACTGGGGATCCTAACACCACAAGGAACTGGGGACATACCTCAGTTCTTTATGTCTTTGATGAAAAGCTTCAGATAAGACGTGTAGGCTGTCACATTGAGATAGAGTCATTGCAAAATGATAGATTTGCAAAGGGAGAGAGGAAACACCTTCAAGCGTGAAGGTGGAAATGTGCTAAAATGGCAGTTGCTCTGAACAAGGTCTCAGATTTCATTTATAAGATTAACTGTCTTTCAAGGAATATCCTTTTCTTTCTCCGAGGTCATTGTTCTTTCAAAAGAAAGAGAGGCTGTGTCGATCTATTAGGTCCACCAGGTGAATGTTTTCCTTTCCATTTGTTCTGAGACCTTGAGATTTTTCCAACCCCTCACCCTTGGTCTGGACTTTGTGCAGGCCCTCACAATGCTCAGAGGAGGCTGTGTTCTCTTGAGCTAAAATTCGAAACCACAAGCTTTGTGGTTTTGTCTATAGCTAATGACTAGGAAAGTAAAGGAGAAAAATAACATGGTCTTGCTTCTCAGGTCACCCTAGTGACCTGCCTCCCAGGCCTGCTGATGTCTAACTTTCTGTCTAACACCAGGGTTACTAGTAGAATATGGATTAGTGTGAATGATCCCACGTAGCCATGAGATCATGCAGTACTGTAGTCCCTCCTTACCTATTTTTTTTTTGTCCTATAGTTTCAACCAAGGTCCAAAAAAATTAAATAGAAAATACTACAACAGTTCCTAAGTTTTAAATTGAGTGCTGTTCTTAGTAGCATGATGACATCTTATACATCCCACCTGGGACGGAGACCTTCTCCTTTATCAGAGTATCTACACTATATACTATTCACTTAGTAGCTATCTTGGTTATTAGAGAGACTCTCAGTGTTGTAGTTCTTGATGCAGCATACTCCTGAGAATAAGGGAAGGCTGCTACGTTTGTCTTTCTGTTCCAGGATCATTTCACTTAACATAAAATCCTCCAAGTTCATCCATGGTATTGCAGAAGTCTCTTTTTAACACATTCACAAGAGGCCGTAACTCCCTAATGGGACAGTTGCACTTGTACTACCAGTGGCTTGGGCCAGCAGGAACATGTTAAAGGCTGCATCATGTTTCTTGGCGTACATGTGCCACATTGTCTCTAGCCTTTCATCTACTAATGAACGCTTATGTTGATTTAATATCTTGAATATTATGAATACTGCAGTGAATGTGGGAGCACAGATTTATCATCAATGTAATCATTTCATTTCCTTTGGATATATTCCTAATGGGATTGCTAGATCATATTGTAGTTCTATTTGTATTTTTTTGAGGAACATCTAGCCTATATAAGCACCCTCCTAATTATACCCTCTCCCAATGGTGTGCTTGGTTTCCTTTCCTCCACTTTTTATCACTTATCTTTTATCTTTTTCATAACAGTCATTCTAACAGTTACGAGGTAGCATCTCAGTGAGGTGTTAATTTTGCTTTTCCCTGTGATTAGTGATCCCGAGCATGTTTTAATTTACAGCTTGGCCATTTGTGTATCTTTTTTCTTTTTTTTTTTCTTTTTTGGAGATATACCTTGTTGTGGTCTGTGCCTAGATGTCCCCCCAAAGCCTCATGCCATCATGGGTGGGGCTTTTTCAGAGGTGGCTGGATCTAAAGTGTGTGATTACCAAGTTAGTCCACTGCTTGCTTTGGCATAGTTCTGCTGTGGTCAAGAATATGATGCTAGGATTAAGGGTGCAAGGATTAAGGGTGGGAGTGCTACCCACCCTAAGACCAGGTTGCCTGAATAAGATATAAAGCACAGAAAGAAGCTGTTTAGGTCCTTTGCTTGCCTCCTTTGCTTGCCTCACTGCCTTCTGCCTGTCTGCCATGCTACCCTGCCTTGGGTCCAGCTAATTGTGGACTGAAACCTCTACAAATACCTAGGTCCCATCATGAATTAGTCATTTCCCATTGATGGGACAAAGTACCTGACACCTTCAAATTAGAGAAGGAAAGGTTTGTTTTGGCTCACAGTTTCAGAAGGTTCAGTCCATGTGTAGCTGGCTCCAACACACAAACATCATGTTGGAGGGACTCAAGGGAGCTGAAGCATAGAGAAAAGGATTAGAATTAGAATACACCCTTCCAGGTCATGGCCCTATGTCCCCCCACACATACACTTCTGACCAGGCCCCACCTCCTATTAGCACATTCAGCTATGAATTCATCAGTGGACTAATTTGTTGATGAGTATAGCACTTCTATGATCCAGTCATTTTCCAAAAGCCCCATTTCTGAATATGTGAGACTTTTGGGGGACATTTTAGACCTAAACCATAATATACTAAATCACACAGATTGAGACCACTTTTGTTCAATGTTGCATTTGCCATGAAGGCTTTTTAATGCATTTGCATGCAAGTTGAAATGAACATTCTTCTCCTCCTTTTTATAGACATATCTGCTTTGTGTTCAATTAATGCTTTGTTTTCTTCCCTTAGATAGCTCAGAGATTTTTACATGTCATTACATAAAGAGCAGCCTCTTTGTGGGTTTTCTGTGAGGATGTGGGGGGGTGACATTTTAAACAATCAATTTAGAGTATATTCTACTGGGTGCATAAATCTTATAAAACTAGTTTCTGCTTAACATTAAGTATTTGTTGTATGTTTTTCTGCTACAAACAATGCTGCAACCAAAACCATAATATATTAATTTACATTGTACAGCATATATATATATGTTTCAAAAATTAAGAGTTGCTAGGGAAAAAGGAAGATAAATGTATAATTTTGAAGGTTATTAAAAATTGTCATTGGTAGATTTTGTACTATCCCGTACTCTTACCTGTAATATACAAGAATGCCTGCCCCCATCCTTGCCAACAGAATGTTACAAAGTTTTTATTTTTGTTTTTCTTTCACCAAATAATCTTTATTTTTGCTCTCTAGTCAGTTTTATGTTCTAGGGAGATTTGCTTGTCCTTTGTGATGTGAGTTGCAAATAGTTTTCTCTTTCCAACTATATTTTGAATTTGCTTATATCTTTTCTGTGTAGAAGTTTTTATCTTTCTTTCTTTTTTTTTTTTTTTTTTTTTTAAGACAGGGTCTCATTATGTGGTTCAGCCTGACCTCAGATTTGCAGCAGTCCTCCTGTCTCAGCCTGCCAAATGCTGGGATTATAGACATGCACCACAATGGCTGGCTCAGAAATTTGTATCTTTTATCTTCATTATATCCTTCCATTTATGGTCGTGGATATTGAGTCCACTTAAAAAGACTTTTCCTAGTCTAAAGGTTTTGTTTGTTTGTTTGTTTTGAGGAGGTTAGGAGAGTTTTCTTGGAAATAAGAATAGCTCCTCGATTTTCCAGGAGGGGTCCTGAGTTGGTGGCTCTGGTTCTTTTCGTTTTTTTGTTTTTTGTTTTTTTTTTAAAGACAGAGTCTTGCTATGTAGTTCAGGTAGTTCAGGCTGGCCTCGAACTTGCAGTGATTCTCCTGCTTCAGCCTCCCAAGTACTGAGATTACAGGTGTGCACCACCATGCCCAGCTGCAGTCTAAAGTTATTAAGGAACATTGCTATGTTTCCTTCTAGCTCTTCATAGTTCCATTTTTTACATTAAACTCTCAATTTGTTAGGGATATAGCCTAATGTATAATGTTAGATACAGATCCAATTTGAATATTTTTTGAAATAGTTCTCCTCAGAATATTTATTGATGAGTCTATCTTCCCCCTGGTAACTTGAATTACCATTTTCTCCATATATTAACGTTCTTTTTTTAAGGACCTATTTCTGTTCTTTTTAATTTTATTTCATTGATCTTTCTATTACATGCTAGTACCATGCTCTGTGCATTAGTCAGTGTTTCATTGCTATAGTGAATAATTTAGGTGAGTGACTTATAAAGAAAGAAAGAAAGATTTATGTAGCTCACAGTTTTTGAAAGATGAAAGGCCCAAGAATAGTGTAGGCTCTGGCAAGGCCCCCTGGCAGATGGCAAGAGCGTGTGTGCCAGTGAGGGATCACACCTTGAGATGTACATCAGAGCTGCACAGGACCCGGCCTGGGCATTCCTAACAACCCTCTTGGGAGAACCGCCTCATTCCCTCAGTGCCCTCAGAGGGTAGCAGCCCAGGGAACCGAGGAAATCCCACTATCCTCCGCCCATTAAAGGCCCACATCCCCACAGCACAGCCACTCTGGAGACCACACTCCCAACACATGACCCTTTGGGGAGACAAACAGCATCCAAACTGCAGCACTTTCTTAACTAAAGCGTCTACTGTGTGGCACAGGTAGTGTCCCTGTCGCATCTGTAGTTTTTCTCTTCGAGAGTTTTTTTGATACCTGTCTTTCAGGTTTTCAAGTGAACTGTAGCTTCACCCTATCTAGTTCAAAAAACAAAATACTATCCAGAAACCATTTTTTTTTTAAGTAAAATTGTGCTGGGCATGGTGGCACACACCTGTAATCCCAGAACTCCAGAGGCTGAGGCAAGTTTGAGCCTAACCCGGGCAATTTAGCAAGACCCTATCTCAAAAAAACAAAAAAAGTGATGTGCATATACCTCAATGCAAAGGCCTTCAGTTCAATCCCCAGTACCAGAAAAGAAGTAAAATTGCCCCCATGGTTAATAAATCTTCTGTACAGCAAAAGAATAATCAGAGTGAAGAGACAACCTACAGAATGGGAAAAAATTTATTTTTGCCAGCTACTCCTCAGACAGAGGACTAATATCCAGAATATACAAAGAACTCAAAAAGATTAAACCACCTAAAATTAAAGACCCAGTCATGAAATGGCCAAGAGAAATGAACAGACACTTCACAGAGGAAGAAATACGAAAGATCAACATCTCTGGCCCTTGGAGAAATTCAAATTAAAACAAGGCTAAGATTCCACCTTATGCCAGAAAGAATGGCAACCATTAGGAAATTGAACAATAATAAATGCTGGCATGGCTGTGATGAAAAAGGAACCCTTCTGCATTGTTAGTGGGAATGTAAACTAGTACAACCATTATGGAGATTTCTCAAGGAATTAAAATTAGAAATTCCATATGAGTCGGGTATCTCCCTTTTAGGTATCTTCCCCAAAGCATTCATCACACTACAGCGACACCTGTATAACAATGTTTATGGAAGCACAATTCGTAGTAGCTAGCCTCAGAAGCAACCTGTATACCCATGAACTGGCAGTTGGATAAAGAAAATGTGGTATCTATATATAATGGCATACTACTTGGCTATAAATATGAGACATTTGTAGGAAAATGGATGCACCTGGAAAATAGAATGTTGAGTGAAATAAACCAGACGCACAAGCTTAAATACTGTATGGTATCTCTCATTTGAGTGAGGCAACGTACAAACAAAGAAAATGATAAAGGATGGATAGAAAGGGACAAAGGGATTGATCTCTTGCAATACAGAAGTGGTTCAAGGGAACAAGGGCAAGAGGTGAGGAGGAGGGGAAGGGGAAATAAGAATGAATATATCCCATGTAAAGGAACCTAATAACCCCAATGAATGTAAACACTATGTGCTGTAACATGAGCAAAGACAATATCAACAAGTATGAAAAAGGGGATAGGGCACCTGGATGGGACGGGAGGGGAGGGAAGGGGATTAAAAAAAATAAGCCTTAATATGTGCTTGTAACCACTCCCAAGAAGACTAAACGGCATGAATTGCAAACGTACTAATAAAAAAATTATAAAAAAAGAAAACAGTTTGTTGGACTTGCCCAAAATAACATATTTAATGTGATTCCAAAAAAATAGCAACAGAATTACTAAGAAGTTATTAAACTTCAGATATAAGTGTTCTTCCCTGTAAACACTTTACTATGTACAGTCACCATCCGGAATTCAAGAACATGTGGATTTTCATTTATGACATTTTAAACATTTTGAGTTTGTTTTTACAAATGGGATTTTCTTAGTTACATTTAAAGTAAGAGAAGACCCTGGAAAAATTTGAAGAAGCACAACAAGGACTTGCCCTGGGTGATGTTAGAATATACATGTGCTCTACAGCTGCAGTACCTAAAATAGTGTGGATCTGTGGCAGGAATAGATTTGACTTCTATTACGTAGAAGAAACTGTTAAATACTAGAAGTATCTGTGATGGGGTTTTTTCCCCCACCATTTTACTATGAAAAATTTCAAACCTGTAGACATGTTGGAAGTCTTCTACTATTAAACTTTTTCATTTTTTCAGTACTGGGGATTGGAGCCCAGGATCTTCACAGTGAGCAACATCTCCAGCTCTTTTTTATTTTGAGACAGAGTCTTGTTAAATCATTTAAGTTACCCAGGCTGGTCTTGAATGTACAGTCTTCCTGCCTTAGCCTTCCAGAGTGCTGGGATTATAGGCATGTGCCAACTCTCCTGGCTCCATTAACCTTCTGTAATGTTACATGCACACATGCATGTGCATGACATCTCTTTTCATCTGTTCATTCCGTAGTAATATGTTGACAATAGGCTAGAAATAAGTAACCAACTGGATGGATTAGTTATATTAATATCAAACAAAATAGACTTTAAAATACTGTTAGAAACAAATGAACATTTCGTAGTGATAGAACATCAAAAAAGGAGGAAGATTGAACAGTTATATCTAAATATACCTAACAGCAGAGCCTGAAATATATGAAGCAAAAACTGGCAGAACTGAAAAAGAATTCAACAATTATAGTTGGACATTTGTATACTCTTTCAGTAATTGATAGAAAAACTAGAAAAATGTATGAATACAGAAAACTTCCACTACGTTATCAACTAGCTTGATATAACTGAAATAAAGTGTACAGACTTTGCGTTCCACAATGACAGAATACACATCTTTTCAAATGCATATAGAACATTACTAACAAATTCTAAAGGATTGAAATTATTTCATTTACTCCAACCCAAGAGAATTAAACGAGAAATTAATAATAGAAAGATGCCTGAAAAATGCCTGAAGACTTGGAAATTAAGACACTTCTGAATAATCCAGGAGTTGAAGAAGTCACAAAGGATGTTAGAAAATATCTTGAACAGAACGAAAATGAATACAAACCTGAAACTTCTGGGATCCCCAAAGTAGCTCTTTAGAGAGAAAGTTACACTTTCAGACTGTTTTAGTTACTTTTCTCTAGTTGTTGGGACAGAATACTTGACACCCAAAGTTAGGGGAGGAAAGGTTTATTAGCTCACAGCCTGCAGAGGTTTCAGTCTACAGTCCGCTGGGTCCGAGGCTGGGCGGCATGGCAGAGGCAGGGCGGACCGGCAGCAAAGTAAAGTCAGGAAATGCAAGGAATGTATGCAAATAAGCAATGTAAACAAGCAGCTAGCCAGCTTCTTCCTGTATTTTATCTAGGCTACCTGCCCTTAGGGCGGGTAGCACTCCTACCCTTAATTTTAGTTTCACATCCTTGATCCCAGCAGAACCATGCCAAACCGACCAGTGGATTAATTTAGTAACCGCACACTCTAGATCCAGCTCTTACCACATGAGGCTTCGGGGGGACATCTAGACACAAACCATAACACAGACATAGGTTAGAAAGGAAGAACGATCACAAATTAATAACCTAAGCTTCTCAGCAAGAAGGTAGAAACAGATGAGTAAGTCAAGCTCTTGAGGAAATTAATGGAATCCAGCACAGAAGTCAGTGAAATAGAAAACATTTGTAAAGGGTCTGACACCAAAAGCTAGTTCTAAAGTCATATTTGAATATTGTCTAAGAAGATTAACAGAAAAAAAGAAGACTCAAATTATGTAAATGGTAAATTGAAGAGACATGATTACAAATGCTGCAGAAATTAAACTTGTAGGAAAATATTATGAACCTTATATCAGAAAGTAGACAGTGTAGACCAAATAGACAAATTTTTAGGACACAGATCACCAAAACTAACTTTAAAAGAATAGGAGATTTGAATGCACATGTATCAAGTTAAAAACTGAATTACTACTGGGGGCTGGGGATTTAGCTCAGTGGTTAGAGTGCTTGCCTTGCAAGCACAAGGCCCTGAGTTCAATCCCCAGCACCAAAAAAAAAAAAAAAAAAAAAGAACTGAATTACTACTGAAATATTCTTCCTACAAAGTCACAACTCTGATGGCTTTTTTTTTTTTTTCTTTTTGAGACAGTCTTGCTATGTAGTTCAGGCTGGCCTCAGACTTGAGGCGATCCTCCTGCCTCAGCCTCCCAAGTGCTAGGATTACAGGAGTGCATCACTACACTTGGCTTTTGTTGTTGTTGAATTCTACCAAAGAAAATACTAGTTTTTCCAAACGCTTAAAAAAAAAAAATACTTCCCTACTTACTCTCTGAAGCCATTTTTACCCTGATGTCAGAACCAGAGAAAACATGGGGAGGGTACAGACAAATGAATATCTTTTGGAATGGTAGATGCAAAAATCATCAATAAATATGAACAAACAAACCCACAAGTATCTAAAAAGTATTATGCACCAAATCCAAGCAAGTTTTGTTACAGAAATGTAAGATTAGTTTAATATCCAAAAAAATGAATGTAGTATTACATAGTAATAGGATAAAGGGCAAGCAACAAGTGGTTATTTCAATAGACATAGAAAAGATATTGACAAAATGTGGCCTCCCCTTATGATCAAAATCACTCAATAAACTAAGACTAGAAGGGAACTTCCTCAACTGGTAAGGGGCATCCAAGAAAAATCCTCAGGCAATGTCATACTTAATATGAAAGACTGATTGTTTTCTCCCTAAGATCATTACAAGGCTGTCCACTCTGGCCATGTCTCTTCAACATCGTAAAAGAAGTTCCAGCCAGAGAAATTAGGCCAGAAAAGCATGAGATACCCATATTGAAAAGGGAGAAGTAAAACAATCTCTACTTGCAGATGGCATGATCTTGTATATAGAAAATACCAAGGAATAAACTATTAGAACTAATATTCATGTTCAGCAAGATTTCAGGATATCAGTACACAAAAATAAGTTGTATTTCTCTGCCCTTGCAAGGCACAGATCAAATTTTAAATGTAAATCCAGTTAGAGCATCAAAACAAAAAACTAAGGAATAAATTTAACGAAAGAAATCAAACATACTGTATTTACTGATAAGACTACTCCTAAAAAGTACCATAAACTGGGTGGTTTTAACAACAGAGATCTTTGTCTCGCATATCTAGAGGCTCAGGTGTCCAAGATCAGGATATCAGCAGGGTTAATTCCTTGTGTGAAAGAGAATCTGTGCCCTGCCTCTCTCCCTAGACTCTAACAGTTCACTGGTAATCTTTGTCATTCTTTGACTTCCAATGCATGACCCCCTCACGCGACCTTCCCTGTGCATGTGTGTCTGTCTGTGTCACAGCTTTCCTGACTTATAAAGATACCAGTCATATTGATTAGGGTCCACCTTGATACTGACTCAGATCTGCATAGACCCTGCGGTGGACTGAGATGGTCAATGTAATCAGAAACACCCAGCTGGACTGAGTTGGTGTACTCCTGGGCATAGAGGATCCACCTGAGGATTGCTGCTGACACAACATAAAGGAGAACGGGAGCAGAAGATGGGGGCCAGCTGTTTCCCAGGAGACACGCTGTAGTGGCTGGTTCTCTCAAAGGGAACTCGACTGTTCTTGTCGCAGGAGGAGCTCGGGGGATGGCTGCTGTTTGCTTTGGGGGAGCTCTGGTCTTCATCTTCTCTGTGAGTGTCGTCCGCGGGCTCCAGCATAGATTTCTTCAGCCTTATAGTGTAGGCATGAACATACATGAGACAGTGCCATGGCCTCCCAGCCCGTTATTGGATCCTTTCAGGTCTCCGGTGCATAGGTAGGTGTTCTACACTCTTCCTGCATTTGGCTTGTGTGTGTGAATGTTGTAATATGTAAATGTCCCATATTAAATCTGCTCTCTTGTGCTCACATCAACAGCAGAAATACTAAATCTGCTTTCTTGCAAACCAATGACTCTAGAAAAGTGACTAATACAGATCCTATTTCCAAATAAGACTACAGAATCTTATTGTTTTTTTGAGACAGGGTCTTGCTATGTAGTTCGGGCTGACTTTGAACTCACTATGTAGCCTATGCTGGGCTCAGACTTGGGATTTTCCTCCCTCAGCCTCCCACAGTGCTAGGATTACAGGCATGAGCCATGTTGCCAGGCCAAGTCTACAGAATCTTTTGCGAGGACAAAGTTCTACACATAGCATTTATATTCTGTACGTACAAAATATTCAAAGAAATTTTAAAAGACCTAGATATATGAACAGGCATTTTACATTCATGAATTAAGCAGTATTTTCTGTGATAAATTACCAAAGCACAAATGACAAAAGAAAAAGCAAATTGGATGTATCTAATTAAAAACTTCATCTAATTGAAATTTTTCTTGACTCAAAAGATGCAATCATGAAAGTGAAAAGATAGCTTAGAAAATGGGGAGAAAATATTTGGAAATCATATTAGTACATGTTTATAGTACATAGTGATTACATTCTTTGTAGGGAGTTGGTACATGTGCATAACACATCTTAATTTTTTTCATCCCCTTCCCCTCCCTCCTGGAAATCATATCTGATAAGGGATTTACATAAAGAATATAATTCTTACAACTCAATAATAAAAAAAATTTAAGTAAACCACAGGCAAAGACTCTCCATCGATATTTTGCCAAGGGAGATGTACAAGTTGCCCTTAAACATGTGGAAATGAAATCTAAGGAAACCTGAATAAACCCTCTAGCTTCTCTTGGTTTTAGTTACTTGCTATTAATTGAATTTTAAAATCACTAATCTTGGAGGTGACACAGCTGAGCAATATATTATTAGTCCACCACTAGCTTTATTGTAGACAATACCTCTGATTGGTGGGTTATGATGATAAAGTTTGCCTGGCTTACTTTCTATAAACTCAAAGAGGATTTCTGTTTTGTTCCTTGCACAGCACTGAAGACTGAATGAACCCGGGGGCCCCTCATCCTCAGTCCTTTTTATTTTACAGTTGTGCCTTGGTACTTGACTGCTTTGAGACTTGCTAAATTTGGTACTCAGTGCATTTCGTTGTGAAATTTTATTATGCTGCTCATCGTTTGCTCGGTGATTGACGTGTAAGCTATCAGACTTGTTGATGTTGGTTGGCCTCATGAGTCACTACTCTTTCTGGCTAAAGCAACTTGTTTGGTACTTGGGTTTGGGTACTTATGACACCTCCTGGAACCAATTTCTGAGACAGGGTCCTGCTAAGGTGCCCAGGCTGACCTTGAACTTGTGCTCCCCCGTCTCAGCCTGCCACATAGCAGGGGTTACAGGCATGCACCACTACACTTGGCTAGAAGGCTGTTTTTCTTGACACCACCAGCTCTTCTTTTGGGCATGTATAAGTGTCCAGCAGGTAACCTTTTGAGGTCAGGAGGCTGAAAATGCCACCCTTAGGTAATGTTAACACTACCGTTTTCTGGACAGTGTATCCCATGAAGGGACAGAAAGATTGATTGCACATGTGTAGACTGCTGATTGCTTTACCTCCAGTTGCCTTTCTCCATAGTTTGAATCACCCTGCTTCTGTGTCCTATAAAAAAACTCCTAAACTTTATCCTTATAGAAGTAGATTTGAGACTTAGTATGCCTGCTCCATGCTCACAATTAAACTCTTTCTCTTTTGGCAAAACTGGATTCTGTGGTGGGCACCCAGTGGGCCTGTTTTGGGTAGCAGAAAGATGCCTGATATCATGAGCTAACAGGAAAATGTAAATCAAAACAGCCATAGTGCCACTTCCCACCCATTAGAATGGCTGTAATCGGAACAGCAGATTATGCAGGTTGCTGGTAAAGATGTGAAGACATGAGGACCTCACATGCTGCTCGAGTAATATAAAATGCTGCAGCCATCATAGAAAACCCTGTTGTAGCGCCTCAAATGGTTGAACATAGAGTTGCCATATGACTCAGCAATTTTACCCCAGGTGTATTCTCAAGAGAAATGAAAAAAAATGTGTCCTTGTAAAACCATGAACACAAACGTTCATAGCAGTATTATTCACAGTAACCACAGTGAAAATAACTGTTCAACTGAGGAATGAATAAAACATATCCATACCATTGATTATTCAGCAATAAAAAAGAAATGAAGTACTGATGCATCGGTAGACTGTGAATGAGCCAAGTGCAAGAATCTAATCATAAAAGACCACGTCTTACTTGATTCCATTTTTACAAAATGTCCAGAATTTGAGCCCCAAGACTCAAATCCACAAAAAATAGATCCGTGGCTGCCCAGGCAGGGGTTAGAAAAGGGAAGAAAATGCACATGGATCTTTCGTTTGGAATGATGAAAATTGCTAACAGTTACAGGGCTTTCTGAATATACAAAAAAAAAAAGCGAAACAAAACAAAAAACATTGAATTGTATGCTTTAAATGAGTGAAGTGTTTAGTATGTGAAGTACATTCCAGAAGCTGTTATTAATAAATTAACGTGAGTCACCATGTTAACAGAAGGAGGTGAAAAATGTGATCACTTTAGATACAGAAAAATCATTTGACAAAAAAATCAGACACTCGTGTTTGATAAAAACAAACTAGGAAGAAGAGGGACTTTCTTCAGCATAATGAAGAGATCTGCAAAAGCCCCCCTAACATGGTACTTAGCGGTGACACTGCTCTCCAGCTAAGTTCAGGAGCTAGATGGGGCTTGTTATGTATCGCTTCATTTCTTTGCATACCTGGTCTTTTGTTGTTGAATGTAAGACATAACGAGTTGCACCTTTTTGTGTGCTGGATATTTTTTGTTCCTAGCATATTTTTAAGCCTGTTCTGGGATGTAGTTGAATTATTTGGAAAGCTCGACCCCTTCAGGTACTGATTTTTTTTTAAGGTACTGAGGAAGCATGTCTTGATTGCGAGTTTTGTTTAAGAGGACCAGAGCGGTGACCAGCATCGGGTTGCCAAGACCTTGGGTGAGCCCTACTCTGAGCCTCATGAAACGTGAATCTGGATGACTGGTGGGAACAGACACTTTTCTAGATCTTGCCTGAGCACTGTCATGTCTAATCCTTTCACATGGTTCTTTCCAAGGCCTCTGGTAGCTGCACCATGTACATATGCCATTCAGGACCCAGCTGAATGTCCAAGGGCTACTCCACAGGTCTCCCGAGGCCTCTCTGTGTGCTTTCTCCTCTCTGGCGCTCTCCTTGCAGACCAGCCATCTCATTCTCCGATCGTCTCAGTGACTCCTCACCTCGGGCACCTCCTGGAGTTGCCTGATATCTAGTGTCTGGAAAACTGTTTCATATACTGTAGTTCATCTGTTCATTGGATTCAGGTGGGCAGTAAATGTGACCCCTGTTACTCCTAGTTGACTAGAAGTGTGTGGGGTTTTCTTGATAAAAGTCGACAAAGTAACTTAGTGAGGAAAAGCTTGTCTTTCCAACATATGGTGGTAGATAAATTGGATTGCCATATGCAAAAGCAGGAAGAAAAAGAGAGCTTAGAGCCTCCTCAACACTATACATCCAGGCTGGGGCTTTAACTCTGTGGTCAGAGTGCTTTCCTAGCAAGCACAAGGCCGTGAGTTTGATCCCCAGCACCAAAACAAAAACAAAAAACACTATACACCAAAATTAATTCCAGAATGCTCATCTATTGGCCTACATAGAAGAGCTCAAACTATAAAACTTCTGGAGGAAAACCTAGAAAAAAGCTTTTCTTAACTGTTGGTTAGGCAGTGATTCCTAAAGCATAACCCCAAACACAGTTCATTAAAGAAAAAGGTAACAAATTGGACTGGATATTCAGCAATTTCACTCTTAGCTAGATACCCAAAGGAATTGAAAGCAAGGAATCAAACAGAAACTTGTTCACCAATGTTTGTAGCAGCATCAATCAAATAGCCAAAAGGTAGAAATAACCCATATGTGCATGAACAGATGAGGGGTACATAAACAGTGATGGTACAACGCAATGTTGTTCACCTGTAAGTAGAAGTTCTGCCCCGAGTTCAATTCCCCAGCACCCCCTAAAATACACATGTGCACGCACGCGCGCACGCGCTCACACACGCACACACACACACAAATATGTAGAAGTTCTGATCAAATATACTACAACACAGATGAGCTTTGAGGGCTTAATGCTAAGTGAAATGAGCCAGACGCAATGGACACGCGTTGTATGATTTCACTTGTGTGAGGCCCCTGGAACAGATACATTCGTAGAGATAGAAAGTAGACTACCGGTTCCCTGTGGGGGGGAGGTAGTCCTCACCAATGTGCTCGTGTCCTAGGCCTGCCACAGCAAAGTACCACAAACTGAGTGGTTTAAACACCAGAAACATTTCTCGCAGCTCTGGAGAGGAGATGCCCGAAATCTGTGTGTCACAAGGGCCATACGCCTCTGAAACCTGTAGAATTCTTCCTTGCTTCTTCCTAGAGTCTGGTAGTTGGGAGTAAATGCCAAAGATACTGATTTACAGATGTATCCCTCCCTGTGGCGTTCTCCCCGTGTCTCTTCCCACGCTTCTCCTTTTGCTAATGTCCGGGTCCATGTTTCCCTTTCATAAGCACTTCAGTCCAATCAAATTAGACCCCATTTGATGACTCCATCTGAACTCAACTTCATCTGTAAGATTCTGTTGTTTTGTTTTGAGATAGGGTCTCACTAGGTGTACCCCAAACTGGCCTCAGACTCAGCAATCCACCTGCCTCAGCCTCCCTAGTGTTGAGATCACAGGCGTGCGCCACCACACACCTGGCAAGATTCTGTTTTCAAATAAAGTTACATTCCATGAGGTACTAGGGGTTCAAAGTTCATCATTTTTCTTTGTGGAACACAATCAGCTCATAACAAGTAGGCATAGAGTTTCTCTTTGGTATGACAAAATGTTCTAGAAATTCCTAGTGGTAATGGTTATGTAACACTGTACCTGTTTTATGTCACTTAAAAATTATACACCTAAAAATTGTTAAAATGGAAAATTCTGTGTATATTTTACAGCAACTTGATGAAATTCTTACCTCCCTAAAAATGTCTGTTTTTCTCTGTCTGCTTTAAGGAGTCTAGATGCTTGTAATTCAAAACTGAAGTTTTAAATTTAGTGTGGTGGGACATACCTCTAATCCCAGAACTCTAGGAGGCTGAGGCAAGAGGATCATAAATACAAGCCAGCCTGGGCAATTTAGAAACTTAGCAAGACCCTGTCTCAAAAACTAAAAGGGCTAGGGATGTAGCTCAGCAGTAGAGTGCCAGCAGGCTTGATTCCCCAGCACTAATTTTAAAAAGAGAGAGAGAAGAAAATAAAACAATTCCCCCATCAAAAAACCACCACCAACAACAAAAAAAAAACCCCCCAAAACCTGAAGACTTAAAAGCAACTCATTTTTCAAAATAAGCAACAATTTTCCGTTAAGTGTTAGTAGGGGTACAAATTTCTTTGTTTAAAATTTTTTATTTTTATCTATACAAGCTTGTGGTACATGATTACATTCATCATGAGGACTTGGTACATGTACATAACATTTTAATTCTTTTTTTTTTATTTCTGGGTTTTTTTTTTTTTTGGAGAGGTGGTTCTGGGGATTGAACTCAGGGCCTTGTACTTGCTAGGCAAGTGCTCTACCACTGAGCTAAATCCCCAACCCCTGTTTTTTGTTTTTTGAGACAGGGTCTCACTATGTAGTTCAGGCTGGCCTTGAACTCACAGCAATTTTCCTGCCTCAGCCTCCTGAGTGCTAGGATTACAGTCGTACACCACCACGCCCAGCCCCAGGTGCCAATTCTAATCACTGGTTTACTGTGTTAAAAAATTTAGAGATCATTCCAAAATTAGGTTCTCATTTTTACCTTTGGGGAACAGTAAGGGAAATGACAAATTTCTGTCACTTTGTTGCAATAACACCAGCCTTGTTCTAGATAAACTTTACAGAAAAATGTAATAGTTTTCCTTTGTCGCTTTTTAGGCATGATTACTGTCCATAGAATTTGATGGATAAAAATAAGACTCAGGTATTATTTTAATTTAGTTAGATTTGTCTATTTCCATGAGCATTTGGTTTTGATTTGAACAACAGAGACTGTTGTTTTGGCTAAGAATAAGAAGTGGAAGATAACCTCGAAAATTAGCTTCGGGATTCTCTCAGGAAGTCACAGACACAGAGCAGTAAAAGAAACCAGGGGGAGAGATAAGCTAATACAGGGGAAGAATATTCACGTGTTTTCTGGGAATGGATAGAGATGTTCTGGGAATTCAGGCAGCACTCTTTTTGTTCCTTTTATGGTTCCTCCCCATTGACCTCACAGCAGTTGTCAACTGTCGTGGCACTGGGTGGTGCCATTTTGCCTGCAGATGAAATTACAGCCAAGTTAGACATTGTCTGGCAGTCACTCTGGCAGCCCTCTGAGATCCACCCAAGTTTGGTAGCTCACCTGAAGGGTGACCAGTGGCCTGCAGGCATCTTGCCTCAAAGATAAGCAAGATTAGCGCAGGGTTGATATTTCTCTAGGTCAGGAAGGCAAACAAAGTAAGAGCAGGGCAACAAATTCCCTTTTCTTATTTTCACTCCTTCCTGGGGGTTGCGAAAGGGCAAAGGTCTGGCTTCTATGGCTTCAAGCTGAGTTTGAGAATCGGTAAGGGGCCCAGGAGAGGAGTGATACATAAGCATTTATAGACATAATCACAGAAAAGAATAGGTTATTTCAAATGACAGTATTCTCTCTTTTTGGTGTGATTAGTTGAAGAAAATTTCTTAAAGTAGGTAAGTCATGTTGAATGTTGTTTTTGGCAGACTATTCTGATATAATGTCCCAGAAGACACTTCTAAAACTTATCTGGAAAATGAAAGTAGGGCCGAAATATTTATCTGTTAACTATATTCAAATCCTGACCAATTAAAAAATGTATTCATATCTTACTAGATATCATCTGATCAACTCAAGTTTCAGAAAATGCAAAGTAAAGATACTATTCATTAACATTTTGCCCTTAAAAAACTTTTTAATGCAAGATTCACAAGATATTAAAGCTGTGGTAATTGGATGTCTTTCAGAGTGATAAACCATTAAAGTTTATGAGTCACGTTAACAGACGCCCTCTCAGTTCCACTATTTCCCTTTATCAGTTTATTCTACAATAAACATAAAATCCTCTGCCTGGAGTTCAGAGCACAGCAAGGGAGAGGGGAAAGAGTCCAAACTGAAAATACAGAAAGTAATCGGTGGGAGGTGTACAGTAACCTACTGGTCCCCCAAACGCCCAGTACTTGGAGCCCCGGGGGGCTGGGGAACCTGGCTGCGGTGGTAACACTTTCCCCTGTGACTTGGGAGCTACTCTGTGGTCTCAAGGATTCACAGAGACTCTTTGAAATTTATTTCTGAATTTATCCCAAAGCCTTCAGACTCATTAAAAAAAAGTAATGATGATGGCTGCAAGCCCAGGGGTAGGTGCGGGTGGGCACAAGGGACCCGTGTGGGCATTGCTGGGTGGCTGGCACTTGCGCATGCGCCGTCGCACCTATTGCACAGGCAGGGCACCCTCCTCCCCATGGCGCTCACTGTGCCGCAGGTAGAGTCTGCGCGTCGGCTCCCACGCTGATCAGCAAACCTCCCCGGGCGCCATTCTGAGGCTCTGGAAGCGCTTCTCATCCTCCTCTTCATCCTTCTCCCTAACTCACTCACCCTGCAACTAAAAAAGTAGATACGGTTTCAAACACATGCACGAGCGCACGCACACACGCAAGTAGCAGCAACTCTAAAGGCTCTGGCCCTTGTGTGGGAGGACTCGGTTGACTACTCCTGGGCATGAGGCACTGAGGAGGAATGCCACTTGTTGTCTCAGAGAGAAAAGAGCATCGTGTGTGCCGTCTGGAGTCTTCGGAGTTCTCTTGGCTGGATGCTGGGGCTGGATGCTGGGGACTGACTGCAAACCACGATCTCGTAAAAGCCCCCGCTGTTTTCTTCTTCTTTACCCCTCATCACTTGCCTCATTTTATTTTTGTTTTCATGGATTCTACTCCACTTTTAACTTGAGGCCTTTAAAACCATTTTGTAAGTTGAAGAATACACATGTATATTATTATGATAAGAATATCTTAGAATAAACATGTATTTACCCAAGAACATGTTTTGTCATGATTTATGGAAAGCATTATACAAGTCCTACTGCACATGAGTCTTCCTTCAAAAAAAGTTGCTGATTAAAAAATTTTTTCAGCCAGGTGTGGTGGTGCACACCTGTAATCCCAGCACCTGAGAGGCTGAGGCCGGAGGACTGCTGTGAGTTTGAGGCCAGGCTGGGCTAGACAGTGAGTCAAGCCCAGCTTGAAATGCATAGTGAGTTCCTGTCTCAAAAAAAACACATGAAGAAATTTAAACCATTTAAAAATTTATTCTACAAGAATATACTGAATTCCAGATGTTCTTTTGTGGTCAAGAAGATTTATCAAAAACATACCGTTCTCCACCAAAACAAACAAACAAACAAAAAAAAACTCTTAAAATTAACCAACTTCAGCAAGGTAGATGGACACAAAATCAGTACACAAATATCATTAGCATTTGTGTACACCAATAATGAACTTGACAAGGAGGAAATTATGAAAACAATACCATTCACAGTAGATTCAAGAAAAATGAAATATCTAGGAAATTAACCTAACCTAGGAAATAAAAGACCTCTACAAAGAAAACTACAGTACTCTGAAAGAGGAGATTGAAGAAGATGTCAGAAAATGGAAAGATGTCCTCTGCTCCTGGATAGGCAGAATCAGTAATGTCAAAATGACCATACTCCACAAAATGTTATACAGATTCAATGCAATCCCAATCAAAATACCAACAACACACTTTACAGATCTAGAGAAAACAATACTACAGTTCATATGGAACCAGAAGAGACCCACAACAGCAAAGGTGATCTGGGGCAGCAAGAGCAAAGCGGGAAGCACCTTGACACCTGACATCAAGCCACACTACGAAGTAACAGTGATAAAACCAGCATGATACTGGGACAAAAACAGACATGTGGGTCAATGGAACAGAATAGAGATGTGTATAGAAACAACCCCAGACACATTCAGCTACTTGGTCATTGACAAAGTGGCCGAAAAGATACTTTGAAGGAATGATAGCCTGTTCAACATGTGGTGCTGGGAAAACTAGGTCACTGTTTGCAGAAGATTGAAACTGGATCGAATCTCTCACCACATACTAAATTAAAATAAAAATGGATCAAAGATCTACACATTAAAACAGAAACATTGAATCTAGTGGAAGACAAAGTAGGTAAAACATTTGAAGTCAGGTGTAGGAAAAGATACTCTAAACAGAACCACAGTTGCAACAGAAGTAACAGCAGGACTCAACAAATGGGATTATATCAAAAAGCTTCTCTGCAACAAAAGAATCAATTACTAGAGTGTAGAGGCAACCCGCAGAATGGGAAAAAAATTTTGCCAACTATTCCTCAAATAGAGGTCTATATCTAGAATATATAAAGAACCCAAAAAAATTAGTCCATCTAAAATAAAAGACCCAGTCACAAAATGGGCAAGAGAAATGAACAGACACTTCACAGAAGAAGAAGTACAAATGGCCAATAAATATATGAAAAAATGTTCAGCATCTCTGGCCACTAGGGAAATGCATATTTAAAAAACACAAAGATTCCATCTTATTCCGGAAAGAATGCTGATCATCAATAAATCAAAAAATAATAGGTGTGGTGGCACACACCTGTAATTCCAGCACTCAGGAAACTGAGGCAGGAGGATCACCTGGAGTTCCAGGCCAGCCTGGGCTACATAGTGAGTTCAAGCCCAGCCTGAACTACATAGCAAGACCCTGTCTCAAAAAAACAAAACAAAAAACCCCAACATAATAAATGCTGATGAGGCTGTGGCGAAAAAAGATCGCTCCTGCGTTGTTGGTGGGACTGTAAACTAGTACAACCACTATGGAAATCAGTATGGAGATTTCTCAAAGAACCGAAATTAGAAATTCCATGCAACCCAGCTGTCCCCCTTCTAGGTATCTTCCCCAAAGAGCTTAAGACATCTTTAGTACAGCAATATATGCATACCGATGTTTATGGCAGCACAATGCATAATAGCAATAACCTGGAAGCAGCCTTGCATACCATCAACAGACAATTGGACAAAGAAAAGGTGGTATTTAGACCTAATGGAATACTACTTGTTTATAAAGAATGGTAAATTTGAGACATTTTCAGGAAAATGGATGTACCTGGAAAATATAATGTTGAGTGAAATAAAGCAGACGCAAGAGTTTGAATACTGCACGGTATCTCTCATTTGAGTAGGGCAAAATACAAAGAGTAGCAAAGGGTGGCTAGAAGGAGATAAAGGGCTGGATCTCTTGTGAAGGGGAAGGGCCCAAGAGTCCAAGGGCGGAAGGTGAATGCAAGGGGAAGGGAGTATTGGGCCCAACCTGAGAGAACTTTGAGGGCTTTGCGGCCACGGAGAGGGCTTTGGCATTGAAGAAATGGGTTAGGTGAGCTGATACATGCTGTAACACAGCTGCTGTAGGGGCTGGGGGGCGGCATGCTGCTCATCATTCCCTCTGAAGTCTTCCGCAACTCGGTTCATGTTAAATCCACCTTTCCATTTGTTCAGGACCGCTGTCTCAGCCTCCTCCCTGGGCCCTGCTTCTATCCTTGTTCCCTCCAGACTGTGCCCCACAAGGTGGCCGCAGCAGCTGTTTGTTTTGTTTTGTTTTTCGGTGCCAGGGATTGAACTCAGGCCCTTGCACTTGCTGGACAAGCACTCTACCACTGGGCCAAATCCCCAGCCTGCCTTTTTGTTTTAAATCTGTGGATAAGTGGTTTTTACATACTACCATGTAGGAGTTTGTTTGAGACATGAGTCTCACTATGCAGTCCAAATGGACCTTAAACTTGCTATGTGGCCCAGGCTGGCCTTGAACTCACAGTCTTCCTGCCTCAGGCTCCTCAGTTCTGGGATTGCAGGTCTGTCCCATCACACCAAGCTAAGTTTAATTTTTAAGAATACATGCATCCTGTTGATCCAGTTCTATTTATTAAGAGTCCATCCTTTTCCCTCTGTACTGCTGTGTCATCCTTGTCATAAACCAGGTGACCAGAGATGTGGCACGGTCTGTTTCTGCACTTTCTGTTGTGTTTAATTCATTTATTTTGCTTTCCTCTCATCATTCCCCCTCTGTCTGAAATTATAGTTTTATAATAGAGCTTAATTTCTGGCAGGATAACTTCTCCAGCTTTGTTCTTCTTCTAGATTCCCTCATATATATACTTGGTCCCTTTGCATTTCCATATAAAATTTATATTCAGCTCATTAATTTCTATGAAACAAAACAATCTTTTAGGGACATGCATAATTTTTTTGTTTGTTTTTTTGAGACAGTGTCTTACTATGTAGCCCAGGCTTGCCTCAAACTCAAAGTGATCCTCCTGCCTCAGCCTCCCAAGTGCTAGAATTACAGATGTGTGCCACCCTGCCTGGCTTGGCATGCATAAATCTTAAGAGTACAGTTTAATGAATTTTGACAGGTGTTTACAACCATGTAGTCAAATTCCAGTCAAGATTTACAACAATCCCACGAATGTTTCCTCATCCCCCTTGCCAGTCACTGTTTGTGGCCACCACTGTTTTGATTTCCCTCACTATAATTTGTTTTTTGTTTGTTCCTGGGATGTTGTATAAATGGAATCATGAAATATGAACTCGTTTGTGTTTAACTTTCGGTGTATCAGTTCACACCTTATTGTTGAGTGGTATTCCATTGTACAAATATACCTAGAGTTGTTTATTTACCTCCTAACAGGGATTTGGGTTCTTTCTGGATTGGGGCACTATGAATAAGGAAACTATGAGCATTCTTCTCCCAGTCTTCTTGCAGGTCACTTTTTAAATTTCTTTTGAGCAAGTACTTAGGCATGGAATTGCCAGGTGACAGGGGTGTGTGTTAAGTTTTATAAGAAAGTACCAAGCAGCTTTTTCAAAGTGCTTGTATCATCTTACATTCCCACTAGTGCTCCGCACAGTCACCAGCGTTTGGTGTGGTCTTTATTTTTGATTCAGCCATCCTGAAGGTGTGGAGTGTTTTTTTCATGGTGATATTAATTTGTGTTCCCTGATGATTGGTGATTCTGAGCATACGTGCTTATGGATCATTTGTATATCTTTGTGAAGTTTCTGTTCAAATAGTTTGCCTTTTTATTGTTTGATGTGTCCATTTATGTGTGTCTTCTTTAATTTTTGTCAGCAGTGTTACATGGTTTTCAATATAGAAATCCTACATGTCTTCTGTTAAATTTATTTCTAAATATTATGTATTTGTTTTTCATTTTTTAAATATTATATATTTTCATCAACTTTATTAGGTACAATTAGTATTAATTTATATATGTACTCATTTTAAGTATAACAGTTCAATATATTTTAATCAATTCTTTTGTTTGTTGAGATAAAAGTAAGCAATTGATTTCCATTTTATTTTCCACTATTCATTGTTAGTAGATAGGAATACAGTTCTATTTACTTTTGTTTCTGATGTTGCTTGCTAATTTCTTTTACTTTTTTTGGATTTTTTTAAACTTTTTTTATTAGTACATATTTGTCATACATATCGACCACACTCATTATAAGGGAATTTGTACCTGTACATAATATATCTTGATTCTTTCCATTCCACATTCCCCTCCCCTCTCTTCAACCCTTCTTCCCCTTCCCGTTTACAAAAGCTTTGTTTCCATTTTACCCTTCCATCCTTTTTTTAATACCCCTTTTCCCTTCTTTCTCTCCCCCACCCCCCTCCCTTGTTCCCTTTTTGTTTGAACGTGTTCTTCCCACTTCCCAGTATCTGTCCTCCATTTTGTTCCTTACTTACCCTTTGGGTTTCTCACACAAGAAAAACAATATGGTATTTAAACTTGTGTGTCTGAATTATTTCACTTAAGATTATGGTCTTGAGGTGCATCCATTTTCCTCTAAATGACTCGAATTTATCCTTCTTTATGCAGAGTAGCACTCATAGTGAATAAATACACTTTTGTTATCTGTTCCTCTCTTGATGAGCACATGGGCTGTTTCCAAGAATTAGTCAGTCTGCATTGTGCTGCTATAAACCTGGGTGTGCACATGTCACTGTGGTATGATGCTTTCAACTGTTTTGGGAAGATGCCTAGAAAAGGAACAGCTGGGTCAAATGGAACTTCTAGTTTTAGATTTTTGAGGACTCTCCATACTGATTCCATAGTGGTTGTACCAGTTTACACTCCTACCAACAATGAAGAAGGGTTCCCTTTTCCCCACAGCCTTGCCATCATTTCTTATTGGTTGGTTTTTTGATGATAGTCATTCTTTCTGAAGTGAGATGGAATCTCAGTGTTGTTTTAATCTGCATTTCTCTAATGGCCAGAGATGTTGAACACTTTTTCATATATTTGTTGGCCATTTGTACTACTTCCTCTGTGAAGTGTCTGTTCATTTTTCTTGCCCATTTCATGACTGGGTCTTTTATTTTAGGTGGACTAACTTTTTTGAGTTCTTTATGTATTTTAGATATTAGGCTTCTGTTTGAGTAATAGCTGGTAAAAAAATTTTTTTCCCATTCTGTGGGTTGTCTCTTCACTCCGCTGGTGGCCGCTTTTCCTGCACAAAAGCCTATTAATGTGATATGATCCCAGTTGTTGATTCTTTTTAATATTTCCTGTATGATCAGGTTTTGTTCATAAAGCCTTTGCCTACACCTACGTCTTCAAGAGCTTTATCTATTCTATCTTCTAGCAGAGTAAGTGTTTCTGTTTTTATATTTAGATCTTTGATCCATTTTAAATTTAATTGAGTAAATGATGGGAGATATGGGTCCAGGTTCAGTTTTCAGCATGTGGAAAGCCAATTTACCAGCACCCTTTGTTAAAGGCTGTCTTTCTTTCAGTGCAGGTGTTTGGCCCCTTTGTCAAAGATAAGGCAGCTGAGGGTGCTTGGAGTTGTTTCTGCATCTTCTATTCTGTTCCACAGACCCTCAAGTCTGTTTTTTTTAATCTTATTTATTTTATTTTATTTTATTTTATTTTAAACCAAGAACATGTATTGGTACATTCTACATACAATGGTCTGTTTTTTGCCAGAACTGTGCTGTTTTTATCACAGTAGCTTTGTAGTATAACTTCAAATTGGGGATCGTGATTCTCCCTGCCTTGCCCTTGTTAGCCAGAATTGCTTTTGCTATTCTAGGTCTCTTCTGGTTCCAGATGAATTTTAGGATAGTTTTCTCTAGTTCTGTGAGGTATGCTATTGGTATATTGATTGAGATCACATTAAATCTGTGTAGCCGTTTTGGAAGTATGGCCATTTTCGCAATATTTCTTCTGCCTATCCAAGAACAAGGGATATTTTTCCATTTTCTGATATCCTCTTTGATCTTTTTCAGAGTACTACAATTTTCAGTACTCTGTAATTTTTCTTTGTTAGATTGATTCCTAAGTATTTCATTTTTCTTGATGCTATTGTGAAAGGTGTTGTTTCCCTAACTTCTCTCTGAGTGAGTTTGTTATTGGTGTATAAGAATGCTGTTGATTTTTGAGTGTTGACTTTGTATCCTGCTAAGCTGCCAAATTTGGTTATTAATTCTATCTAGGAGGCTTTTGGTGGAGTTTTTGGGACCTTCTATGTGTAGAGTATTATGTCCTCAGGAAATAAGGATAATTTCTTCCTTTCCTATTCATATTCCTTTTATTTTTCACTTTCCTAATTGCTTTGGCTAATATTCCCAGAACTGTATTGAACAGGAGTGGTGATAGTGGGCATCCTTGACTTGTTCCTAATTTTAGGGTTAAAGCTTTCAGTTTTGACTGTTTGGTATGATTTTGGCTGTTGGTTTGTCATAAATGGCTTTTATTAGATTAAGATAAAGCATCTTCCAGTTTTCTGTAGGGTTTTTTTTTTAAATCATGAATGGGTATTAGGCTTTTCTGTGTATATTGAGATGATTTTTCTGTGTCTACTGAGATTATCATGTAGTTTTTATCCTTGGTTCTGTTAATGTGGTATGTTACATTTATTGATTTGTGTATATTGAACCATTCCTGCATCCCTGGGATAGATCCTACTTGGTCGTGACCTATAACCTTCTTGATGATTCACTGAGTTCTGTTTGCCAGTGTCTTATTGAGGATTTTTGCATCTATGTTCATCAAAGATATTGGCCTGTATCTCTCTTTTTTGGTTGGGTCTTTCTCTGTTTGTTTGTTTTTAATCAGAGTAATGCTTGCTTCCAGGAAAGACTTTTGGAGTATTGCTTCTCTTTCAAATTCATTAGTTTGAAGGGTAGATCTTCTCTAAAATTCATGTAGAATTCAGCAGTGAATCCTTCAGGACCTGGGCTTTTCTTTGTTGGTAGCTTTTAAAATTATTATTTCTTCGATTTCATTTACTGATACTGGATTTAGATTTTGTTTGTTTGGTTTTGGTTTTTTCTGTTTTTCTTTGGTGCCAGGGATTAAACTCAGGGCCTTGTGCTTGCTAGGCAAGCACTTTAACCACTGAGCTAAATCCCGGGCCTGGATTTAGATTTTTATATCATCTTGATTCAGCTTTGGTAATTCATATGTATCTAGGAATCCATCCGTTTCTTCTGAGTTTTCTTGTCTTATTAGAGGGAGATATTGATGATCTGCATTTTTGCAGGATCCATGTGATTCTACCCTTTTTATTCCTAATTGCATGGATTTGGGTCTTTTCTTTCCTTTTTTGTGATAAGATTGGCTAAGAGTTTATCTATTTTATTTAATCTTTCAATTCATTGATTCTTTGTATTGTTTCCTTAATCTCAATTGCATTAATTTCTGCTTTGATCTTTATAATTTCCTCTCTCATACGTGCCTTGGGTTTAACTTGCTCTTCTTTTTCTAGAACCTTGAGGTTCTACATTAGGTCATATATTTGAGCTTGCACTGATTTTCTGATGTGGGCCTTCAATGCTATAAATTTCCCTTGTAGGGCTGTTTCCATTGTGTCCCATATGTTTCACTATGTTGTACTGACATTATCGTTTAATTGTAGGAACTGTCTAATTTCTGCTTTAATTTCATCTGTGACCCATTGGTTGTTCAGGAGAGTGTTATTTAATTTCCATGTGTTTATGAAGTTTTTGTGGTTTCGTTGATCTCCATTTTCTTTTTTTTCTTTTTTTTTTTTTTTTCTGTGGTGCTGGGATCGAATTCGGGCCCTTGTGCTTGCAAGGCAAGCACACTAACAACTGAGCTAAATCCCCAGCCCCTTGATCTCCATTTTCATTGCACTATAATTTCAATTCCTTTGCATTTGCTTAAGCATGTTCTGTGAGCTAGTATGTGGTCTATTTTAGAGAAAGTCCTGTGTGCTGCTGAGAAGAATGTGTATTCTAATGTTGTGGGATGGAACGTTCTGTAGATATCTACTAAGTACATTTGTTCAAAGATTTAGCTCAATTCTGATATTTCTTTGTTGATATTTGTGTCCAGTTGATCTATTTGTGATAGTGAGTTATTGAGGTCCCCCATTACAACTGTATTAGTGCTTATCTGATTTTTTTATATCCATTAGTGTTTGTTTCATATAGTTGGGTGTGCTGGTATTTGGTGCATATCTATTTACAATTGTTACCTCTTCCTCTTGGATTGTTCCCTTAACAAGTATGTAGTGACCTTTGTTGCCTCTTCTGGTCAGTCTGTCTTGAAATGCATTTTGTCTGCAAATAGAATAGCTTACCCCTGCTTTTTTCTGGATTCCTGTCACATCAGGTATTGTTTTCTATCCTTTTCAGTCTGTGAATTTCTTTTTGAGTTAAATATGTTTCTTGTATGCTGCATATTGTTGGATCTTGTTCCTTGATCCATTCTGCCAATCCATTTCTTTTGATTGGTGAATTGACACCATTCACATTGATGGTTATAACTAATATATACTGACTTATCCTTGTCATGTTATTTTCCTGTTGTTGGTTCCCTTTCTTTCTCTTCTACTTAATTGCTTGCCTTGCCTGGTGCAATCATTCTATCGGGATTCTTGGAATTGTTATCTTTTTCTAGAATATCCTTCCAAATTTTCGGAGTGCTGGTTTGGTGGTTGTGAATTTCTTCAGGTGTTCTTTATCACAGAAGTATGTTATTTCTTCACTAATTTTGAAAGATAATTTTGCAGAGTATGTCAGTCTGTGTTGGAGGTTGTTTTCTTTTAGGGCTTGAAAACTTCAAGCTCTCCTTAAGTAAGGGTTTGTATTGAGAAGTCTGCTGTGATTCTGATGGATTGATTCTTGTATAGATGATTTGTTTCTTTTCTCTTCAAGCTTTTAATATTCTGTTCTTGTGTTGATTTTATGGAATCTTGACTATATGTCTTGGTGTAGTTTTTTTTCTGATCATAACTATTTGGATTTTTATATGCCTCACTTATCTGTATCTCAAATTCTTTTTCCATGATTTGGAAAGTTTTCTGCTATTATTTCTGTGAATAGGTTTTTTTAAATATCCTTTTTGCTATTTTCTGATTGTTCATTGATTCCAATTAATCTTCTATTCGTCTTCTTTACATCATCTCTCAGCTGTTGGATTGATATTTTGTGGTCCCTTGCTATTTTTAAGAGATCTTTCATTTGATGATCACCAAACACAACCCTGTCTTCTAGCTCTGGTATTCTGTCTCACATTGATTGACTCTGCTGGATATACTTTCAGTAGAATTTTTAATCTCCTGGATTTCTGTTTGAGTCTGTTTTATGGCATCCAGTTCTCTTCTATGTTGGGAATTCATGGTTCCCATGTCTTTCCTAACCTTCTCTATTTTTCTTATATCTGTATTTACTCTAGATTCACAAACCAGTTCCTTCATTATGGTCATCATCTCTTTAATTATCTCTGTTTTGATTTTGTCAGAGACTTACTCATCTGTTTTGTTACTTCCACTGCTACCATTTCATAAAATTCAGCTGCGTGGCTTTTGATTCCTCCACCTCAGTGCCTTCTTGGTTTGCCTTGTGTGAGTTGGAAGTTATGGATTATATCTTGCTTCTCTGTTTTCTCATTTTCTTTCCTTCTCGTTTATTTATTTTCTGCATCGAGGCTTGTAAATTGCTTATGATAGGTGGTTCTATTACAAGTATCGAGACCTCTTTAGGCAAGTAGATTTTTTTTTTTTTGGAGCTGGGGATCGAACTCAGGGCCTTATGCTTGCAAGGCAATTACTCTAACCACTGAGCTAAATCCCCAGCCTGAGACCTCTTTAGGGAATGACTACTTCTCAAAGATGTCTTCTAGGTGTAGCTGGCTTTTTTTTCTTTTTAATTTTATTTACCAAGAAGACATATTGGTACATTGTAGACATAATGATCACATTCCTCATAGTTGATTTGTACCCATGTAGCTGACTTTTGAGTCTGTCTCAGGATCCCGCCTCTTCAATTTAATAGGGATGAAAGATTGCAGCCTGTTTGGCCTAGTAGCCAGTTCTTTGGTACCAGCATATAGTATCATTTATGACCCCCCAACAATCTAGGCATTGGCATACGAGGAAGACAAATTCATCACAACTATGTCACCATGGCTAAAGTAGTACAATCAGTAATAACAATAGCATCAAACACAGACTGAAAAATGACAAACTGTGATAACTATTAGTCACCTTTAACCATAGGTAGAAGATTTATAGTTATGTAACAAAATCTAAGACAAATCAGAAAATTATGCATGGTAAATAGCCACTCAATAGAGCAATTTTACCCTAAAGAGAGAAAATTTAAAAGAGACATGAGGAAAAAATAAAAAAATAAAAGCAGAGAAAGAGATGAGAAGCAAGGCTGAAACACAAAGATTACTCCAGCCCTGGGCAACAGCTGTGGAAGCACACAGCGTTCTGCTCCATTCCATGGCACCTCTGTCCCTGGAGGCATCTGGGATTGCCCACTTTCCCTGTGTCTCGAGAGACTCAGTCTTCCTTTCACACACTGTGAGCCAGGAGCTGGGGAGAAAGTGCAGGCTGCACCTTCCTTTTTGTGTGTTGTGGTCTGTCTCCATGGTGACTCTCTTTTACTTTTTTTTTTTTTTTTGGGTCCTGGGGATCAAACTCAGAGCTTTGCACTTGCCGGGCAAGGTCTCTACCACTTGAGCTAAATCCCCAACGCCCTTCTCTTTTACTTTTGAATAGTACATTTTCATTTTGACACTGGCTTGTTAAAGGGATCAGGCCACTAGTCTTGTGCTGTACCTGTGACTATATCTGTATAAATAACAAGTTAAAGTGAAACTTCTTTTCTTTAATCACACTAGCCACATTTCAGTTGCTCAGTAGCCACATGGGACTAGTAGCTACTGTATTGGATGGCACAGATTTTCATTACAGCAGAAAGTTCTACTTCATTGCTATACAAAGTTCTGTGTGGAGAGGTGGGGTGGTTCAACTTGTGGATTTGCTTCAGTTTTCTCATGGTGCTGTGTAACTTCCTCTAAAAACCCCTGTGTTTGTGGTAAATTGAAAGTTATATGCATATACTGAAAAGCTTAGTTGGATGCAGATTAGACTTTATTACAAGAGTGTCTTATAAGGTGGCTGTGTATCCTTTCTACTGCATTACGAAGAACTAAGAATTGACCACTACATTTTTCACCATGGATGTAGCTGTTGATCTTGTGTCGGGGGCAAAACCCCAATTTGAGGCTCTGGTCCGAGAGAGAAGGGAGCAAGGAGAACTGAAGCCCGAGATAGAGATCATCTGGGAGCTTTGTTTAAAGGGAGATCAGGGATGGGGCATTCCATGGAAGGGGACTGGGGGCTAAATTGGAGAGTGTATGAAGAGTGTGCTGGCAGGAAGGGCTCTTCAGGGAGGGAAATTCTAACAGTGCAGGAGAGTGGCAGGGAGGGGGCTGGGGGCAGCGGAAGTGCCCGCTGTATAAAGGGTCCCTGGTCATCCCACCTGCAGCAGGAGAGAGGCAGAGCCACAGGACTTCTCTAAGACCATAGGGGACAGCTGCTGCTGTGGCCCTTCACAGTGTGCTCGGACTCTCACCCCGAGTGTATCCTTTCGCTTCCGGTCTGGAGCTTTTCTCTGGCCGTCATTTCTGTCCGCAGCCTTTCACTCTGGAGCCTTCTTCCCGTCCGTGTCTAACTGGCCTCTAACATGCCACAGGTTCGGGCAGCTGCAGCTAAACCCACTGAATTGCAAAAGAAAACAAAATTCCCATTTGCTGATCCTGAGCGGGAAGCTGGCACTTAGAGCAGCCTGGGATTGGCTTTCTCAGGGGCTCCTGGGTCCCTGCCCTGGTATCTTTATATTCGTTCTGTCCCCCCCTTACCTCTAGCGTCCTTTGCTCACTCATAGTTCTCCTCTGTCACTCTGGCCTGCACGTGGCCGTGCTGGCCCCACTGACCTTCATTCACGTCACCACAGTTTGGCTCTCACTTCAGCAGCAAAGAGTCCTGGTCTTGTCAACATTTCCTGGTTTGAATTCACAAGATGGGGAATGCGATTGGCCCAGCTGACGGCCTTTCTCTGAGGTCTGACCTCCCGTGGGCTCAGCGGACCTTGCCGCCCTCCCAGCTCCTGCCTTCTCAGCTGCGGCCGAGGGGCCTGCAGGGTAGAGAGATGTGAGGCTGAGGCAGGTGCTAGGAGGGCTTTGGGAGCAGGGGACAGCGGTTGGCATTTTCATTTCTGAGGCTATTCGATTTGTGTGTAATACAGGTGGCAGTAGCTTCTGAATGAAGTACATAAGTCATGAATTTTTAATGTTCCGCTTGTCTATTTTTTTATTTGCTAGATTCTATTTATAACATAGTCTCAGCAAATATTTGTACAGTGAATGACTTTTGAAATGATAGATAAGAATTGCTTTTAGCATTATCAGCTTTATTTAACTTTTGTACTTTGGGTTCAAAAAGAAAATGGCTGCTTTAAAAGGCTCTATATATGGGGAAAAAATCAGAATTTGGCAAATGCTTCCAGACAGATCAGAATTCAAATTCATTTACCTGTTCTAATTAACCAAAAGGGTAGACTCTGAGTTCTTCTCCTGGGAGTTAAAGTTATTTTAGAATTTTAAAACTTTTTTCAATATAAATATACTGGGTATATTTATTTATTTAAGAGTATTATTATTCCCTAAAGCCAAAATGCACAATTGCTACCAATTTAATAAATATCTTGAGATTGGATGGAACTCATTTGAAGAGCAAAATGTTGCCTTAATGCCAACAAGTCCTTTTAATGTATCTGAATCCAGATGTTTGGCCTCATTTGCTGGAGTGGATGCAGCATTAGCCTGTCAGTCCCCTGCTGCTTGCTGTTATTTAGTAGTGTCACAGGCTTGAAGCATGCGTGCTTCTTAGGAAAGCTTGAAGACGGGCTCTGAATTGAGAAAGATCCCAAGCTGTGGTCCCTGCTCAGAACACAGAGGTTAAAAACAAAATAAAGTGACTGTAAATACAGCATGGGAATCGTACTATTAAAAAATAGTCACGATTGCTAAATGCTGTCTTCCTCGTACATGACTTTGATTTCAGCTATCAGTCGAGGTCCTGAATCATACAGTCAAATCTTCATCAAGGGCTCTTCTCCCCTTCCCAGGAGCATCCAAAAGCACGTGTGTTCCATGCTGTAGGTTCTAGCAGCGGCAGAGGACACAAACTGGGTCCCTAAGGTAATAGGGACCACACTGTCATTCTCGTAAATCCTTGCACTGTGCTTGTCAACCTTTCATCCTTAATCTATAGATTATTAAAGTAAAATTTTTCTCCAATAATAATAAGCAGGTTAAAATTCTTGTGTTGTGTGATTAATAAGAAAGAGCAGAACTGCTTGGAATTCCCACTACATTGACATGCACATTTCTTCGTTCTTCTGGTAGACATAGATTTTTCTTTTCAAATAATTATAATGTAAACCATACAACTCAGCCACTCCGGGTCTCAGGGTGGGAGCATTCTCCATAGTTAATGCTTTTTGGTTTTCCAGAGTTCTGGCCCCTTAGGAATGCCACTTGTGTATATATCAGCAAACATTAACACTTGGAAATCAGTAACATGTAAGTCCACTTTCAAACTCTGTTTTCTTAGTTTTAAAAATACAGGGATTTAATGGCCAATATTTTATTTAATATCTTTATATCTAGGTTCGAACTTGCAGTGATCCTCCTGCCTCAGCCTCCTGGTGTTGGGATTACAGGCATGCACCACCACACCAGGCACTCATTGGTTTTAGAATTCAGAATCACACCATGGGGCTGCGGATTTCGCTCAGTGGTAGAGCGCTTGCCTGGCAAGCACAAGGCCCTGAGTTTGATCCCCAGCACCAAAAAAAAAAAATCGCACCATGGAGTGATTTGAGTATCATTTCTTATTTTTGTATTTCCTAAACACTTTGAAAAGATAGATTATCCAGCTCTTGAAACTTTGGTGAAATAACATTGTAAAACCGTCTGAGTTTTTAACCAACTCTCAAAAATAAAACAAAATGAAAAAACAAGGGTAAAGGGTAGGGAGTTGTGATTTACCATACAAGTCTCTTCGTATCTTTTCTTTCTGTATTTAATCTTTTTAAAGGAATTTTTAATATTTTTCCCTAAGTTTGTATAATCTAATTTATTGTATAGCTGCTTATACTTTTTGCTCGTCTTATGTTCACTGGGAAATAGTTCATATATGTGAACAAACAGAATTGTATGTTGCACCCATTGGAAGGGAAGGTAGGGACAGCTCTTGAAGCCATAACCATAGGCAAGGACTTTCTGAACAGAACTCTGGTGGGAAGGGAAGCTTTGAGATCAGCAAATGGGATCATAGCAAATCAAAAAGCTGCTGTGCAGCAGTAGAGTAAAAAGACAACCTACAGAATGGCAAAAAGATTTTTACCAGCAATTCTTCAGACGGACACAGGACTCATATCTAGAATGTATAAAGAACTCAAAAAAATTAGACCCCCCCAAAAAAAAGACCCAATCAAAAAACAGACAGGCGAAATGAATGGACACTTCACAAAAAAGTACAAATGGCCAATAAATACATGAAGAAATGCTCATTATTCCTGGCCATTAGAGAAATACAAATTAAAATGACACCGAGGTGTCAATTTAGCCCAGAAAAAATGGCCATCATCAAGAAATCAAATAACAAATGCTGGTGAGGCTGTGGGGGAAAAGTAAACCTTCTACACTGTTGGTGGGAATGTAAACTGGTATAACCACTATGGAAACCGGTATGGACATTCCTCAAGAAACTAAAACTAGAAATTCCATTTGATTCAGTTATCTTCCTATGGAAGATACTTACTTCCCAAAAGAGTTAAAGACATCATATTATAGTGATACACGCATACCCACGTTTATAGCAGTACAACTCAAAATAGCTAAACCTTGGAAGCAACTCATATGTCCATCCACAGACGAATGGGTAAAGAAAATTGGTATTTACACACTATGGAGTACTACTCTGCTATAAAGAAAGATAAATTTGAGTCATTTGTAGGAAAATGGATGCACCTTGAGATCGTAATGTTAAGTAAAATAAATCAGACACACAAGCCTAAATATCACATTGTTTTTCTTATATATGGGAAATCCAGAGTAAAAATAATGAGCAACATAAAAGACAGTAGTGTAGGGGAAGGGGGTCTGTAAATAGAGGAAGGCCTCATTGGGCTTTTGGGCTAATCCTGATTTAACAGGACCAGAGGGGAGGACTGTAGGCAGAGCACAGGGAGCCAGGAGCTGGGACCCAAGGTAGCTGCCCCTCATGCACCTCCGATAAAATGTAAGGGAGACGAGGGGCAGCCACTTAAAGGAACGCTCTTATTTAGTGTATAAAAACATATATATTCCCACTCATTCTATTCATGCACTAGCCTCCTTAATTGCTAACTCAACCTTGTCTGAAAGGTCCTTTTTAGCAAACCCATAAATTCTAAAGATTCTGACGGGCTGATTTGAGAATGTGCGATGTAGGCAGTGGTGGTGGTGAAGGGAGTTAAGGGTCTCGGGGGCTGGGATCGGTCTATCAGATTATGACAAATTCCAAGTAGGGGGAAGGGCCCTTGACCCCTATGATGGCAGCCAGCACAAAGGGCCTCTGTCTTCCTGGAGCCCCCCACCTTCTCACAAGGTAGATATCTGTCTCCTGCTTCTTTTCTTTCCAATGAAGTGTGTTTGTTTTCCCTTTTAAACTTAGACCCTTTAATCCTTTACTGGGGCTGGGTTTAGGAGTCCAAATCCCTGTGAGCTGCTCAGACAACAGAGTGGAGCTGTGCACATGCCTCTGGATGCAACAGTCGGAAGTAGGGAGACCAGTGGTTCTCAGAGGGGAGAGGGATCAGGAGATGGAGGGAAGGGGGAGGGAGAGAAGCAAAAGGGATGAAAAAGGGCCTTGGGATGTGTCGTGCACATGTACCAACTTCCCACAAGGAATTTAAGCGTTAGGTAGTACACACATGTACCAATAGGCTAAAATTTTTTTAAAAAAAGAACTATATGTTCCATTGCTGTGTAGTTAAATCATTGCTATCGTTTAGATTTTAAATGTCCTTGCCCTTTAACCTTATTTTCTTTTTTGGCAAACTGCCCTTCCTGATCTTCATTGTCTTCTTTTATTTCTGGTATTTCCTATTCTACATCTTCTTTTCTATCTGGGTATGTTTTTTCCCTCTACCTTCTTGAACTGGTCACCTACTGGCGCAGTAGTTTCTCTTTTCCTGTCATGTGCCAGCACACTAGGATCATGGCCCTGGCTGCTTGGGGCCTGGCGGTCCCCTCCTTGTTGGTTAGGGGTCTTGCAGTTACATCTTCTTAATATTGCCCTTGAATGTAAACAATTAGAGCTGTCAATTTTTCTCAAAAATGCTATATTCTACTTATTCTGTGAAATTATAAGCTAGTTTTATTCTTCAGCTATTATACACAGTCATCCCTCTATTCATCCCTCTGTGTCTGTGTGTTCCACATGCATGGATTCAACCAACCATGAATCAGAAATATTTGGAAAAAAATTATGTCTGTAAGTATGTCTCATCATTATTCCCCAACAATAGTGTAACAGCTATTCATGTAGCATTTACAATGTAGTGATCTACAGATGATTTAAAGTACAAAGAAAGACGTATGTAGATTATTATATTATATAAGGGACTTATATAATAAGTGCCTGCAGGTTTTGGTGTCTGAAGGAGTCACCAAAGACACTGAGGGATGATTATCATTAATAAGTTTCCTGAAAGTAGAATGTAAACAGAAATTAAAGTAAGCACATTTTATTTTATTGAGTGAAAGTGAGATTGTGTGTGTCCACTATGTGGACTTGCAGGCTTGTATGGAACAGGTAAGACACACCTCTGTCATGAGTAAAAGTAAAGCCTAGAAACTCCCAAGATGGCTGTGGAGGTGGAGGCCTTCACTGGTCTCGATAAGTGATATTTTCTCACTTCTATGGTGAATTCTTCCATGGTCCATATGCTCTTTAGTATACTTTTAAATATCTGATTAGAAACTTTAGTTATCATCCTGTTACTGATGTTTAACTTAATGATGTTACATTCTGATTATGATGTAGTAGTAACTGTTATTTGCTAAAACTAATTATGTGGCCTGTTTTCATAAAATACTCCCTCTATGCATGTGAAGAATATGGATTCACAATCAGAAACTAGGTTTCTGTAACTCCATGTTATAAGCCTGTTTGCTGAATTGCTTAGATGTACCACATACTTTTACATTTTTTTGTCTGTTTGGCCAATCAGTTATTGAGAGTAGTGCGTTAAAATTTTTACTCCTTTAATATTTTTCCAAACTTGTACATCTGACAATTTTTCCTTTATGAATTTTGAGGCTTTAAGTTAGTTGCATACAAATTTCTAATTTTGCCTTTTTGCTAAGTTCATCATTAGAAATGGATCTTGTGTTGTTAGTGCCTTTCACCTTAACATTTATTTTGCCCATACTTTAATTATCAAATATTTTAGGGCTTTATCTTTTGGTGGTTTTTTTTCCTAAAAAGTATTTCCAAAGAGAATATGGCATATTACCACCATCTGTCAGTCTGCTTTTTAATTGTTTAATTTGCTCACATTTTTTACTGCTATTTTATCTTACGTTATTTTTGTCTTGCTTTTTCTTTTGTTGTTCCCTTTTTCTGTCCCTTTAGCTCTACCAAGGTCTATGAAAATTAGTGTATTTCTTCCTTAGAAGCGTAACACTCTTTGTGTGTGATTTTGCATCATTAACTTATTCTAAAAGAGGTCTACCGTTTCTTCTGTTCCCAAACTTACATGTTAATCCCTTTGTTTTACTTGTTACTATCTAGTATTTTTTATCGTTGCCCAAATGAGATGTCACTGTTTTTATACTATTTTATTAACATTTATCTCGGTCTTTATCCATTCAGTATCCGTCATGCTTCTTAGACTTTTACCTATAGGATTGTCTTCCTTCTTTCCTTGGAAGCTTTCTTGGATGTGGGGATCAGCTGATGTTGAACTCTGTTATCTTTCGTCTAAACACTCACTCAACTGTAGAATTTTCTGGTCCCCCAACTGTGATTGCAGAAAAGCAGAGGCAGCCACCTGCGCCAATATCCCCACCCTGTGTCTGGCATCCGGGCAGCTCCCCTGGCACCCTCTGCCAGGTGCCCATGTGGCCGCAGAGCACCAACAAGGATCACATCCTTCCTCTGCATATCCACAGAAGCCCAGGCGGAGCAGCATCGTGTGTAGAAAGAGATTGAGAGACAGCACTTAAAACCAAGGGAACTCATGCTTTAATAGACACTGAAATCACAAAGGAAGAAGGCCAAGTGCCTTAGCAGTCTCAATAAAAATATGAAGTTCTTTTTACATGGCAAATTTTGTAATATAAAAAGTTTAATGCCGTCTGGAAACTGTGTAATTTACAAAAACAGTCCATGTAGGCCAAAGATGGCTAACACTGCATTTAAGAGCGTGAGTGGCAAGTGGGGAAGGCGGCTGAGGAGGGAGGAGGGCCGGGTGCTGACAGGGAACATCACTGAGGGCTGGCACAGATACGGGCGGAGTTCGCAAACCACATATACATTGGGTTCAGATAAAACAACCAAATATGTGATGAAAATTATACAGTTGTACCTTTTGGCTACTTACTAAAGCAAACCAGATTATTGCATATTTGTCCAACTTGAACCAAAACTAGCAGAGCTGCAGGGCAGACAGGGAACTTGCTTGTGCTTGCCCACTGGAGGGCTCCTGTGTCGGTGGCACCTCGCCGCCTATCAGAGTGGACTGTGAATTTTTAAAAAATGGTTTGGAGGTGAAAACGAATTCATTTTGCTGCGCACAAAAGTGGACCAAATGCTAAGTTTTAGTAGCTAATTTTCCCATGGTATTTTGACTTGGTTGAAAATATCAAAGTAGTTTGAAGTTCACTATTGATGATCAGAATAGTGTACAACCTCGCTTTGTGGTTTCTAAGAGAGGAAGATTTTATTGCCTATCTTCAATGTATTTGTTTGCATCTGATGGAAACAGAGTAGGGCAGGGCTTTCTAGTTTCCTGAACTAAAAAGAAATAGATCCAATGCTATCTGCAAATGGAAAACAAAAAAAGTTTTTTTGTAAATTTTATCCACACCCATTCCTCTTCCTATGAGAGAGGAAGTCGGTGGCTGAGCAGAAGTTACTTACTCTAGGCCACATGGCCATTTAGTGCTCAGGATCCCATCATGCCCATCAGTCTTAATCCACTTCCTGACACTCATTTGTCCTGGGCTGCAGAAACAGACATTATTCCAACTGTGTTGCCTGTCACCTATACCAGGAGTTGGCAAACTTTCTCTTAAAAGGCCAGGTATTAACCAGATACAGCAGTATGCCGCTGTAATCCCAGCTACTCGGGAGGCCAAGGCAGGAGAATCTCAAGTTCAGGGCTAGCCTGGGCAATTTAGCAAGACCCTTTCTCAAAACAGAAAATAAAAAGGGCTGGGGATGTAGCTCAGTGATAGAGCACATACCTGCATGAGGCTGTGGGTTCCATCCTCAGTACCACCAAAAAGGAAAAAACGAAAGGCCTTGTGCTCCATTACTTTAGGTTTTGCGGGCTAAGAGGCAAAATCAAGACTATTACGTAGGTACTTCCATAACCATTCAAAAAGGTAAAATCTAAGCTTATGGCCATAAAACCAGATGGCTTACCAGATTTATCCTGTTGCCAACCCCTGATCTATACAAAGAAATCTGTGTGAATTATACACTCTCGCATAGTTTTAAGTGCATAATTTTTTCAGGGTGGCCTGAAAAACTCACTTTGATTTTAGGGTTTTTATGTACATTTCACTCTCACAGAAACACCAAGACTGACAGATAGTAAACATAAACAATGATTCTGGTGATCTTCAGGTTGATTATTTTACCAACTTTGTTTTTCCTTCATTGAAACTTATGTCTAGGACAATGAAAAGAATTCTATTTGGCTCTTGAGGACGAAACCTAAAACAACAGTGTACTTGGGACTACAGCCAGGTGAGTCCTAAGTCTTCCTCGCTGGCTTGACAGCTGCTGGAAGTGGGCTGGGGTGGGGGATTAGCTAGTGGTGGGCAAATGAGGCAGTGCCCACAATGGGGCGCAGAACTGGGCCTCTCCACAGGGCTCCCGGGCACTTGGGGAAGAGCTGGGGAGATGCGCTAAGGAAGAGACGCCCAGCCGCCCACTTGTGGGTTTAGACGTTTGCTTCGAGGAGCATTCTCTGTTGTCGAGGACCTGATTTCCTTACCTAAATGCACAGTGTTATCAATTTGGCTTTTCTTTGCTACACTGGTATTTTCCTTACTATTTTTTTTCCTAATATAAAGACATCTTCAAAATTGCTTTATGCTTTCCCAAGTATTTCTCTTCCATGTTGGGGTCAGGCTTAGGATGCAGCATTCTTACTGTTTGTACTCGTGAACGTGGTTGTTGGGTTAAATCAAGACCCTCCATGATGCAGCTCGTAAGAATAACACAAACTAGATAGATGTGACCCTTTCTGCAGAAGAGTGTGTTCGGGAACAGGTGAAGTGGGCAGTATGTGCTTGCACAGTGAACACCCACCCGAGGTTCAAACCGCACCGGGCATCTTGATGTTCGTGCCGCTCCTGCCAGGCCCTTGTGTCGTGTGTCTCCTGCAAATGCTGCTGCTACCCTGGCCAGGCGGTTGTGTACCCTTATGTGACACACCCTCAGAGTGACTTTAGAATGATCTAAAAGATACTTAAATTCTCCAGCTAAACTTAGTACTAAGAAGATTTTCAACATTTCGTTTCTTTATTTTAAATAAATTATTGGTTACCCCTACCTAAACTATTCCCTTGTCTGGTCCCAGCTGGTCCTTAGGGACACTGTCACAGCTGTAGGAAAAGCCCACCTTCATTTTCTGTGGTTAATATCGACTTCTCTGTTAAGAGCTAATTCGGGTGTCTATGCCGGGCCAGGGTGCCCCACTTCTTAGGGGACAGACAGGAGTCTTCTGTGATGGCTGAGGCAGCTTCCTGAGGGACGGGCCCTGGGACTGTGGGCACCTGGCAGCGGACTGAGATAGGAGAGGTCTGCAGGGCCTGGAGTTGGGAAAAGAGAATACAATTAAGCGGCTAATACAAGGGAATGGGAGCTGGAAGGAGAGGTTCTGGTTCAATCTAGTTAGCCAGAGGATTGATTTTTTTTAACTTTAAAAATTTTTTTTTCTTTTTTTTGCTTAATAAGCAAACTGATGTGCTCGTTTCGGCAGCACATATACTAAAACACGCAAACTGAATTAATTTCAACCTTTCCCCTCAAACTTGATAACTGCTTATGGTGGATGACTATTCAAAATTTGATATTTTAAAAAACTTTCTGAGCTTTTAAAAATAATGGCTATAAATGCAAAGTACTATTGATAATAAAACCAAGTTGTTTATCCATGTACAAAAAAGGTCAGTAATGTTTTAAAAGCACAAAGTTGCATTTTTAAATCACAATTGCATAGTTCTAAAATGCCTGGATTAGAGTTACATAAACTTTTAAGAAAATTCAAGTCTGGCTGATAGTGGGGCCCAGAGCTCGATGGAGCAGAACAGCTCAGGCCCGAAGTGCCTTTTCAGTGTGAGTTATTGCACCTGTTGCTGGGAGGTTACAATGAGACCAAAGTTGCTACAATTTAATTACATATCATTGGCATTTTAAAAACCATTATTCTGTTTTTGGCAAATACAACATTTCCATGTAGAATTCAACTTAAATTTTCTATGTCCCACCCCAACCAGCACCTGAAAGCCTTAGAAAAGCTCTGTGTGTACTTCTGTGTATAAAAGGTACTGCACGTAGACCTCTTAGCAAAATATGTGCTCCCATCCCAGAGCCAGGACCATTTCTGTACAAAATCCTGTTGAAGAATCACATCGCAGATGAGAAGCAGGGAGTTCAAGGTAAACATTTGGTGAAGAGGGTAGAAAATGCCGTCAATCTCCTGTACCGACCCCACAGAAGTCCTGGCTTTGGGTGACTCTGGCCTGGAGCCCCAGGGGGACACGTGGCGGCTGTGGGTGTCGAGACCCCCTTGCCCGGAGAGCCCGCCCTGGTGAGGTGCTGCTGGTGGCTGTGTGGGGTGACTGCACCAGACGAGGAGACAGCCCCAGGGGCCTCAAGACCCAGTCCGTGCTGCTGTATGCCGAGTCAGTGGGCAGAAAGATGCTTTAACATTTGGAAGAAGGGAAAAACCTCCCCGGGGATAGAAACTTGTAGCCGTTGGCAGAAGGGAGTCTCAGGGGGCGTGCAGGGGCCGGGGCCAGCGGGCCGGTGGGCAGCAGTGGGCCCAGGGCTGTGGTCTCCGTGCGCCAGTGGCCGTTGGGAGGGGCCCTGGGGGGCACCTCGTCTCGCTGCTGCAGGGACAGCTCCTGAAGTTCCAGCCTATCTGCCCCTTCCTCCTTCTTGCTGTGCCGAGGTGACAAGTTTAGCAGGCTGAGGACATCTCTTTTGGAGGTCATGGTTCCCGGTGGCCCACGCGCTGGTTTCACGGGGCCTGTGGACTGCGGGGCTGCATTCTGCCAGAACATCTTTAGGTTGTGCACGGCCTGCACCTTCTCATCGATGGCTGCCAGCTTCAGCTTGTCCAGGTCAGGAGCATCAGCGGGACTCGAGCGTGCAGACCCCGCTGAGGAGTAGGAGAGCGCGGGGGATGGGGCACTGCCAGCAGGGGATTGGTGGCCTGAGCTTGGAGACATGTTCCGTGGTGACTTGGAAATGTGCGCACTGTAGGGAGAGCTGGGGTACTTCAGTTTAAAGAGTGGTTGATCAGACAGGGAAGCCTGGGAGTCACAGCCGGGGGACGGGCGGCCACTGTGCTGGCTGGGGCTGTCTTTGAGGGACGCCTCCGAGGTGGCGGGGCTGCTGTACCCGGAGCTCACCTTGGGCAGGGATGAGCTCCTGGCGGGGGGCTTTGGTTTGACGGTGACGGGGGACGCCTGGCTCTTCTGATGGGACAGCACGGGTCTGCTGAAGGCGCTGGTTTCTGACGCCCTGAACACAGTGGCACTGTTATTTGGCACTGACACACCATCTTCCCGATTGTGACTCTTGCCCACCTGACTGCCACTCCTCTGAAGACGCTCCACTGCAATCAGGTGACTCTGCGTCTCCTCTAGGATTTTCTGGGCCAGCTCCTGGGGATCTAGTTTTGGGTTGCTCTCTTCTTGGGATTTCACTGTGCTGTCTGTCTCGGTGCTGGACTGGTCCGACTCACCTGTGTCTGAGCTTGCGAGCTTCCCTACCTTCTGGAAGGGCGAGTTCGGGCTGGGGATCAGGGTCATCTTCACGGGGGAGTTGGGGGTGCTCACGCTGCCCTTGGAGCTGACCGAAACCTTCACCCCTGCAGCCGCCCCAGCGCGGGGCTGCCTGTGGTCTGGGGAGAAGCGCGTCTTTTTGCCCTCCTGGTAGGCTGCCAGGGGCTCCGTGCTGATGATGGAGAAGCCCTCGTATTCTTCCTCCTCTTTGCCGTCGGCAGAATGGGTCTGCGGGGAAAGCTGGCTCCGTGGCAGTGTAGATCGCTGCGGGTGAGTGTTCTTGGGCCTGTCATAGTCCTGCCGTCCCCTGGGGCCCCCGGCTTCTGACCCCACCTCGGGCTTGGAGACGAAGCTCATGGAGGAGGCGATGGAGCTTAGACTGTACACGGAGATGGCATCAGAGGCAATGCTTTCAGCCCCAGTGGGTGAAAAGGGTGGATGCTGGTAGCCCGGCGGCAGAGCATTGGAGACAGACTGGGCTGAGGCCAGGGACTCCAGGGAGGACGAGCTGTCCAGGCTGAGGCGCTTGGGGAGCTCGGTGGAATCTAAGCACAAAGCGTGTGTGCCCAATGGGCAGTTAGAATTTTATATAGTTTCGATTTTCCTTTCATAATCACAAACATCTCTATTTGCACATAAGCTAGCAAATAATTTGCAAGTACTGCCATATCTACAACTCTCAATCCTGCAAATAGGATCCAAATGGAAGAAAAAAAAAAAAACCTAAATCTTACATAGGGACAAAAGCACCCTGGGGATGCCCATCCACACAGCTCAGACCTCTACTACCACAGCCATCTCCACACTGCTGCCTGTCACACAGGGCCAGCAGAAAATCCACATCTGCCTCCCTGCCAACCAGGGCCTGGGAGCAAGTGTGGTGTCTTCTGCCTTGAACCCCATGCCTCCCACCCCTCAGCTCCAGCCACCTGTTCTTCATTCCCGTGGACATCCTCAGGGGTCGTCTACACGTGCTGCTCTCCTCCCACTCCCCTCAACCCAGTCCACTCGGGCTCGTGTCCACACTCCTAATCCGGTGTGCACTGCTCAGTTCTGCCGTGGGACAGCCTGCCCCTGGTGACCCACAGGACACACTCCTCTTCCCACCAGCCTACAGGGACCCTGGGTGCTTCCATGCACATCTCTGTACTGGCCTTTCCCTGGATTCCAGACTCATGGAAGCAGCCGAGAGAGCTGGGACCTGCTCCTGCCAGGCCCCGCAGCCACGTTGGGCCAGCGCCACGGCTCTCCGCTCATCCTTTTGCCCTCCCCCACCCCTCCAGCCTATTGCCTGCATTTTCATCGTTTCCCTAGGACTGTAAGTTCTGGGAGAGCTAGGAGCTTTTGCTTACTGCTCTTCCACAGCCCTAACACTACGTCGAGTCTGCTCACTGCCCTCCCAGGACTCGGCTGGGAACACAGCAGCTGGAGGGAAGAAAGGCTCTTACCGAAGAGAGACAGCAGGGACTGGAGCGCAAAGTGCATGGTGCGCCGACTTGCTTGTTTCCCAGTTTTCAGGATAACTTCCTCCTGACCCACCTCACAGAGATCAAAACCTAGAGAAACAAAGGACATGCACACCTGCCGTATGCTGAATGTGGCCAGAGCTGTAGGCTCCTTGAACAGTCCCAGGACGCCTGAGGCCCATCAGCAAGCACTCAGCACGAGGCCTCTCCCCATCCACCTGTGCGAAGTTTGGGCAGCTCTGCCCAGAGAGCCCGTCTGCTGCGTGTGGGCTCCCGTGCCTGGCTCTCTGTGCAGCTCCGGCGGCTTTCTTGCCCTAAACCAGCTTCCTGAGAGCTGAGGGCCAACTTAATAAGTTCAGTAAGATTTGGCTTCATTCATCTGGTGACAGCAGAACAGTCTGCTCAGAGACTGTCCAGGATGAAAACTGGCTGCTCCATTCAGCACCTAGCCCAGTACTTAAAGCTGCCGTATGGGAAGGTAGTTTTCTCAAGCACAGGAGGAGGTCACTGATGTGGTCCGTGCCTGCTGCTGCCTGCTCTGACAGTGAGCCCCTACTGCCACGGGGGATCTGCTCTCTGGGCTGAACTAGAGCTCAGGGGTGTCATCTCCTGGCTTTAATGGCTCTAATGAGACTCAGAGGAGGCGCAACAAAAGGTAGAAAGCTTTCTGAGCAAGAGGCTGGCTGATGAGTTGCTGAGACCACAGTTACACGATTTTAAGAGACATTATGCTAGGCAGTGCCTGTAGTCCCAGCTGCTTGAGAGGCTAAAGCGGGAGGATCGCTGTGACCAGGAGGCTCAGGGGCAGCCTGGACAACCTAACAAGACAGAAAGAGCAACAACAAAAGGCATTACAGAGGCAACCAGTAAGTGTCTCCCCTTGGAAAGAAGCCAAACAAATGCTGTGGCTTATGAGTATATCCAAAGTTGGGGACCACCAAGCAAGACTTAGGGAAAAAGAGTCTCCAACATTGACAGTCTTCACTTGCTCTCCCCGAAGCCATGCAGAGGACCCGGTGCTGATCTCCCAGAGGACAAGGCAGCTGCCCAGAGGTATGCGTCCATCGGGTCTGTCTGCTCCTGCTAGAATGCAGACCAGCAGGGTTTTTCAAAGTCTTTTGGTCACCACCTAGGATATTCCCAAGTGTTCAAGAGAAAGCTGTGGAGTGAGTGGCTCTCAAGAAGTCTCCAGGCGCTTAGGGGGCCTTGTGGGGTGAAACAGAGATCCCTCAGGAGCCAGTGAGCCACTTTACCAATGGTGGGAAAGGACAGTGAGCTTGCTGGACTGAACAAGGACCTGCTGCGGGCGGCCCGAGGTGACCACGGCCACAGCACAGGTGGTGTCAACAGTGCTGTCTCCCTGCTGGTCCCCACAGCTGGTGATGGGGCCGAGAACTGAAATCATTGTTTCATGCCTATAATTTCAAGCTTTCTTTAGCTGCGAATCATGGCTTGACCTCTGACAATACTGGAATCCAGCAGATTCCTGTAAGATGATGTGTTCAGAGGAGAAGGGAATGGGACAAATCTGGAAGGTCATTTGAGAATCATACTAAAGCACTAGAATCTTTGACTAAACTATTTTTAAGTAATATAGTATCTAAGCAAACACTGGGATGAGACCCACAAGAGTCTATCAACTTTACCCAACAGACATCAACAGAAAAAGTGGAAATAAGGAAACCATCATGTCGAGGATGCTGTGTCCTACCGAGAGCCGCCAGGAACTCGTGGCACCCCGGGAGCCGCCATAGCTGGACGCTGATGGAGACCTGAATGGGAGCCGAGCTGAAGTCCTGCTCCTTCTCGCCAGCCTGCAGCTGGACCAGCACCTGGTGGAGCTGAGGAGGGAGGAGAGGCGTGAGCAGCTGGCCACCGTGGGACTCGGCCCCAGGTACCCTTTACGTCACCTGTCACTGCCATCACTAATGACCCTCTCACCTTCCACGTGTATAGCATTTGACTTCTTTTGAAAGTGCCATCATACCTACTGTCCTCTCCGTGGGGAGGCCATGGGCAGCAAAGGCTGAGTGGCCTCCTGGGGCCCGGGCTCTGCTGCCAGCCCTGTGTCTTTCCTTGACCGTGGAGGAGGGCTGAGGGAGAGGGCCAGTCCTCTTTTCTTTAATGTATTAAATGGAAGTCATCTTTAGGGTCTTAAGGTACATGGTAAAGGGAATCCAACACTACACTTGGAGCCCAAGCACTTGAGGACGCGCCCCGGGGACCTGCTCAGGTGTCCACGCGGCCCAGCCCCTGAGGTCTGTGAGCTCTGCTCAGGGGTTTTCTGGTGGTTCAAAGTGCCTCTTGCTTACTGGTTTCCATTCCTGCTCTTCTAGTGGAACTTAAAAGGCCAAACCAAGGACATAGAAGGGTGGAACAGGAAAGGGGAGCCAGAGCAGAGGAGGGGACAGACCCCCGAGCCGGTGGCACTGGGCCCCCAACCCAGAGCTCCACAGCCCACTGGGCTCTGCCGGGCAGCACCAAGTGTGCAGCGAGCTCAGAGCTGCGGGGACGCTCGGGGTGGGCGGGTGGAGGGGCTCACCTGGCAGCAGTTGCTACTTAAAGTTGTACTCACCATTCCCACCATATTTTTAACAGCCTTCGGCCAGCAGATTATAAGAAAAAGAAAGAAAGAGAGAGAGAGAAGAGAGTTTAGACTCAAGCACAGCTGTTACGCACACGAGCTGATTGCTGTCTTCGGAAGCACCACACGGGCCGGCTCTGACCAGGAGAGAGCGAGAGGCAGTGGGACGGACGCACAGGAGACGAGCAGCCACCCGGGCCAGGCGAGGCAGGGGCAAGGGCGCAGGCCTACCCTACCTCCCCAGGGCCAGGGGCACGGCGGCTCCCGAGGGACTCGGCCCCGGGGCTGCGCTCCCACTGAAAGCAAGACGTTTAAACAGCTGGCTTGTCTGGGCTCCAGCCTTGCCCTGCAAGTGTGACAGTGTAATTCCAGCCTTTTCTCGTCAGAGAACACAGCCTTCTGGGGCTCCCGGGTTCCGGGGTTCTCACACACAATGTTCTGACAGTGTCTTCCCCATGCTATGCGACAAGCGGATGTAACACACTTAGCATAAAATGAGCAGGAACCAAGAAAGGGAACAGTCACAGGGTGGTCCCAAATCCTGGCGAGGGTCCCAGCCCGGCCCCACCCCAGCAGCGTCACCCACACGGACATGTTTGTCAGCAGACCTCGTCACAATGTGTGCTCCTTTGTCAAGCAATCACACTGCACGACAACCAGAAGAAAACTCTTGTGCTCTCTCAGGGCTGCTCCGCCACCCTGCCACCCTGACGGGGCTGCTGCCTGGGGCTTAGTGCGGGCCCTCCCAGCCAGCAGGAGGGTCGGGGTTCAGTGGAGCTCCGGGGCCAGGCTGGCAAGGGCCTGCAAGATCCTACAGCACAGAATCCTCCCCGGTCCTGAATGAGATCTGCACTCCCCCTCACAAAGCGCATCTTCAAAACTTGCTCGGTAGAGCTGACTGCTCACCCCTGACCCTCAGGGGCTCCCCGACCTGCCCCAGGGGCTCTTGTGTTATCAGCACAGAACATGCCTGCATCTGAAAACAAGCACTGGAGGCTCTCCAGCCATCATGGCAGGCTGGCCGAACACCTGCAACTTGGGGATGGTGGCTGCGATCCTTGCCAATGAGCTGAAGAAGTTGGGGTGGGATGACAGGGCGCAGAGAGCACCGAATGGAGAGTCCAGGAGATGCCTGGCCTGTAGGTGACAGCGCCCTGGGGGCAATCTCCGAAAGCCCTTCACGTCCCTAGAAAACCTGTCTCGCGGGCATGTCTGGCAGTACACGCAGGGAGGGCCGGTCTCTCCCCGCAGCCCTCAGCTTTTCCTCCCAATCATACTGGCTGACAGAGCAGTGCGCCCACGTGATGTGCACACCTCGTCTTTCTGGTCCCGCACAGCCCACAGGCCCGGGCTCCGCTGTCGGGGCTCCACTTACCCGGCTGATGAGCTGCTCGCCTGTCTCAGAGGCAGTGATGAGTTTGCACAGGGCCTGAAGGGCAGGGTTGGGCAGACCTGACCCAAGACAAAGGACAGTTACTCAGCGAGAACTCTGCACCCACATTTCTGCCACCTTCTGGAGGAGAGCCCAAACACTCGGCACTGGGGGCATTTCTTTTGCAGAGGCCTGGCCCAGCGTGACATGAGCATCAGCATGTCACTTGGGAGACTGCAGACCGCAGTGGAGGCAGGGGCGAGGCCTGGCCCTGCTGCAGTCTTCTAGGGGCAGTCACAGTCCTGAGGCACCCCACGGTGCTCAGGCGGTCACCCGAGTCGGGCACCCAGGAGAGCCCTGAGCATGTGCACCTGCTTCACCCTGGTGGCTGAGTGGCTTTGTCAGAACCACAGCTGCCAACAACAGTCTCAACTGCAAGCCTCACACCACCCCGGAAAAGGGTGGAGCGGGAACAATGCCTTCCCAGCACGGACGCCTCACCATGCAGACGGAAGACCAGGTGAAGAGCATGTGTCTGCCTCGGATGAGCAACAGGAAGTTGGGGCTGTGGCTCCATGTTACTTCTCGGGATACCTGCTCCCTCCCGGCTGAGACCTAGCTTCCTGAATGCAGGGACCACCGCCACCCAATGCTCTGCCCCCGCTGTGCACCAGACCCTCGGCCGTCCAGCTCTGCCCAGGCCTGCACCGGTCTCTGCCCATGGCCTACCCAGCAGGGACTGGAGTGTGCTGCTGCACTGCTGGAGCCGGTCGCCTGGGTCGGAAGTCGGGAAGAAGACGGCTGCTGGCAGGCCGCTGGCTGGGGGGTCCAGCCGGAAGCCCACAGCTGTGAGGAGGGCCTGCCAGCCGGGGATGCCGCCCACTTTGTTCTCCACACTCTGCTGGGAGGTGTACATGGCATTGCGCTGCCCATTCTGGATGCGCTGCAGGGACTTCTCCACCTGGTGAGGAAACAGGAGTCAGAGACTTGGTTAGGCCCTGGTTCCTTTCCGTGTGGCTTTGAGGGGACATGGCGCTGGTGCATCAGCTGGGCATCTCAAAAGGGAGGGTGCTAATGGGAAAGATCAGATCATCAGAGTGGCAGGTGTGGGTGCGCTGAAGGATTCTGCCCTTTCCCCAGCAAGAAGGGTCCTGCTCCAGATGCTACAGCGATTTGTCTGAAAACAATTCTCAGGACAGAGGCCTGGCCAACTCATGGAATGGCTCCTTGTCGCTACAGGGTACACTTCAGGCTCCTCAGTACCCGCGTCTCTGCTCACAGCACCTCTGCCACCCAAAACACTCACCCCAGAGACCTGGCTGCGAGTACCCTCTTCCTGTACTCCCCATACTGCCTGGCCTCTGCACCTGCACTTACAGCTGGCCTGGCCTCCTCCAGCGCTCCACCTCTCACCCATACTTCCCTCCTTGTAAAGCGCTCTCCTGTCTTCCAGGCCTCAGCACATGTCTGACGCCTGGGGAACTTGCCTGGTAACCACATTCATTCTGCACTAGTGAGCATGCTGACAGCACTATACGTGCCCTTTTGCAGGCTGACCCAGGTGGCCTCTCCAGGAGAAACCTGTCACAGGCCCTGAGGCTTTTCTCCAAGTGAACCCCTGAGATGCTGGGGCTCAGACATCCCAGGCAAGAGGAAGTGGGCACTCACACCAGCCAGGAGGATATGGACATTCCTGAGCTGGAAGGGCCCTGGGCCCGCTGTGGCCAAGTACCACCCAGGGCAGTGAGAAGAAGGCAGGGGCTGGTGAACTTGAGCATGGCCCCCATGCCCAGCCCAGGCGATGAAGCCAAGAGAGAAGAGAAAACCCACAAGTGTGCCTAAGGGACCTCCAGACTGTGAGGGGCAGCTGACAGGCCTGGCCTGGGGGAAGAAAACCCATGGAGATGAAGGCAATTTTCTTACCTAAGAAAAATAGTCTCAGGCAGTGGCAAGGAGGGAAGGACCTGGGTAGGGCCCCAGTACTGAGCAACAGAAAGGTTCTGTGCTGCTTCCAGACGCAGGTTGGCATCAGTGGAGCCATCTCTCAACACCCTCAAGGCCTGTGAACACATCTGCCTACGTCAGGACTGTGGGCTGCTCTGGGCCTGACTGGACAGCTGCTTGTAGCTACAGGACATGGCAGGCCCATTTGCCATATACCAATTACTGCCAGGTCTGAGAAAATGCCTTCCGAGGCATGCTGAGTTTGAGAAAAGGGACACAACTCGTCTGTCATCAGGCATGTAGAGAGAGCTACCACGCCCAGGCCCCTGGGGTGTAGTGCCCTCCTCAGGCCTTCCCAAGGCACAAGGGCTTGCATGGACCAGGGGAACCCACCCCCTGGAGCCCAGCGCACTCCCAGGCCCTGCATGGGACTCTTCCTAGGGGCCTCCCTCTTGAGCATGAAGAGGGCCATAGCGCATGCCGCTCCTAGCCTGCGAGGTGGCCATGGGGCAGGATCCTGGATAGGATGTGGCTATGCATAACTGCGGCAGAGCCTGGGTCAGCTCAGGATTTGTCCTGCTGCCCCAGTACTCTAAAAGACTAAGAATTATAGGCTATTGTGGCTTTCCTCACCATAGCCGGCCCTGTGTCCTCCAGGGTGTACTTTTATCTTGCTTTTTCCTCTTTTACTCAGCAGAGCCAGTTTATCCCTTACTCTTTGCTTTTACTTTTTCAAATAAACTTTGCTACCAATAAAAAAAAAAAAAAAGAGTTGTAAATGTGTGAAAACTGCCATCCAGTCTGTCAGCAAGGTAGAAGAATGGGATAAGGCTGGCACTGTTTCTTGACCTAACTGATGACCTTTAAATGTGGGTACTCAGGGGTACTCTCGGGTACCCGAGTACTCAGGGGTACTCTCCCCCAGAGCCTGCAAATATGGAGGCTGGCCACAGGCATAATCAGACTTCGAAGTGCATGTTGGGAAAGACCATTGGTATCTGATAATGAACTATCTGTGAGCTACTGGGGCCCTACTGTGTGCTGGCCACTCACATTTTCTCTAACCCTCATGATGATCTTGAAATGTTAGCTTTATCACCCCCTTCCAGATGCTGAAGTTGAGCTAAGGGAGCAGCCAGTGACTACCCAAAGCCACAGGGAAACAATGTCCCCTGCTCTACCCACCCCCCAGGTCTTGGGGAGGCACATAGCATGCATCTGTGACCGCCTACACAGAGTGCCTTATTCGTGTCCCAGTGCCGAGGGAAATTCAACCCTCCGCTTTTCATTCATCTCAGTAGGCTCTTACTGGCACCCTCCACAGGCACAGCCCCAAGGGCCAGTCCCCCAGCATCTCTTACCAGGTGCAGCAGCACTCGCAAGGCATCCCGCGCATGCTCTGGGTGCTGCAGGATCTCTGTGAGGGCCTGGCCAATGAGTGAGGAGGGACTGTTCAGCTTCACATCACTTCCGATGAGAAGGAACCCTGTGGAAAGCATGTGCCACCTTAGCAGGTGCTGCAGGCCCCACCCACCTCTCCCTCCAAAACTGGTTCTGTCCACAGGGTGGTGCCTCAGGCGAGCTTAGCAGGGATCCTGGCCCTGGCCACAGCACCCTCTGCTCCTTTCCTTTTAGAAATCAAGAACATCCCACTGCTCAAGTAGGTGAAGACTGTAGATTGGGGGTGAGAGGAGTTTGAGAGGCAGCTCCCGAGGAATGACTTGCCTTGGCTTGCCCTAAAATCCCTCTGCATCTCTCTATCCTTAGGCCTTGTGGGAAGGGACACGCCCAAGGTGGAGGGGTGGAGTCGGGGGAGCAGACAAGAGAGCCAGGAAGGAGGGGTTCTTGAGTTCTAAGAGTGAGCAAACTAAGCCTGGGTGGGAAAGACCAGCAGGTCCACAGCTATCCATACCTATCTCCCTGCTCTGCTGTTGGACTCCTGAGCCAGCACCCCTTCTGTCTGCGGGAAAAGTCTCCTGAGCCACTGAGCAGCTTTAGGGAGATCTGTTCCCTAGTCAGGTACAGAAAGGGTTTACTAAGAGCATGAGCATTTCTAAAGTTAACAGGGCAGAGTGGAGGGTGGCGGTAGCTCACTGGCAGAGTGCTTGCCTAGTATGCACAAAGCCCTGGGTTCAGTCCTGTTATAGTTTGGATCTAGATGTCACCCAAGAGTCTCATGTACTGAAGTGGGGCTTTTGGAAGGTGAATTATGGGGGTGTTATGGCTGACTTACTGTTAGGAGGTGGGGCCTGGTTAGAGGTGGGTCCTTGGAGTCATGGCCTAGAAAGACAGATTTTCCTCCCCAGCTTCTTCTCTCTGCTTCCTGGCCACTATGATGTAAACAGCTTTTCTCCTCCCAGGCCCTTCTGCTATATGGTTTCGTTAAGCCTTCTGAATGTGGACTGAAACTTCTGAACTGTGAGTCAAAATAAACCTCTCTTTTAAATTGCAGGTGTTGAGTATTTTGGTCCAGTTACAAGGAATGTACCTAAGACAGATTTTGGTACCAGAGAAATGGAGTCATTGCTGTGACTCTACCTGACCATGTGGTTCAGAAGCAGTAAGAACTGGTTCACAGGAGTTTAGAAAGGTTTGGAGGTGCTGACTAGAGAAGCCTAGAATGCTGTGAGCCAACCTTGATGAGAGAGTCTGGTTGGAGCTCGAAGACTAGAATGCTGATAGAAATGCAGACAGTAAAGACCAAGCTCAGGATGTTTCAGTTGGTAATAAGGAGTTCACTGGCACTTGGACTCAAGATCATGTGTTTTATACTCTGGTAAAACCTTTGACGACATTTTGTTCATGTCTGGAGACTGTGAATAACTGAGATTAAGGGCAGCAGACTAATTAGTCTAGCAGAGGAAATTTCAAGGCCACCCAATGTTTAGACTACAGCATGGAGACTGCTCGCTGCTTTTAGCAAGATTCACACTGAGAAACAGGAGCCAAAAGCCCATTTAAAATTTTTTGAGTTTTACCAGAAAGGAAGCTTTTGTAAAGGTGGGGCTGGTAGAGTTTTAGTCAAGGAGAGCTTGATGGCTGAAGATAACCATTAAAAAGAAGCCAAGTTCTTGGCATTAGGGCATTAGAAAAGATGCCTTGCTGGCATTGCAGGAATCAGCGGGACCCCTCACTTCGCAGGGTGAAGGGTGTAAAGCTATAAAGCTTTCACTTGAGAAGAGAGTTTCCAGGCACTGTTTCCAAATGGGCCACCTAAAACACTGACTCCTTGGGATCCAGTTCGCAGTGCTTGGCCATCCAGGCACTTGGAGGCCTCTGCAGCCATGATTTAAGGGGGCCTGATTACTGCTTGATCTAGCAGTAGACTTTGGTGTCATCCGTGTGGTGCTGGTTTTATAGACATGAAGAATGCAAGAGTTGTGGGGTCAGGGAAGCTGCTACTCAGATTTCAGGTGGTGTGCCGCTCAGAGGGCAATGTGTGAAGCTGTGAAAGGGAAGCATAAAGTGCAATGGAGACCCCAGCAAGTTGGAGAAGTCAGGAACATCTGAGGAAAGCCAGATGGGGAGCAAAAGTACTCCAAGAGAGAAGCCATGAGGGTTGCAACTGGCAATGCTGTAGGAAGAGGGCCACCCAAGCTCCTTGGAGTACACGTCTTTGCCCCAGGTGCTAGACATGGAGCTACAGGACATAATGTTTACCCTGTTGGATTTCAGTCTTGCTGTGGTCCCACTCCTTTCTATCCCCCGTTACTGTTTATATTTGGATATCCCCCCAAAGCCTCATGTGCTCATACATGGGGTTTTTAAAAGGTGACTGACTCATGGAGGTGCTATAGCTAAATGTGCTGTTAGGAGGTAGAGCCTGGCTAGAAGAGGTGGGTCCCTGGGGGTGTGACCTGGAAGAGTGTAGCTCCTTTTCAGCTTTTCTCTTTGCTGTCTTCTTGCTATCTTCTTCCTGTCTGCCATGAGGTGAGCAGCTTTCCTCCACCCAAGCCCTTCCACCATGTTGCTGGCTATGTAGCAACTGAAACTTGTAAAACAAGAGCCAGAATAAACTTCTCCTCTTTTTCACTGCAGGTGTCAGGTATTGTGTCCCAGAAATGTGACTAAGATACCCCATATTTCTCCCTTGGAATGCAAATGTTTGCCCTGTGCCATTATACACTGCCGTGTTTAACTTTCTTTTTTATTTCTACAGGGGCTCACAGCTAAGAGTTTGCCTTGAGTCTTGGGAGACTTTGGAATTGGACTTTTCTGCAATGCTGGAACTGTGAGGACTTCGATAACTCTTAGAGGTGGACTAAATGCACTTTGCATAAAGAGATGCACTTGAATCTCTTGGGGATCAGAGGCAGAATGTTATGATTGGATCTAGATGTCCCCCAACAATTTCATGCACTCGGGAGAGGTTTTTGGAAGGTGATTGAATTATGTGGCATGACAGCTGACTTGCTGTTAGGAAGTGGGGCCTGGTTAGAGGTGGGTCACTGAGGACATGACCTGGAAAGACATATCTTTCTCCCTGGCTTCTCCCTTGTCTCTCTGCTTCCTGGCCACCATGATGTGAGCAGCTTACCTTGCCTGCCCTTTTACCATGACATTTCTCTGTTCAAACCTGCCAGACGTGGACTGAACCTTCAGAACTGTGAGCCAAAATAAACCTCTTTATCCAAAATACCTGGGTGTTGGGTACTTTTCCAGCAACAAGGAAAGTAAGACAAACCCCACAAAAATAAACAGGACAGCATCATTGAAAATCATTTCCCCCAAAATAAAACTGCAACTTCCATATAGTCTCTCAATAAAACTAAACTGATACTCAAAAATACCACATCTGTAAGCATATGGGGAAGACTTACGCAGGAGGCAGGCCCCCACAAAGCCTGCAGGACACTGTGTGGGACTCAGTAGGGCACTGTGCCTCTTCTGCCTGCCAGGAGCATAGATAAAACAGGCATCATGTGATGAGAATAGAGAAGGAACCACTGGGGCCACCTCCAAGTGCCTCATCTCCTGGGAGCAGCACAGTTCAGCATCATGACTGAGCCATGATCCTCCAAGCTGCCCACTTCCAGCTGGCAGGGTGGGCAGCTGGTGAAGGAAGAGGCAGCCAAAAGTAGGCAAAACACAGACCTGCTGGACCAACTTTTTTCAGCTACATGAGGAAACAATTTTTTGTTTTGTTTTTTGACTGGCTTTTTTTGAAAAATGCTATGGCTGTATTGTATTGTGTTTCCTCTCAGTAACTGGTTCATGCCCCTGGCAATACAGCAGGGCCCAAGGGCAGAACAGCCTGGGCATCCAGGGTCAGTGCCTACATCTTTGGGGCTGGGCCTGGAGGTGTGGTGGGTCCACTTCTGGTATTACCCAACTTTGGAAAATGATACAGTGTTGTCTAGATTTTAGAGGAAGAGTTAGGGTGAAAATCATTTTGTTTCTAATTTTTCAATGTGTACACAAATGGTGTAGCTTTTGCCATTAAAGCAATAAAATATAACTATTTGAAAGTATTATTTCTGTTGTTTCATTGCTGGCCACCTGCTTGGTCCCAGAGCAGCCTGGGGCTACAGGACATTGCAGACTGGAGGACCAGGAACTGTGTGGACAGCGAGAGGCCATGGGGGCCGTGGCTGGGTTTGTACTTGATGGGTCCTGGCCTGGATCTTCTGCCTACTAAGGGCCTCTGCATAGCTGCCGTGGGCACATTTCCAGTGTGGAGCCCAGGGGAGGCAGGCTGGGGGCAGCTCTGCACCCCAGCTGCCACCTCTCACCCCTCTGTGGGCACCTGTCACAGGACCATCTCCTTCCACTCCCCATCCCCTATGAGCACCTGCAGTGTCTTGTGCTTCACAAGGTAATCAGTCTGTATCTTCTGGACCCTCCTCACTGTGGACAGGGTGGTTGCGTCAGCACCACCTCATCATCTTGCTGTGGTGCCACTGAGGACACTGAGCTTCAGAGAGGGTGAGGAATCTGTCTCTGATCACACAGCCAGAGCACAGAGCTAGCTCCATCCTAATCCTCAGCCAAATTGAGGGCCTCTTCTACCACCATGAGGCTTTGAAGGAGGGCGCCATGAAGTGGGCCACGCAGTTTCCAGCACCAGTTCTGCATTTACAGTCAGATGGCAAATGTCCGCTGCTTCCTGGCCCGAAAGGCAGCCCTACCGGCATAGCAGGAAAATGCCCCTCTGGCAGAGTGTAAGGGTGTTGGCACACAAGTCTCCTCCCTGTATCTTTTACAGCTACCCTGCCCTGCCCTCCCCCTGCAGAATGAAGTGGGGGGCTGTGGGGCCTGACCCAAGACCCGCCCGCGAGGCTGTGCATATCCTACCTGCCCAGTTGGAGGGGTGCGAGAAGGCCTTGCTGCTCTGCACCACCTTCATGGCCTCTCCCAGGGCAGCACTGGCCTTCAGGCCATTCAGCAGGGACGAGTAGAAGGCGTGGATGAACATCTTGGAAGCTGCCACTGGCACTGGCCACAGAGACACAAGGACACACTGTGCGCCAGCAGCCAGGAAGGCCCGTGTCAGTGCCACGACGCCGTCAGCGGTGACCCTGCTGTTGGCCTCCTGGGAGGAGCCGAGCACCACAAGCTTCACGGGCAGCCGCAGGTCCAGGAGGTCAGCGGCCGTGAGCAGCAGCTCCCGCAGAGGTGGGCAGTCTGAGACACTCTCCCCATCGCTGGCGTCATCCTGTACCCGCAGGGACTCGGGGATCGTGTAAGGGTGGCCAAAGGAGCTCTTGCTGCTGGCAGGGTTGCCATCCACGCTGGGAGTGAGGACCAAGGCCGACAATTTCCAGGAGATGTGGGTGGCAAAGTGGACACACTCAGCCTGGGTGAGGGCACTCATGACCCTCTCCTTGGTGGCCACGCTGCCCACCAGGGGCTGGCAGCCCAGCAGCTCAGACACCATATAGGCTTCCTCCTCAGCTGACGGCATGGGCCCCCACAGCCACCTGTCCATCACTGCCGAGGGGAGCCTGGGGTTGCCGATGACGGCCGCCATGGATGTAGAGCTAGAGTACGTGGGTGGGCTCTTCCTCAGGTGACCCTGTGGGGGTGCACGGAGAGGTCACCGTCAGAAGGGTGGTCGGGTATCTCGGAAGCAACTGTTCCCAATTAACCTCATTTACCCTAATTTTTCAACCGCTTTGACGCAGGTGCCTGACTTGCAGAGATTCACACCTGATGCGGCAAGCTCTTGAGAGGAAGAAGGACCCTTCCTGTGGGGCGCCCTGAGACAGCTGGAGAAGAGGCACTGCAGGGACAGGGATGGATGACCCTGGCTCTTGTGCTCAGCCCTGTTTGACGTCCTACCGGAGAGCTGACCACCCAGGGGCTCAGAGACGGACTGCTGAAACCACATAAGTCAGTCTCAGGGAGGACTGTGCCAAATTGGAAGCTCTGTGGGCTGAAAAAGAGTATCCTTCCCCCTTATGTGCTGCTAAATAATATCACTGAGTTATAAAAACAGTATAAAGACCCTAACAAAGCTCAAAATTTTCCCTCACAATAAGTCTTGGCACATTTTGCGAAACACCAAGTTTCAAGTTATTTCAAAGTAACTTTGGAAGCTGTGATGGTGCCACCTTAAACTGGGTAAGGCCTGCTAGGAGACAGCCCTCCTCCAAATTGCTGGATGAGTCGGCAAACAGCCCTTCACTGTTGCCATCAAAGCAGAGGCTTTCTGCAGGCTGGCACCTCTGAATCCTCAGTGGCACTGTGAGGAGGTGGCCGGCCACCAGGTGGCACACGCAGAGGGAGACCAGCTCACTTTGCATCTGGGATCCACAGCCAGCCCTGGAAACTTAGAACTGGAGAATCCCTTCTTTCATGTTGATCTTTTTCTGCCTCATGAGAAAATACGCAATTCAGCTACAAAGACAGTCAAAATTAAGATCTTCAAATAGGAATGTGCCAGAAACTGGCCCCACATGAAACTGTCAACAACCAAGTTCAACAAAGGGGCTAGCGAGGTCCTGTGGGGCGCCTTGTGCCCAGGCCCGAGACTTCAGTCCCTCCCAGAGGCAGCCCCAGAGCTCTGCGCATCACCTTGGAGTGCGGGCCAAGCGAGCGGATGGCAGGCACGGCGATGAGGGTGAAGCGCTCGTACAGGTACTCGTTGGAGGAGCTGCCCTTCAGGAGGGCGAAGGGGATGAGGTAGAGCTCCCCCTCCAGAACCAAGACCAGTTGCCGGTGCCGGCCCACAGGGCCGCTGGAGTGCATCAAGCCCTGCGGAGAAAGCACAACGAGCTGACCCAGGGGGCAGAGGTCTTGGGATGCTGCTACCGTCCTGGACACCCAGCCAAAAGGTGCAAGAATGACCAGGCAGGTCCAAAGCTGCAAGGACAGTGGGGTGTGGGGACTGCTGGGGCCCCACTGAGAGATGTGCTTGGCCCAGGCCTCGCTGGGTGGCCGCAGCAGGGCTTTGGTTGCCTGGCGGAAGAGGGGATCAGAGGACAGTTTCTCAAAGTAGGTGACCTGGGGCAGGTGGGAGACTAGTGTCACTAGCCATGTAGAAGGTGGCTCACAAAGACAAGGGCAGATCCTGATAGATCCAGATGCTTCTTGGGGTGTCATGGTGTAACCCAAAATGTGGGGGAGGGAACGTGTTGGTACACAGACCTTGAGAGTAGGTAGGCGTAACCTTCTCAAAACAGGCAGCCAGGGCTCAACAGGGTGGGATGTGTTCTCCATTCTGAGGGACAAGAGGCTGGAAACTCAGAGGACTAGGATGGCATCTCCCTGGAGAATGGCCTTTGTGACCTGTGCGCCTCCTCTGAGGAGACAGATACCCACAGACACATTCCTTTCCGAGAGGGCCAGGGGTAGAGATTGAGGCCTGGGAACCCGAGGAAGAGGAGGAGGCACCTGTCAGAACTGGACCTGCCCAGCTCAGGCGACACAGGTAGGGCATGCAGGCAGTGTCTGGCAGTTTGGAGGGAGGGGACAGGGCGGGGAGGAGAGACAAGCCGCAAGCCTTCCCCTTCCTTCTCTTCCCTTCACTCATTCTGCCCAGGCAAGACTAACGAGCTGTGCCCCCAGGAAACAAACATGCTTGCCTGACCCAGCCCCCTGCTGCCCTGGGCACTTGGCTGAGGGTGGCAGAAGCATTCAGCTAACCCAAAGTGACACACGCCTGGCAAGACATCCAGGATACATAAATCCCCATGACTTTCTAAAAATTTTAGCTGCACTGAAAGAAAGCAGAAATTGAAATCGTTAGGCCAGTTCGCTTTCAGAGCCCTTTCCCAGGAAGAGCAAAACGAGCTGGTGTCTGGGGTCCCTCTGGAAGGCCGTGCCACCATGCTGGCGAGTGTGTAGTGAACCTGGCAGCAGCCTCAGTGGCGGAGCAGAAGGGACTATGCCCTGGTGGAAGGGTCAGCAGCTGTGAAGCTGTGATGGTGACAACTCCTCACCACTCTGGACGAGCTGTGCTGCAGAGATGTGGGCAACGTGGACTGGTGGGGTTGTCAGCCGCCTGCCACATGTAAAAGCGGCCCACTTTGGCTGTCACCCAGGCCCACACCCCAGGAAGGCTCGGTCAGATGTCATGCCACAGGCCACTGACCTCCCCAGACACATGTCCCTCGTGGACAAGTCCCTGGTCCTGACAGCACCTTTCCAGAGGAATACAAAGCATACTACAGAGGGCCGGGTAAGTGTTATGGTTTGTATCTAGACATCCCTCCAAAGCCTCATGTGCTCATAGGTGGGGTTTTCGGAGCTGGCTGGATCTAGGGTATATGATACTGGGATTAAGGGTGTGCGGCACTAAATTAGTCCACTGATTGGATTAGCATGGTTCTGGGTGTGGCTGAATGGATTTGCTGAAAACAGAAAGCCCCACCCGGGCACAAGTGGCACCACCCAAAAGGTTTGTAGCCTGAATGGAATCTAAAGGGAAAGAAAGAAGGCAGGTTCGCTGCTGCTGCTGCTGCTTTCTGCCTGCTATGCCATGGACTGTTTCTCCCCTGCGATACCCCTCTGTTTTGCTGCCCTGCCTTGGAGCCATCTGATTATGGACTGAAACCTCTACAAACTGTGAGCCAAAATAAACCTCTCCTCCTTTAACATGTGGGTGCCAGGTATTTTGCCCCAGCAACAAGAAACTAACTAAGACATCATCCATGGATTCAGAAGGTCACCCCTCTGTCACCTGAGTCTTGGCCTGGTGATCACCTTCCCACAGCTAGCTCTGTAAGGAAACCAGGGCACCTCACAACCTGGTGCTCCACAGGCTCCAGCCAATAGGTTCCACCCCCATGCACGCAGGCTCTTGCCTGGTAGCTGATGGCTGCCCACCCAAAGTTCTGTGGCTCGAGAAACATGTAGCCCATGCACATCACTAACGCTCAATGAGTGGCCCCCGGGTGAGATCATCCCTTACCTTGGGGACTCACTCATCTTCTTGGCCCACACTGGTGGTTTTGGTCATGCAGACAGCTTGCGAATAATTGCCTACATTTTTCCTCCTCCTAATCAGTTGTGGAAATGCTGGTTGTCCTTGGGTGATGTCTGTCCTCATTTGAATATCTCCACAGATGTCTCAATCAGAAATCAATTAGACAGCAGGCAGTGGGGCTGCCATCTCTAGGGCCTTGTCCTCCACTCCAGACTCCACAGTCTCTGGCTGTTTCTTGGAGAGAACCTCCCTGGCTATCTCTAAGCCCCAGCCTTCCAAGGAAACAGGTGCCCAGTGCTTAGCCTTCCTCCCCATTCTGCCTGGGGCAAGTTATTCATCAAGCTACTTGGTCTGTGGGGGTCCTTAATACACACATGCAAAGGAAGTCTTCAGAGATTATAGTCACACACAAGCTGTCCCTGTGGCCATGGTCCTGCTCTGCTCTCAGGTGAGGGCTTCAGGCGATGTGCCCAAGCTACCGACTTTAGGACAGCAGTTCCTCAATTTAAGTGGCCCAGACACCAAGCTTTAAGGACATTTCTCAGGTCTTGTCCACAAGCAGAGGTGAATGAACGGTACTTTTCTTTCTGGCAAAGTCATTCACTCTTGCTCCCTACCCTGTAACCTTCCTTTAAGTCAAATTAAATCAAATTAAATGGGAGACAGAGTTTAAATAAATGGAAATTTTAAAAAAAAGGGTAACAGAGACATTGTAACTAGAGCAAGTCCAAATTCCAGGACACTGAACGGTCCCGGATCTGGGTCTTTGAAGACTGGCCGGACCAAACCAGGGAATTTCCTGCTCTCGCCTGGCCTTGGTGCCTGCTGTCCTGGTTTAAGCAGCCCTGGCTTCAGACAAAGCCCATCTGTGGTGCGCAGCAGGATTTGGCTGGGAGTAGAGAGCGCTTTGCCCAGAGCAGCCCTGAGGGCCTCATCATACACACGTGCTGTCAGACGGCTCAGGGCAGAGCTCTGAGGCCCACTCGAAATACCACGTTCACGGGGACTCCTGCACATTTGGGTGGTGGGACAGGATTGGCCCCATGTGGATTGCTCCTTTCTCAACCAGTGGGCAAGACCAGATCCGAGGCACGGGTTACTATCCGTCAGCCTAATCTGATGAAAAAACAGTGCTGCAGACACAAACACATCCCAGTCCCGTTCACCGCTGAACACTTGCAACTTTCCTTGGTGGCGTTTCCCTCCCTTGTGGATCAGACAAGATTTGACTTAATGTTTGATGATGGCTCATGTGCAGATGTAGCTGGGCCCCCCTCAAGGATAAGTGGGCATGCTCGCCCCGTCCTGACAGCAAAGGACAGTGTGGTTCCAGGAAAGAGCCCTGACAGTGTTTCCCTTAAGCCAAATTAAATCAAAGGCCGATGCAAGGCCTACGGTGAAATATTATCTATTCTACTTTCCATACTGTCTGACCTCGTCCCTTATCCACAGGACTGTGAGTAAACAAAGGCGGTTGTTCAAATAATTATATGCCCCATGTGAAGAGGCTAATCGTTTTAGTCTTGAAGTGTCAGTGATTCATAATCGTGGACTTTCAGGTTTGATTTGTAGCCTCACTTGAAAAGGAGAGAAGGTCTGCCTGGCAGCTGACAGCGTAGGGCTCCTGGGCTGGTAGATGGTGGTGTGCCGCCCTCTAGTGGCCTGCAGGGCACACGGGCGGCTCATGGGAGGAAGTGGGAGAATGTGGGAGAATGAGCCTGGCCACCCTCTTCTAGGCAGCAAGGGGACACCCAGGCACACCTGCTGCAACTCCACCCACCACTGGTGCTGGCCTGGCACCCCTGGCCCAGATCCCTCAGTGGTCTCCTCTGGGTTTAGGAGAGCCTGGAACATCTCAATAAGTATTTGCTAAATGAACAGATGAAAGAAGAGAGATTGGAGAGGGCCTCTAATTAGACCCCAACTTCTCAGGGAAACGTTTTTACCAAAACGAAATGGATGCTTTTATTTTATTCGTGTTTAGGATTTTTTATGCCAGGGGTGGTGGTGCACATCTGTAATCTCGGCCCCCAAGAGGTTGAGGCAGGAGGATCACTGTGAGTTTGAGGCCAGGAGGATCACTGTGAGTTTGAGGCCAGCCTAAACTATATAGTGAGTTCAAGACCAGCCCGCACTACCCTGTCTCAAAAAAACAAAAAAATTTTTATTTAGTTTTTGGTTTGGTTTTGCTTTGGTTTTGTTTTGGTTTTTTGAGACAGGGTCTCGCTATATAGTTCAGGCTGATCTTGAATTCACTATGTAGTCCAGGCTGGCCTCAAATGCATAGTGATCCTCTTCCCTCAGCCTCTTGACTGCTGGAATTACACACGTGTGCCACTACACCTGGCTATATTTAGTTATCTATTTTAAGATAAGGCCCCCCTGTGTTGTCCAGGCTAGCCCTGAACTCTTGTGCTCAAGCGATCCTTCCACCTCAGCCTCCCACTTGGCTGGGACTACAGGCATGCGCCACTGCACTGACTGCAAGAGATCATTTTAGTTAGCCAAGAAATGGCTCCTCCTCTGATAATTTACCTTAATGGCTTTCAGAACATTCCGCTGTCTCATTTGAAGCAAGCAAACTCCTTCATTGTGTTTAAACACCTAACTCACAAAAAAGAAATATTTTTAAATATCAGGCATCAGGGATATGCTTTTGATGTGAGAGCCCTGTGGGCACAAGCGCGGGCCTTCTCCTGCAATCAGACAAGCAGCCCCTGCCGCGCAGGGTGGCTGCGCAGGGTGGCTGCGCAGGGGGTCTGCAGGGAGTCGCCGCGTACCTGGCGGCAGGGCCTTTTCCTCTCCCCATTTAGCTCTCCAAAGTGCTGTTCTGATCAATGCTCTACTTTGTTTAGGGCTTGAGTTCATAAATGCCCCCTTCCAGCACTCAGGGGGACAGAAGGATGTCTAGACACGGGCTGCCACTAGCCTATTTTTATTCATCAAGTCACAAGAGAAAGTCCTTGGGGAGAAAGACTGGGAAACGCCCAGTGCCAACCTCATACCCGTGGTGAGTCCTCTTCAGTACCGTGCCCACTTCTCTCCCAGGTGGAAACCCTGAGAGCCCTGTGGTTGCTCTCAGCTTCTGCTGCTGACTTCCCCCCGGGGTAAAGGGCCCCACGGTCCCCATCACCACTGTGCTGCAGACATGTCCACCAGGCCGTGATCGTGCTCCACCCCTACCCAGGCCCTGGCGCTGCGCTGGGTGGTGGGCAGAAGAGGACCTGGCCCTCCTGCTGCCCAGTTCACTGCCAGCAGCATTAGAAGCCAAGAGACCCACTTCTTCTTTAGGTCTCCTGCTTTCCATGCCAACCTAGACCACAAGCCACTCCATCGCCCTTACTGAGTGTCCCCACATGCAAGGCCCCGTACCAGTGCTGGACACAGAGATGGGGGAGTGTGGCTGAGTCACAGGGTAGAGAACGAAGTGTCTGCAGAGAGCCAAGCCCTGAGTCCAGTCAGCTGCCAGCTGCACAGATGTCCCAGTGTGCAGGGCAAGGGGGTGGGGTGGAAGGCACCGGAAAGGCTTCTGAGGCCACACTTGAGCTGGGCCAGTGAGGAGGGGGAGCCCGCCAGCTCCAGATGCCCTTTGCCCACCGGGACAGTCAGGGACAGCCTCCCTCTGTCCACTGCTCCCTCACTCACCAACTCGACCTTTGGAGGCAGTAACGGGACCCGAATGCAAAAGGGCTCAAGAGGCCCAAGTGAGTGAACTGAGGCCACACCCATTGGGCACTGGGCACCTCAGGTAAACAGGAGGGCATACAGGCAGCAAGTCACCCCGACGGTGTGCAGGACAGTTGGAAAAGCAGCCGCAGGGGCTAGGTGCACATCTCTTCCTCCTGGGTATAGCATAAAGCAGGGCAAGTTCCTGCGAACCGGAAAGGCCTCAGCAGTCGCGGTCACCTCATTAGAGGCCCGGGAGGGTGAGGATGCCAAGGAGAGAAGGGTGGCAGAGTGCGCAGGTTGGTATCGCGTGACAGCCTACATCCAGACGTAGTGGTGCTGGGGGATGGTCAAAGGGTGTGGCAGTGGCTCAGTTCTTGAGGAGGTGCCTCTGGAAGATCAGCCACTCTTTACCAGGTGGCAGTCACTGCTGCCACCCAGCATGCTCTGCACATTAATCCTGTCCCTGTGCTAACCCGGTTTGGCAACATGGTCCTCATTCCCTAATGAGAAAATACACCAAGGAGGGGACACAATTTGGCCCAGGTGGCCTGGCCAGGAAAGGGTCATTGCCAGAGGCCAGTCGATCTGCCAGCTCTCAGGGTTCTGCTTGCCATGTATCCCACATCTCCAGCAAGGCAAAGCCACAGGGCACTGGGGACAGAGCAGCCATCTACCAGCCATGAGGCCGGCCGACACGTGTCCCTGAGAGGCTGGGCAGACAGGTACAGGCCCTTTCTGGGGACAAAGGAACCCTTGTGAAGAGGAGGCTTCCCAAGGGTGTGCTGAGGGTGGCTCTCTCTGCACAAACACCTACCTGGTGGCAGCCACCGATGATGCCTGCCCCACCCACGGCAGGTTCTCCTGACAGTTGTTCCCATAGGAGGACATCTGTCTGCTCACCATTCTTATCCACAATGGTCCCCACCCAAAGAAATCTGTCTGAATTAAAAGGTGACCTGCACGGACCTAGGAGGGTGAAGCAAGAAACCCCCCAGGGCCACCTCTGCCAGGTATCTTCCGCTGGACTGCAGTGCAGCAACTGGCAATTCCTGGCCCTGGCTGAAGCCAAGGGAAGAGCAAGGGGGGACCCTGCTCGGAGGCCCTGTGCTCACCAGAAAGCCCAGCCCTGGCTCCAGGAGGTTCAGGTGAGATTCTGGCATGAGAGGCAAGGAGACGGGGACACGGTCATTCTCTGCAGGGTGGCCTGGGCATGAAGGAGCCCCAGGACTGCAGGCCCCTGGCTGCAAACTGCCGGTATGTGTCCCTGCCTGAACCTCGCAGAGGTCCACCATATCACCGTATCATTTTGTCGATGAGGACGCGAAGACCACGTTTACTCAGCTTATGTGGAGCTGGACTAGAACTTGAACACAGATCTGCCAACCCCAGTTCAGGGCCTCGGCCACCAACAAGCTGCCAACTGAGAAGACGCGCCCACTGGAGCATTCACGTGTGACTGAGATGCTGGGTGAGCAGAGAAGGCACGTGTTCTAGAAAATGTCTGGTTGCCTTGGGAGCCTGTTTGTATCTTGTGGGGATACACGGGCGCACCGACCAGTAAACGATGTGTCTTGACACCAAGGAGCCTCATGCCCCGGGAGGCACTTACCCCTTCCATGGGTGCGATGAGCAGGTCGTACAGGGCACGGAGCGGGGGCTTGGCAAAGGAGCTCTGCCTCCGGGGGAGAGACGAGGTTCCGTCCTTGATGGGTGACATGGTGTTACTGAACAAGCTCGTCATGCTCTGGCAGCTCCTGGGGAGAGAAGGGCCAGAGATGAACAGGGCCTAGGCGGCAGGCGGGGTCACAGCAGCTCCACCAGCCTCCCTCCCGGCCACATGCAGCTCCTCTCCTCCCTTCCAGGTGATTGTCACACGACGGTGAGCACCGTCAGACACCACCGGGCAGGCCAGCTGCACACGGCAGCTTACATTTCTGTGGGGGTTTTCGACATAATCAAGTGTCCCAAAGTGCTGTTTGGAGGATTTAATTACATCCTGTGCGATGCGACTGCGTGCAGGCAAACATGAGGACTATGAGGAATCAGCGGCGCCACCAGGCTGACAAGGGCAGCGCCCCGCTGCCAATTAACTTTCCACGCAGGGGCCACGGGCAGGACAAAGAACATGCTGGCTGCGCCGTGAACTCAGACAGCCCCTGGGCACCCGCCCGAGCCCTGCCGTGGCACAGCTCTGCGGCCTTGGTGGGGGGATGCCGGGAGCTGCCGAGCGGGCAGAGTCTGTGGAGGGGCTTGTTTAAGTATGGCCGCGGGGTTTGCTTGTGCTTTTCAATTTCTGTTCCAGTGTCTTATGAATACCCAAAGTGTCACACTCCCAACATAAGATGAGGACACACATTGATTTGTTTAGAAAATGTTTCCTGAGTGCCAGCTGTCTGCCAGGCACTGCTGCAGCCTCAGGGACCTACAGAGGACAGGGCACACGGGTGAGCAGGACAGGAGGTGGCAGCAGGGAGCCAAGCCCATTCCCAACACAGACAGGACTTCCTGACGTGTCCTCTCACTGCCTGCCTGGCCCGTGTGGCCCTCACGCAGCCATCTGGGGCATTCTCCGTATAACCGCTGGGTAGCCCGTGACCTGTCGGCCTTGAGCTAGACACTGCTTTGCAGCTCCTGCTATGCTTATAGGGCCCTTGGGGACCATGACGTGCACCAGATACACCACTGGTCTTCAGCAAGTACTCTGGCTACTGCTCAAGAACCACAGGTGGCTGTCCTGAGCCAGGCCAGGATCTGTGACATCCCAGTGGACAGCACAGAAGATCCTTTTGTGTTTCCCAGGTTTGCCTTCTGGCCCGTCCCTCCCCTACCCTTCTCAGGGGTCTCTGCACTGCTCCACCTGACCTAAGTGCTAAGGTCACACCAGGTTAAGCTCTGAGCAGCCCCACCCCCGCTCTCCAAAGAGCAGAGCTGAGCAGCAGGATGTGGTGGGCTGGGGAGCAGCTCACATCTGCCCACTCACTCAGGAAACGTAATTACTAGCGACTGGGGCAGCAGCTCAGCTTTGCTGTCAGAGCCAGCGAAGCGTAGACGGCCCTGGAGTGACACTTGGGCTCAGGCAGCACCACAGAACACACTGCAAAGAGCAGTTCTCCCCTGAAGGGGCAATTACACACTGCTCTCTGGAGGAGACGCTCCGGCGCGACGTGTGGCGGCTGTCATGGCACCGTGTGTTACCACAGAAGGGTGGCAGCAGGGCACCTCGTGTTTTGCCCTGGGTGGTGTCTGCCTGGACTGTGGGCTCACAGACCTGAGGCACCAACCCCTTTACCCTGTCCGATCCTGCCTGCCCAGCCCCCAAGTAGTGCAGCTGCCAAAGGAAGTATAGGGGTGTGTGGTGGGCGGACTAGAGCCCGACCCAGCCATCAGGTCAGACAGGATGCTGTGGGGGGAGGTGATGAGACACAAGTGCTGGGCTCCACCCCTGCTGTAAGCCACTCACCCTCTGATCCCCTCTGCATCTGCAGAAAGCCGTGCTGCTGCCCGGCAGCAGGGAACACAAGGATTGGAGGGGCTGCTGCGAAGCTTGCTTGCAGATCAGAGAGGCTGGTGGCGGGCTTGGTGGGTGGGCTCGGGTGCTGATGGCAGTGGTGTCTATGGATCAAGCACCATGATGCACTGCTGGCATCTAAAGGGACCGAGCAGTGCTGGCCCACCCTCCAGGTGTCACTGCCACCATGAGTGTGTCGGCTCCCACCCAGCACAGGTGCCCAACTAGCTGCTCGCCGGTCTGCCGGGGGTGGCTTTCTGGGAGAGCACCATTTGATCTGGGCCACAGGGGAAGATTCGGAGCCCGCTGGACAAGGTGAAGAGGTCATTCCAGACGGAGGAACAACACAGGAAAGGCACAGCACTGGGAAATGGAGACCTGGGTGTTGGGCAGTGTGAAGAGAATGTGGGGAAGGAGTGGAGAAGCAAGCGGGTGTGCGTGGGCCTGGCAGGGCCCTGGTCACCCTATGGGGGGCAGGCCACTTGTCTCTTTCAGCTACCAGTTCCTTCCCATAGTATGAGCAGAGGGATGTCATTTGCATCTGCAGTTCCTCCTCAGGACTCTGCCCTTGTCCCCAGTGCTGGCCTGGCACAGCAGCCATAGGTGAGCCACCTGCCACCCTCACCATCAGCCAGGTTCGGTAGCAAAGCTGGTCAGCTGTCTCCAGGAGGGGGTGGGGGAGTGACTCACGACACACAGTGGATCTGCAGAGACTTCCCGGGCACCTCTGGGCATGTGGGTGTCTGTTTCTAGGTGGTGCTGATTCTTTGTGGGCCGGGCCTGGTGGGATGGGCAGGGCCCCTAAGCTCACCAGCAGAGGCGCTGCATCTAAGTCTCCACAGGCCCACCGGGGTGGCGCTTGACCTGGTCCCATTCTCCTGCAGTCCATCAAGCCAGCCCTGCCCCAATTATGTGCTGATCTTGTCCCCCAGAGGCTACACTGAGGGCTGGACTTCAGCCACCCACCCTGGCCCCTGCCACAGCCTGGCAGCTCACAGATGAAACCTGAAACCATAATTTGAGGTCAAACTAAATCTATTCAACTAAATCCCTCTCCCTCGGCAGGTGGTCTCTGTCACCAGCCCCCGGCAGTGGCTATCTTGCCTGCCTCTGTCCCTAGAGGGGCCTGGGGCTCATGGCCTTCAGCAGCTCCTCAGGCACAGCACCTCCCAATTCTCCATGTAAGCCGCCCCCACGCCACACACTGTACCAGGGCAGCAGCAGGAGCCATGCGCCACTGGTGAGCCATCCCAGGAAATACAGGCCCAAGAACACATAAGCGGGCAGAAAACCATGGCCAAGAGTGACTGACAGCTACTTGGGCCCCGAAGGCCGCCTGGATACACAGGTGCGGAGAAGACTTGGGGCTGGGACCCAGAGTTAGATCACAGAGTTTCTCTGGCCATACCAGGGACTGGAGGCTTCTTCACTTGCTCAATTAACAGCCCCCCGTCTTGTGCCAGTGCAAGTGGTCTCTCTGGCTTGGTTCTTACTACAATTACGTTGGCCCACTGCAGCTGCTGTAGTGGGTGCACTTGACAGAGATCTGCATGAAGAGATGTTTCTAAGGACTCAGAGTAGCCAGGCAGTCCTTGGGCCAGGGGCCGAATGCTTAAGAGGGCAGTTGGAACTACCACGGGCCTGACACGCTGTCAAGGCTGTGCGACTCTAGTCAGGCCCGCCACTGCTCCGCCCCTTCCCCCTGCTTCTAGTTATGAGAAAGGAAAGCCCACTCGACCTAGGCAAGGCCTCAACACTCTGCTGAGCCTCCCGTGTCGTGACGCCCCATGTGGGCATCATGTGTGGGGCAGGCAGGGTGCTGCCACAGCTCTCAGGCATTGTCATCCCTCCAGGAGAAACGGCGCCGCCTAACACAGGTGGCACAGCACTGCAGGGCTTTTCACTGTGCCCTCCCAGCCAGCTGAGTTCACACGGTGGGATGGTGGCAGCGGCCCCTCCTGGCTGTGTGGGATTTGCGGCTGCGGCACCCCAGGACTCCAGCAGGTGGCGCTAGCTCATTGTCATCCTCTGTCCATTTCCTGCCCTGCTCTACTTGGCCTCAGTGACAGCCCAGCCCTGGGCAGAGGATTTTCTCACACTGCTGGGTCTTTATTAGCTCGCCCCTCAGGTGATGTTAATCCACTTCTGGAGAAAAAACTCATCATCTCTGCAGCACAGCAGTCTGCGCAGTGATGGGGAAAAGAGAAGGAACAAGCGTGCAGGGAAGGGTGGTGAGGCCCCTGGAAGTCTCTGCATGTCCCAATGCAGAGTCACGAGATGATGTGTGAAGAGCCACTGAGGGGGCATCACAGGTGTGTTTTACATCTCTGCAATGACGACAAACCCCAGCCGGCCTGCGCTGCACTGTGCATGAGTCTCCCCCACTGGGATGAAGAGCTCATTCCAAGGTGGGAGATTTGTGACTGCAGTCAGCAGGGTGCTTTGGGGAGTCATTGTGGCAGCAGGTGTGCCTGCCCCCGGTGCCGCCGCCGCTCCCCTGGCCTCCTGTCCAGGCTCTGTTTAAAGAGAGTGTCAGCTCCCAGTGCAGATAGTGGCCAGGCTGAGTCCCAACCCAGCATGCACGCTGCCTTCTCAGGCTCCCATCCTTGGAATAGAGAGCTGAATCAGCCCCTGCCTGAGCCCCATGCACTCCACCAGGCCTCAGCACGCTAGGACTGTCCCCTCTGTGAGCCTCTTGCCCTGCGCCCCCTCACCTACACTCCTCCCCATGGACCGGCTCTCAAGCAGCGGCTGCGGTGGTATGGGCTGGAGGACTCAGCCTCCCTCCTGACGGGCAGTGTCTGAGTGGGGGCTCAGCAGATGGGAACAAGGAAGCAGGGCTCAGTTCCTCCTGAGGGGAGACTAAGAAAGGGGCTGTCTGAGGCTGGAGGTTCTGTTCCACCTGTCTGGGCAGTGGGGCTGGAAGCATCTCCAAGAACCTGGAAGACCCAGGTCTACAGGCTGCCTGGTGCTGCCTCCTACAGGGACATCACAGTCAGAGGGTGGAGGGGACATTGTTAGAATGCGACCAGACTCCCTGGCCCGGGGAGGGGCAGGATAGCCCCGTAGGCACAAGGAACAGAGGGAAGGCTGACACTTGCAGGACACTGGAAGGGGCTGGCCAAAGGAAGAACCAGCTTTCCTGGGGTTTGCACCTCATGGCACCAAGCTGAAATGATGGGGTGACTCACTCAACAGAAGAGCTGTGGGGAAGTTCAGGCCTTGCCCTTCAGGAGTTCACGGTCTAGCGAGGACGAAGCGAGGCTTCGTGGATGCAGTGTGCACGTGTGCCTGTCTGCATGCAGGTGGTCTCAGAGGCCAGGCCTTCATGGAGCGTCTTCCCCACTTCCGCCTCCTCCCCACTTCCTCTTGCTCCTCTGAGACTCAGTCCCCCATCAGCCACACAGGCCAGGAATACTCATCCGGGGCACATGTGGCCTTGATGCCTTTAGGAGGACCAGAAGGGAGAGGGGAGAAGGCAAGAAACTGACATGGGACCTTTCTGGGGGTGGACCAGAGCTGGGCTGTGAGGGCTGCACCCCAGTCAGGAGGGGCAGGCAGAGACCTGGGGTGCAGCATCTCCTGAGGTGGTGACGCAGCTTTGGTGTCTGTTCTCCAGGGGTTGGTGCCCTCATCTCCATGCTTTCTCCCCAGGAAGGCATGCCTGGGTGGGGCACCTGTTTCCAGGGGCTGGCTGTGCAGGGGGCCTGCCTGGTCTCCAGGTACCAGTGAACAGAGTCGGGAGGACACCAGGCCCTCTTCCTCTGTGGGGGTGGCTTGCTCCAGGCGCAGAAGCCATCTCTCCTCTGGTCAGCAGGGCTCCCTGCCTGCTTGGGAGGTCCCCATCAGGCCCTCTCACTGTTCTGCCCCTGCACTGGCGGGCTGCCCCAGGGCCTCCCGCCCCTGCCCCTCACCCACTCACTGCCTTGTTCCCAGAACCCTGCACCTCTCTGCTGGCTCCCTGACTCCCTGAGGGCTGCTCCTGGTGGACAGGGATGGGGCTCCCTCTCTCCTGGGATCTTGGGACAGCACTGCATAGGAAATCATTTCATTCCTTCCTTGCTCACCTGGGCTCCCAGTGACAGCATGAGTCCACATTCCCTGTGGGCTCTGGACTCAGCTCAGTCTTCTAAGGGCTGGGAGCTGGCCTGAGGTTTGAACGTGGGTTTTAAAGAACCAGTGGAAAAATTAACTGGCAAATTCATTATATTCAAGTAGCCAAAAATGCCTCAATTCAGTTCTGCAACCATTCAGTGGTCCCTCTCCATCAGCATCCTCGCAAGGAAGGTTGTCTCCTCTGAGACACGCATTTTAAGTACTTAAGCTGTTGGCACTTTCTGCAGGCTCACCTCCTAATTACCCTGTGCCTGCTCCCTCCAGGCGGTGCTGGCTTTGGTGTCAGGGACCCTGCTCGCCCCTGTGCCTGGCACCTCTCAGCCCTGGGAGGCATCTGGGGTGGCGCAACTTCCCTCTCCTGTTCAGGGACTGTACAGGCCACATCGGGCTCAATGGGCAGGGTCCACATGGAACAGGCAGTCCCTGACCTCTGCCCACTCCATCTACTCCCTGTTGTGACCTGCAGGAGGTGCTGTGGTCAGGCCCAGAGATGCCGCCACAGAAGAACCAGTGTCTGGGCTGCTTTTGCAGGCTTTTCCTGCTGACCCCATGTGGGGTCAGGACAGGGCCCAGTGGGCAGGGGGGGCTTCTCATGGGTTCAGGGTGGAGAGAAGACTGCTGTGTGCAGCATGCTTAGCTGGTATGTGTCAGCAACATGGTAAAGCCCCTTCCCAAAGGCCTCTGCGCCCGTGGGCAGTGTGTGATCCAAGTCCACTTCCTCACATAACTCTGTGGGGTTTCAGTCACTGTTCATAAAGAATGAACTGCTGCAGGAGGTGGAAAGCTCCCTGTCACGGGAGGAATCCAGGCAAAGGCTGGTGACCATCTGACGGGGGATCTGTATGGGTGGGCGTCCGAGACTGGACTGCTGTCTCGAATCTGACAGATATGGATCCTGACGCTGGGTCTGTCACTTTCTACCTGTGACACGCTGGGCCATGACTGTAACCTCTCTGAGCCTTCTAGTAGTGCCCCTCAGGGCCGTTGCAGGCTCTGACTGAGAGAACACACAGAACGCACTTTGCACAGCACTGGGGTGCTCAGGGAGAATCCATTAGATGTTCACTGCTGTCGCCATCTCTGCTGGTGTAGTCATCACAGCTCTCTAATGTCAGCTGCGATCCACCTCCACTTCACCCTCCTCCCTTCCTTCTCTATATTCCTCTTCCCCTTTCTCCCTCTCTCTATCCATCAGTCAGCAAGTACCTGCCCCTCTCTCACATAGGGCACTGTGCCAGCACTCTGGGAAACAGTGAAATCAGGTGGGATTTGGCCTCGGGGCACTGCCTGGCCTGGGCATGAGGTCACGGATCTACGTAATGAAAGGTGGCACCAGATAAAGTGTCAAGGAATTTCAGAGAGAAGAGAAACTGTTCCCATTCGAAAGACTCTGTGTTTGAGATGGCCCTTCCAGAAAAGCCTTCTTTGGCCATGTCCTGGAGCCCGAGAGAAGACTCTGAGGTGGAAAGGGGCAGGTCCAGGCTCCTCTAGCTTAGGGGAGAGGGGAGAGGGAGGGTGGGACAGTAAGGGCAGGGGCTCCAAGTGTGAGGTGATAGGAGGACAGAGGACCAGTGGTAGCCTTGAGATGGGTAGGGAGGAGTCACAGCCAGAAAGGGGCAGTGCTGTGCCTCTGCCACAAATGAGTAGGGAGGCGTGGGACAATTAACCCAGCTAAGCATTAGCAACCTCTATTCCCAAGATTGTGTTACATGACAATTTCACACAAACAGCATGGAAGGAGCAGGCGCAGCAGTGCGGATGGACAGAAGGGACAGGTCTTAGCAGCACATTGCATCTGGGGTGTGAGGTGTCTGGGGGTGTGGGCTGTACCAGCCCTGAGGAGAGGTGCAGGGAGGAGCAGATGAGGACGAGTTCTCGGGGTCTGGAAAAACTACACTGGACAAGGAGAGCTTGGACCAAAGCTGCAGCAGCCCTTCTCCAGTTTCAGCTTTCCTAAATGTGCCCAGGCTGTGTGAAACCACACATGCAGACCCAGGAGTTCTGGGCAGGGCTGGGATGTCAGGCAGGAAGCTGACCTATCTATGCTGACCTCAGGGCCTGTCAGAGGCCAGGCCAAACTGGAGTGGGGTGCACTTGGACACGCACACGTGCGCATCCACCCACCCACCCAGCCACACACACATACATACACACACCCCACACCTTCTTGTCTACCCTCACTTTCCCCCCATAATGAGTTTCTCATCCATTTATATGATCTAGTATCATTTGTATGTTTCGAGAAGCTCTGAAATCACTTCTGGAACAAAAAGTAAATAAAAAGTGGTGAAAACACTGCTTATAAACTAAATTATGCCTGAGATATACTTGGCAAGCTTGATACTTAGAGGCAATCTGTGGAAAAACTCCTTTTGTGTCTGAATAAAGAATCATTAGTCCGGGGACCCGCATTTAAAGTGACTTGTGACGGCTCATTTGCATTCGTGCTGTCTGATGCAGGGGAGAGCATGTGGAGGGCTGCGGGTGCCACATCAGAGAGGGAAGGAGGCCCATGGGAGTTGTGGGCCGTGCCTTGCCCCTGGATGCCAGGACAGGCTCCTGCCTGGCGCCAGTCACAGGGAGGCCACCTCCTAGACAGCCACAGCAAGAGAGGTACAGCAGGAGCTGATCCAGGTGGGAGTGACAGAGAACACTCAGCAAAGAACAGGGCTCAAGGATGGCAGGATGTTGGCTAGAAAGCTCAGGAGTCATGGTTATAGGACTGGACCATCACCATGCATCTGAGTAAAGTCTTTCTGGTGTCTGCTGAGGGAAGAGGCATCAAGCTACCTACTCAGGGACTGGGTGGAGATTTGACCTTCTGAATCTTTTGAGCAGTTGATCTCCTCCCCACCCCACCAAAAGCCTTGAGTACCATGGAAACCTCAGAGCCAAGGTCAAAAGAAAGGACTCACTGCACACAGGAGCTATCAATCTCTCTCCACAGTCATTCCATGCAGCAATGACTCCATCAGGTGGCGATGCTACCCCATTTTCCAGATTGAAAAAAACAAAAGGCTCAACTTGGGGAGTAGTTACAATTTAAAAATTAAAAAAAAAAAAAAAAGGGCTCAATGTCATTTACAGATAAATGGGTAGAGCCAAGTTTCAAATTCAGGTCTGGCTGGCACCAGGGCTCAAGCTCACCCCTGTGGTTGGCCTTACTGTGGACGAGTGACCAGGGCAGGAGGGCAGTGATACCCACAGCCCTTCCATGCTAGAATCCCATAGTCTTGCTGCATCTGGTTCACACAGATGTTCTCGAAGAACCACAGCCACACATCTGTGTAGACGTGCTTAGCAGGGACATGTGCACGGGGTGCCAGCTTACTGGCCATGCAGACCTCGGAGAACAGCTGACTCTACTGCATCCTTCTGACCCTCCCTCTTCCCATGCAGTCACACCTTGTCCTGTCCTTTCCCACCTGCCTTCAGGCCAGGCTTCTGGCTATGGAGTTGGAGGGAAAGGCAGGGTCTGGGGGCACTGCCTCCTCCCGCCATCAGAGCCTGACCTTCTGCAGTGTTGAGTACAGAGAGGAAGAGGAGGGAGGGACCTGTGGGGGCTTCCCTGTACCCCAGCCACGGCAGCCAGCTCTGGCTCCCTGGGAGCCCCTTCCACCCTGCCACTGGCCACACATCCCATCATCTGCTGCTGAGGGCTCTTGCTCAGCAGAGAGCCTCCTGTGGGCAACCAGCAAGGGGCTGAGCTGTGCCGTCCTCTCAACAGGCCACATAAGTGTGTGCTTGCTTCACGTGGGCATGCAGACCCGGCTGGGGCCAGGCCCCTCGCTGGACCTCTCTGGCTTGTCTCTTTCTGCCCTGCACAGTCACCAGAGGCTGGCCCACAGGACAGAGAGGTGTCCTCTCCGTATCGTGTGTGATTTTCTGGGAGGACCCTTGACCAGGCCAAGGATCCATGCTTGACCATCGCTCCCTTTCTGTGGGCACTGCAGGGAACAGGTGCCAGGTGAAAGCTGCAGTGACTCAAGGCCAAGCTGTGGCACTTCTCTTTAGAAAGGGGAGACACAACACCTCTTTGTTGTCTGTTTCATTCTAGTCACAAATCTCTGGGCAGCAAGGAAACTGCTCTCCATGTGATGTCGCACATGTGGCCACAATGAGGGAAATGTGAGACCTAGGGTGCGGGCAGCACCAGGGGGAATGACGACAGTCAGGACACGCCTCTGGGATACCAGTCCAAAATGATCCTGGACAGCCCACCTTGCAAGTCAAGGTGCCAAGGTGCCACCCTAGGGCCAAGAATCCAGGGCGTGGCCCAAAGCCTGTCAGTCTACCTCCTTTTTTCTGTAGCAAATGTGACCTGCTGACTGCCCCCAGGTTCAGTCACCTCCCCACTACATGCACGCACACCCACACGTGGCACGCACTGATCTTCAGGCCTCAGCATAACTTCAGAGGCCCAGGGCCGCTGCTCTCCCCTCGGGGCCCACATAGGGTAGGGTGCTAGGAAAAGAACATTCCTTATTTTTTGTTCACTAGTGGGCTTTCCCTGGACTCAAAATATAAAAGTGTTTTTCCTGCCAAAGTGAACAAGCAAGAAGAAAAATAGCAGCTGCGGAGACCTCAAAAACAAAAGCAGAACAAAGACCAATTCCTGGAGCGGCAAAAGAGAGAACTCTAAAGCCAAGCCTCACTTGACTTGAATTAGCTCCACAGCCTCACTGCCAAATCAGTCCCACTAACGGCCCAGGAACAAAAGGACCAAGGAATCTATAAACTCACTGAGGCAGTGAGCCTCCGGAGGTGGCCGGCGCTGCTCCAGCACACAGGGCCCTGCGTACACAGCTGCCTCCTCCTCACCTCTGTTGGCTCTGGGCATGAGCGCTCAGGCAGGTCCTGCTCACTGTCCAAAGTCCATAGGAAAGCCACTTCTTAGCTGTCCTGCTCAGTGATGACCCCGCCCACCTCTTAGCCCAGATCCCCGGGCACAGGGTTGATAAGGGAAGGTGCCAGCCAGCAGGGCAGCTGGAATGCACCTACTTTCGGGCAGTTTTCCACCCTCCTGTCCGTGTGTGCTCAGCTGTGAGATGTGTGCTCACGGAGCTAGCACACTAGCTACTGAGGACACGTGGCCCCTGCGGGTGGTTGGCTGCAGCTGTGTTCCCTTGTGGACAGGGGCAGCAGAAGACACGCCATGCTGCAAACTGTCCTGGGCTTTGAGGACTGCAGAGGGCTGCTGACCTCTTACAACCTACCCTCATAGCCTCCAAAAGGTCAGGACCGGAAGGCTTGAAGAGACCATTTTGCTTTCCTGAGGCCAGGCACATACCCTGCCAAGGAGGTCAGGCGCAAGAGTGCCTGTTGGGTGACTGTTGTGTGGCTGTTGTTGCTTCTCACCAGATCTAGTGGCTGGGCCAGCAGTCTGCCTACTGTGTGTGTGGACTGTGTTGTATAAACGAACCAATAAATAAGCTCGCAGTATTACACTCCTAGAGCCTACCTTAGAGCTGCCCGGAGGGACAAAAACAGTCTTTCTAAAATAAGCAACTCCACAATCCAAAATTCCTAACACCTCAGACTCAGGATTGATAAAGTAGGGTTCTGGGCACACCTGGCACAACCCTTTTCTTCTGTAGTGCCCAGGGCGTGTTGGGAGGCTGGCTCCTGAGCACACGGCCCAGGGATCAGGTCGCCATGGATGCCTGAGGGGCCTCGCCAGGGAAGGGACACATGGTGGGACAGAAGAGGCAGATGGGTGAGGCTGCCACCCCAGCTGCATGTAGACCTCATCCCTTCTGAAGTTCACCCACCCACATTGTCTTAGGAGCGCAAGCTGTGCACTGCTCTTCCCACTTTGCCCGCCCCCCAGCAGAAAGCCACCATGTGTGCGGCGCCTTCCACACAGCCGCATGCCAGTCATGTGTTATTTATACACTTGTCCCTGGTAGGCCCTTTAAAGGAGCTCTGCAGGGCAGGAAGTCTGTCCTCGCTTCAGGGTTGAGGAAACTGAGGCTGACAGTGGTGAATCTGAGCCCCGAGCACTTCCTGCCACAAACTGCTCCTGGCTGACCATGAAGCTCAGCCCCATCTCTGCCTCTGCACATCTGACTGTGTCCCTACATGAACTCAGAGCCACGAGGGCCAAGGTGAAGGTGATGGGGAAGGAGGACCTGGATGTGGATATTCCAGCCTCCTTTCAACCAAGCTGCCAGTTCCTAAATCCCTGCCCCTTGGCTCCCTTCCCACTCAGCTTGGCCCTGGGAAAGTAAACACATGTTTGTCACCTTGACAGCACAATAATGAGAGGAAACCAGGGCCCACAGGAGGAACAGACAGGGCACACAATGCCCGGCACAGCAGGGCTGCCAAGCAGAGGCCGCCCCCACCCAGCACATAGTCCCTTTCCCCTGAGGCCAGGTCAACCAGCTGCCCTTCAAAGGCAGGTCCCCAGGTGAGGGCAGGAACCCAGAGTCCACAGTGTCCTTCCAGAGAGGTTAGTCAAAATGTGACTACCGGGCTGTTGCCAGACAGCCAAGTGACAGTATGAGAGATGCCCCTCAGCTGGTCACCTGACTCCCTCTGATGTGGACCCAGCTCAACACCAGGCCCGTGGAGGAGGAGAAGGGGTGTGCTGGCTTGGCAATTTCAGCCACGATTCAGCCTGAAGCTGGCAAGGCCACATGTCACCTGACAGGGAACAGAGGTGTCAGAGCAGAGGCGGGTATCTGGGCATTCACACCAAGCTCTCCTGGGCCTCCAGCATGCTGACTGCAGACGCTCGGGTTTCTCAGCCCCCATAACCATTTGAGCCAGGCCCTTATCATAAATCTCTTTGATCTCTTTATATAATGTCTTCATCTCTTAGTTATTATATAATCTCTATAACCTCTTTATCTCTTTGCATAAATACATATCCTACTACCATATTTTACTGTATCTTATTTTGATATAAATGTATTTTTCTCTCCACACGCACGCATACATGTCCCTCTCATTGGTTCAGTTTCTCTGGCGAGCTAGCTGCTGTGCCAGTTTCTCCCTCTGGCAGCCCTGCCTTCTCCACCCTCACTGACTTCCCTGAACCTCAGGCCCAGAAGGCAGCAGTGGCGCCTGGCCTTCAGGTTCGTCAGCTGGATGCCATCGAAGACACACAGCAAGCTGCTCTGGCTTCTGCTTGCTGGTCGGGAAGTCAGCTTGGAGTCTGCGTGAAGCAGCCAACTGTCCCCTTGGCCTCCCTTCCCAGAAGAACGGGGACCGTCACATCCAGCCTGTCACTGTTCCTCATCTTAGCTGGGGTGCTCCAGGAAGAAGAGGCCCTGGTGAGTGCAGGCTGTAACTGTACCACCTGACCAGCATCTCTCCAGCAGGCAGGAGCCTCAGATGAAAGCACATGCTGTGGGCTTGGGCCCTGTGCTGCACCAGGCCCAGGGAAGGGGCTTAACGCACCTGTTAAAGAGGTTATTGCGGCGAACCATTCGCAGAAAGCCAGTGGGGTCGGTAACGGAGTTGAGTTTGTTGTTCATCTCTTCAAACTGCTGGTCCATGATGTCTCCGGCTTCACTCTCTGTTTCACTGCTGGCACAGGCCCTGCAGGAGAAATGACAGAAAAGCCAATCAGGGGAAGGATGTGCTGGGCTTCTGAAGTCAGCTCTGAGGTCCCCCCCATCTGTCACCCCATGAACCCCAGTACTGATGCCTCCTGACTCCAAGGTCTCCTACTCCTCTCAGTGGCCCCAAGGCCTGCTTTCCGTACCACTTCTCCCAGTCAGCTCTGGCCAGTTGTTATGGCCAGTCACACCCTACTGTGCTGTGATCTCACTACAGACTGGAGCTGGTCTCAGGGTCCAGCACTGGCCCAGCCCAGCTGCGCCACATGGCTGTGGGATAACCCCTTGTGTGGGGCCAAGTCCAGCCCAGTTTAGAACCAGTGACTGAGTACCTACACTGTGCCAGGCACCACACTAGGCCTGGGGACACACATCCTAGAGAGTCACTTCCAAATGAGGACACAGACACACTTACAGGGGGCTGCAATGCTGGCTAGCATCATCGTTGTCACACTGTTGAAATGCAGGCTCGAGAAAGGCTGCTCAGGGGAGGCCTTTCTCCAAGCTCGTCATGAGGTGACCATTTTTGAATTAATACGTATTCTCCCTTTGATGGACTTTAACAGAATGCTTGGCGGTGGGTTCTGAATAAACAGAACCACCAGGAATACCCTGATTCATCAGCATGATTAAAATAACAAAAGCTTATTAAGTATGTTATATACTGTGCCCCAAGGACACAAAGACAGCCACAACCAGGACACCAGTGACCCCAGGAGTACTGCCCATCTCACAGTGGGCAGCAACCTCCCCTGTCCCCCACCGGCAGCACCACCCACAGAGGGTCAGCAAGGTCCATCTCAGCCCGAGTCCTGACCTTCCTTGGGCATCGGGGGTCACACTGAACTTGGTGGAGATGCCCAGGGGTACCTCATCTACAGATAACCTCAGCCCACGGGACGACTTTCCAAGTTTCCCGGTGACTAAGGACTACTGTAGATGAGTGGAGAGCACAGCGCCTGAAAGTCAGCAGACAGACTTGTAGCCTCTTGTGCTGGGCCAGCGGGGCTCTGAGGGAAGTCCACTTCTCTGGGCCACTGTGAGGGAAGAGGCTTGACACATGGGATTTGGGTTTAAGGTGATCCTGACCCTCCTCACATCGCCAGGCTGTTGATACCTGTCACTGAGAAGGATAATAAGCTCTTCACCGGATTATTCTGGAGGCCAAATGAGATACGACATGTAAGTCTGCGTGGTAAACTTGAACGCTATATTTGAACGTCAACTCTGGTACAGTGTTGAATTTTATGTCAATACCCAGATGCTTGGTTAACTTTCCGGGTGTCTGTGTTAGTGTTTCTGGTAGACTGAGTAAAGCGTGTTACCCTTCTGATCTGAGTGAGCCTCAAAAGTAAAGGCTTGAATAGAACAAAAAGACTGGCTAAGACAGAATGCACCCTCTCTGCCCTGTCTTTTGACTTCAGATCCAAACTTAGGCTGGTACTTACTCCATGGCTCTCCTGGACATCTCCCTGATGTCCCGCATGCTGACTGGGACTCCTCCATCCCAGTAGACCCTGGGACTTCTCAGCTTTCATACCCAGGACAGCGAGTTCCTTACCATAAATCTCTCTGATCTCTTTATAGAAATCTCTTTATGTAATGTCTTCATCACTTAATCTCCTAATTATATTTCCATAATCTCCTTATATAAATAAACACATCCTATTTGTATATATATGTACATGTGTCTATAAATACATATTTATATGCACATACATATTTGTCCATATTCCATTGTTCTGTTTCTCTCATGAACTCCCACGAAAACTCCTGGTAATGATCCTAGAACTGAGGCGTGGCTGGTAAAGAGCTGGCCTTTAGCCTTCTTTTCCTCTAGGCCCACACTGTCTGTAGCTGGCACTTCCAACACAGAACAGTCCTTGGCATGCAGTCAGTGTATGAAGAGTTGCTGTGTGAGTGAATGGCTTATGCTGGACAGCATTTCAGTATGTGAAGTACTTCTACGCAGATTTGATTTTATCTGTATCACAACCCTGAGGCCCAGTACTGACTGTCCCCTTGTATCTGAGGAGACAGATTCTGAGTATCCAAGGCCCCTGGCCTGGCCCAAGAGTGCAGGTGGCAGAGAGAGTCTGAGGCCAGCTCAGGCCTGGGGCAGGTGCTTGCTCACATCCCCACCCCCTACAAGGTGCCAAGCTTCCCACATTTCATACTTCTCTTTGCTGGAGTTTGACTGGGTGGGAGGGCTGAGAAGAGGAAGCTTGAAGCATATAAGGAAATCACCAGGGCCCCCATCATGCTGGTGAGCAAGGAAGGCCCCGAACAGGTAAGCAGGCTAAGGTGTGAAATGCTCCCTTGGGAGCTTCACAGACACCCTGGTAAATATCACTCAACAAGTTCCTCTGTGCAGGGACACATTTATCATCCAAATGCAACTGCCTGCTTGGAGCTGAGAAACCTGCTTGTCATTCAGCACTCTGCAAAGAAGAGAAGAATTGGCTGTGACCGGTATCGGCTCCATTATCTCACGGTTCCACCGTAGCTGTCGGCCACAGATGGAGCCCTGAGAAGCTCATGTTTAATGGGGTTGTTTGGTCCTTCCTGACCCTTCCAAGTACTAACACTGAAGGGGAAAACACACACTCAATGTCACAGATAAAGGAAACTCCAATTTACAAAACAAGCCCTGTCTATGAGGCAGGGTCCAAGACTGCTGGCCACCAGTTCCTCCTGCTATCGTCCCTCCCAGCGATTCCCCAGAGATGCCACAGTACACCTAGGATGGTCCCCACAGACCTTGATTCAATTCACTTTGACTCAGCAATGATTCCTAAGTGGGACCAAGGGCAAGTCACATTACGCCTGCCTGCGAGGCACTTCCTGTCTAGAATGACTAGTATTCTTAGAGCTCATGCCTTGCCAGCTAATCCTTTCACACTCTATTCTCTGAGTTAAGGACCTTTCACCTTAAAATATTCCTGTTCAAATGACCATGTGGTTTCAAATATCTGCTTTGATACTATTAACTTAAAAAATAAAATAAATCCTGTTGTTAATAAATCCTGAAAGATTAAGAAAAGTTAATTATACCTTGGTGCCACTCATTCATAGTGCTATTAGGTGGCCAACCATCAAGAATATTGTTACTCAACCAGCACATGCCAGGCCCTTAGCTGGGGCTGGCGTGACTTCGTGTGCTGAACAGCTCAGGGAAGGTGCTAGATGGGCATGCTCATCTCCACAGCACATGTGCGCTACATGCAGAGATCACATGAGAGCAGGAGAGGAAGAGAGGATGAACATGCCAACAGGCATAGAGACATAAACGGGGCACTTAGTCCTGGAACACTCAGTCTGTGGCCTGATCTGAAATAGAAGGGTTGTTAGAGAAGGACTTGTTTGCAGATGAAACTGGTGACATAGTTCAGCAGGGAATCTCAAAGGCTTCAAGGGACAGAGGGGATGGCAGGGCAGCAGGAGTGGAGAGGGGCCTCTCGGCTCCAGCTGCCAGCACTGGTAAAGTGGGTATGCATGAGGTGCTGAGACCTCGTCTCGCCTTTCTCTCCATCTGGCCTACATTCTGGTCTGTCTGCCCAGTTCTGCACCCTCAGACCTGGCTACCTGTCCACATGCTATTTCCCTTTCCCTTGTGCCTTCCAAGGCATAAGGATTCTGGCTCATACTTCCTTCCCCGTCCCTTTCCACCCTGGAACCTTGAGGGAGGTAGAAGACCCTGTTCTTACTCTAGGCCCCCGGCATGGCACTTGTCCATCAGCCAGGACTGGATCCCAGCCAGTCCCCAGTCTCAAGTCAGACAGAAGGGTGAAGTCAGCACAAGCTGGCCTAAGCAGAGACAGTGAGGTGTGCATCCTGGTGCATGCTGGGCGAGGCGCTGGAGGGAGGAGCAGTGCAGCACGCGTGGCAGCTGCTCCACAGTGCCTGCAGACCCTGCTGGCATCTGTTTCGGGGACCCTGCGAGACGCGCAGCCTGAGTGCTCTGGGGAATATAAATTACGTCATCACTAGGGGCAGGCTCCAAATGTTATTCACATGCAGCTTTCCCAGAGGGATGAAAACAGCCATGAATCAGGCCCCTCAGAGCCATGCCAGAGCTCATCCTGTTCCTGGGGACAGGGCTTGGCAAGAGGCTCCAGAGAGGATTTTCATTTGTGAGGGTGGCCTCCTGATCTCTCCAACCGCACACTCTCTGTCGTCCCTCTGACAGTTGTGGCTGAAGCTCCACATAGGCCCGCTTTTATTTCTGTCTCACATCACTTTTCTAACTTGTTCCTTCGTCATTCCCTCACCCTCAACTCCAGGATTCTCGTGCAATGATGACCAGTAACTGGCCAAAGATCAGCTCTTCCAACTCCCAGGCTGAGAACCACAGGCGAGAAGCTTCCCATGTACAGGGCAGGGTGGCGGCTACCCCATGAGCCCGTGCCAGGTGGAAGCCATCCGAGGTGGCGAAAGACTCTTTGTTTCAGAGCAAAACTCTCTGTACAACTGGTAAAACTTGAGGAAGCAAAAGCTAGTTTCTTTGCTGCCACCGTGCAGAGTCATTTAGAGGCCCCTGACTCCAAAGGCTGGGTTTGACGAACAGCACCCTGGGCTGAGAGCTCCACACCAGAGAGCAGAGAAAGTCTTGGAGGAATGACAGCCTGCTCAGAAGATGAGCAGCATGGGCGTCCCCAGGCCATGCACAGTCAGTCTGTCCACAGTGGAAAAGGTCATTTTGCCCAGAAGTCATTTGCCAAGAGTTGCCTGAAACTACAAAGCATGAGATGGTGGGAACTCTAGAGATTTCTCAGATCTTGGAAACTTTCCCACGTGGACTACTAATTATTCCATCTGGTTTTTCATACTGATCATACAAAGCCTTTGAAATGAAAAAAACCAAAAAACCAAAAAACAAACCCTGGGACTTTCAGGGAGCAGGAAAAAGAGGGGAAGTACCCTAGTCTATGAGCTGTCCCAACAGAAGATCCAAGAAACAGAGAAGCAATGTGAGTCTTCAAGGCAGGAAATCAGACTACATGGTGGGATGGCAAGGGGTGATGTGGACAGCAGACAGCTGATCGTAAACTTTCTACTTCTGGAAACTACCTCTCTGAGCTCTCGGGTCACAGGTTCCAAAAACCTATTTACACCCGGGGGCTCTCCTTTCCCCTCATTGTTCACTGGAACAGAGGCAGACTCCTTCCTAAGCTCGGCAGACGGCCCTTCTTCCCCCAGGTCGTGAGCTCTGGGATTCAGGTAGAGCTGAATGTGACCTGCTGAGACTGGCTCTGCAGGTGGGACACTGGGCCTGGGGGCAGAGCACATGTGGTACCTCCAGCCCTATTCAGCAGGTGCTAACAGACGTAGCTAAGCAGTGAAGGGACCTGCCTGCCTCTCACGGCCCAGAGCGCCCACGGCTCTCTACTTCTGCACAAGCTTGTGCTGGAGTTCATGGACTCCCCACCCCACGAAATCCCTTATTAGAAATCCCTGTCTGGTTTAAATCAACTTTCAAGAGGCTTGCTGGAGGGGGACGGGGGTGGAAAGTGCGGTCAGAGTTCTGTGTAGCTTTGCTGCACCCAGCTATTGCCACAGCTCCCGAGTGGCACCATTCAAACATGTAGTCACATGGAAAGCCAGCGGGTAGAAGAGTGTGGGTGCACACAGAGGAGGCTGTGCTGCAATCTCCCACAAGGGCAGGGACAAGCTGAAGGCCATCTGCCTCAGCAAATTCTTCCAGCGAGTCCACTCGCACCACATCCAGACTTCACATTCACACGGAATGTGGCGCGGCCAGCCAAGACCAAGGTCGAGTCCCCTGCTGGAAACTCTGCTAGCAGCATGACCCTCTTGCACCCTCTGCTCAGGTGCTGGGATTGGCTGCTTATCAGAAATCCAGTCAGTGTCGTACATTCATTTGTCTTTCTGGAAAGGCTTATATTTGGATAAAACTAGATTTAATTCTTTGCTCCTGAGTGTCACTCTAGAAATTGCTTTTCTCTGTATACTCTCAAGACTGTAATCCATACTATTATCTCACAGTTTTTATTTATAGAACAAACCTTCTGTTGGTCTGAAGGCAAATGATTACATTTATCTGCCAGGAATCTACACACACACGTGTGCGTGCACACACACACAAATAAATTCTCACATGTGCTTTCACTGTTAAACTGCTAGAGGAATAAAAGTCCCAAAATGCTTTCTTAAGAAATTATCTGATTAAAAAGAAAACAAAAAGGTTTCAGCCTTTGGGATCTAGAACACTTTGCATATTTAACTCCAAAGTGCTTTGTGAGTTCCCAGCTTATCTCATGGCCTGAAATTACCCAGTCTGTACTTAAGCGTTAGAAGGCGGAACACAGGGTCTTTTCCTAGCTTTTCTTCTTTCAGTAAACACAGTGATCAGACAAATGAGAAGGTTTCCCTTCCGCCAGTGTGATGGCCTGTGTACACGAGTGCAGGAGACTGTAATTGATCGGAAGGCCTCACTACTTGCGTCTTATTTTTGAAATCTTTGCTGAGGGAATGTTGGCAACAGAGTTCTCCACTGACGATGTGGCTCTCAAAGCCTCTTCTACATGGATTTGATTCAGTCACATCAATAAAGGCCTAGTTCAACCCATATGAATGCTGTGTGGTGGCAGAAAGAGCCAAAGCCCTGGAGATCAAGAGACAGAGGGTCAAGTCCTGTTCCTTCTGGATCCTTCCTATGGGACTTAGGATGAGCAAGCCCTCTTCCTTATGTGTAAAAGGGAATAATTACTGTATAGGACTGATGAAAAATGTAGGTGTAGCGCCCAGTGTGGAACTAGACCTTGATGGGCAGGCAATAGGCTTCACATTTTCCTTTCCAAGTTCTGTGAATGCAAGGGACAATCAAAAGGTATGACGAATGTTGTGAATGTTTAAATTTTAAAATATTTATTACAGTAAAATATATATTCCTATTGACTCCCTTGAGAATACTCCCCCTTGCTTTAAACATACTTATTCCATCATTCATGCCCCTTTCTTTTTTTTGGGGGGGTTGGTGTAATCTTCTTTCATTCATTAGGGAAATGTTTAAGAATGACAAGACACTTTCATAAATTCTCTCACCAGCTTTTGAATACAGAAAAAAACAGTGCTAAATTATATAAATCAGTCGAAGCACTTCTGGAAGTCCTGTTTCAGGAGTCTTTATGATCAAACATGAAGTGAAAATATTATAGCATGTCCTCATTCAACTTATTCACCAGATCTAGCACACTCTCCAATTTCTAGTTCTTCTCCAAAGTTGAAATGACCAGGAAAGGTAAGCATTTTGAAACTGATTCAGGACATTGAGGCAGCCATGACAGCGCAACTAAAGCCACTCATGGAAGAGGACTTTCAGAAAGTGGCAAGAATGCTAAGTGTATCTGAAGTAAGGGGAAGTATTTAGAAGGGGGTTAATGGCAATGTAGCTTTTACTGTAATACATTTTAAAAATTTTAAACACACTGTATTTCTTGATTGCACTGTGTGTAAGGGCTGCAGGAGGATGGCATACATGTACACCCACATGCCTGACACTTTTGACAAAGACTGTCACCCCACCTGCCGCAGCACCAGCAGGAGCACAGGTGAAAGCCCACGAGGAAGGTGGGCTGTAGAAGGGGAAGTCGCTGCTGTGCTGTCACGTGGGGCATTTAATGGGATGCTCGGCTATACCACTATTTAGCAGCAGTGCACTTTCCTTTGTGAAAATGCCAACGGCTGGAAAATAATAGCATGGTCACTTAATCTTTACTCTCTTTAAATCCCTCATGGTAAATATTTACAGTTGATTCAAAAGGTATGAAAGTGGGGCCCCTCCCTTCTCACAGCGGGGTGCTCCCGCACTGTGTGGGCACACAGCCCGAGCAGGAGATGTGTGAGAACCGCACACGTGTAAGTGGAGGTGTTGGCACAGTCACTACTATCAGACACGAAGACAGGTGCACTGCCTCACTTCCCCATGCACAGATGTGCAGAGGAAATGGCTCCTGGGACCCCGCCTAGTCCACGGTCACAGAGAGGAAGGAAGGAGAACCTCTGAAGAGATTGCACCCATGCAGTGCCACTTTTCCCAGCATCCCAGTTAGGCCCTGACTGCAGGCGCCCACGGACGCTGCCCACCACTGAGAAGCCAGTGCAGAAGGCTGGCGTCTGGACTGCGGACCTCTAGCGCCGGCCCGGCTTTCAGAGCTTATCTCCACACCTGCCTGAGGTAAGCCTGCTCCCCCAAACCAGGTGCTTCCCAGTCGCTGAACACACATTCCTGCTTTGCTTGGTCTGTTCTTTGACCTAGAGTCTCCACTCCATCAACCTTGATCCGTCTACATACATCCAAGACCAGGTCAGACGCCTGCCCATCAAGAGAGCGTCTCTGACCTGAACGCCCGTCCGATATGACTCTCCCTTCGCCATGAACCTCACCGCCCAGCAGGGCACCAATTCCTGAGATCAGAGCCATGCAGTGTGCTCGCCTTTGCTGCTGCAAGGATGGCCAGATGTGGAGGCAGGGCCCTGTCTGTCTCACATGTCTCTGGTCCTCGCAAGCCCTAGCACAGGGCCTGGGCTCTCTGACACAGCTCACCAGAGGCTGGTGGCTGCAGAAGGACTCCCGAGGGCCTCTCTGACCTCATCACCACTGCCTAGG